>CAUYUJ010015272.1:180000-197441 GCA_963575745.1 Prorocentrum cordatum
TACTGTTCGGCCTAGATATCTACAGTTGGCGAAGCCACTGGCATGGTACCGAATGTTCAACTGCCCTATGTGATGCTCGTCAAACTGCGGCGTGGTCTGCTCGATGGACGGGAGGCCTCTGAGCCAGAACGCGGGCATTGACTCATGACGCCTGTGTCGCCAAGCTGTCCGTCTTGTCGAAGGCCTCGTGGCCTGTGTTCTTTTCGCATTCCCATATACGATGATACAATGTTTCGTCTGTGAGTCCGCAACGTGGGCAGACGGCCGTGCTGATGACATGTCCTTCTTTCCTGCGTCTAGTGCGCGTCCACTGACCTCCCGCCGTGACTAGGAGGCTGGGCGCCGCTTGATCCGCAGCGCCCTCTTGATGAAACTTCCTTTGCTCTCTGCGTATTCTCCAAACATCAGCACCCATTTGAACTCCTTGACCGTCTTTTTGATTGGCCGCCTGCTTCCAGTAGATACTGCGCATTTCGTTGACGAGATCTCCAAGGATGGCCGTGCGCTCCCAGTCCTGCGAGTAGTCATCGTCCGTGCTGCTGGGTATGATCCACGCCTGGAGCTGGCCATCTGGTAGCGGTCTGTCCCACTCCGTAGCGCTGATGGGGCTCCAACCGATGTCCATGAGGGTTGCCTGCAGGGTGGCAATCGGGCCTTTGACATATGCCCATCTCCTTCGCCCAGCCTGCAGTAGTCTGTGCCTGATCTTTTCCCATACCATTTTGATCCTTTGATGTATTGATGGGTTCACTTGCCATAATGGCAACCATTCTGAAACAACTCTCTTGCGCAACTCCAAACCAGGCTCCTTGTCACAGAGCTCGATGGCCAGGGTAGTGGTAAGGCACTTCCCACTCTGGCACCCTCCTGCTAGTTGTCCTGCTTGACGTCGTAACCTGGTCAGGGAACCTAGGGCCACGCCGAAAGCTTGATGTCCGTAGGTCGCTTGAGGTAGGACACCCGTGGCCCATAGCCCTGTGGACTCTTTCGCCGGTGTGGTAGATCTTCGCATCCTCTTGATTCTGCCGAAACGCTTCGTGGCGTTGCTGATGCGCTTCTTGAGGGTTCGGACTGTGCGCTTTCTTCCCGCTGATGTATCAAGCCCAAGGTCTTTGGTATGGTTCGCTGCTTTGACTGGTATGCCACGCCGCCTTAAAATCCTCGCGGTGTCCTTGACCATCTGCCTGTCTGTACCGATGAGCACTGTCTTGTCCGAGATGGTGAGTCTCTGCTTCCGCATGCCTTGTGCCAGTATCAAGGCCACCTCGATCAGCTTCTCTGGGGTCTCTTTGTGCGTGCCCTCCGTTCTGGCGACCGCGTCGTCGGCGAACGTCCATAACCCTGCCCTCGGTGAGAGGGTGTGGGCCCTCTGGAGAATCGGGTGTAGAAACACTTTCGCTAGGCTCACGCCTCTGGAGGATCCAGCAACTATGGAGCGACTAACTTCAATCGGCTTGCTCAAGACCGCCTTGTCTTTGGTGGGCCTCGGAGCCGCGCACACCAAGACCTCCAATTCGATTACCACTGCAGGATATCCCCATTCGCGAGCTATTCTCATCTAGAGGACCAGGCTGACGCTGTCATCGAACTTCTCTATGTCCTTCAGGATCGCGCGGCTGGTGATGCCTATCTCGTACGCCGACTCGTCTAGTACTGCTCTCCGCAGCCCAGCTTTGATGGGCCGAACTGCCACGAATAGCTGTGTCCCAATGACCACTCAAGGCGCTGCTCCACTCACTGCGTGGCGACGAACGAGTATGGCTCCAAAGCTTCACTGGTAGCGGCAACATTCCCAGGGCACGTTCTCCTCCTGCTGGCTTGGGTACCACCGCTCCTAGGGTAGCAAACCATGCCTGGGCCACGTGCCCGCCTTCTCGCACATATTGATAAGCTCCACCAGCCGCAGCCGTGCCTCCGCAGGGAGCCTCTTGATGTCATGTAACTCTAGCCCATCCGCTCCACCAGCCTTTTTCTGCGCTGGTGGCCGCCATCGCTCCGTCGAGCTGCTCCAGCGTGATGGGCTCCGGGTCCTCCTTGCGCGCCTGCATGTGCATGAGGCGCAGCTCTGCCTTGATATATTCCCGTGTGTCTTCCTGATCTGTCCATACCTTACTCCATCTTTTGGCCTTTGTCTTCATCGACACCTCGGGGTCCGCCGAGCTAGCTCCGTTGCGGAACTGCTCGTTGACAACCTTTGTTGGGTCTTTGACGTGTCTGCGTAGGATCCCAGGCGACTCCGACCACATCTTCTTGGCCCATTTCGTGAACTGCTGCTTCTGTATTGTCATGCCCCGACTAACTGCGATCGCCAGGTGGTTCTCAATTTCGCCTTTCATGCCAGCTAGCTCCGATGGTGCGAGGCTGGCAACTGACTGTAACTGCAGCATCCTCTCGTCTGCGCCATCCCTGTCGTACTTCTTCCCAAACACACTCTCCAATCCCAGGCGTCGCAACTGCAAGTGCGAGGTGGAAAGCTGCCGAGCGCATTCCTTCTGCTGCCTGGGGTCCGTTCCGTTGACTCTGAGGGCCTCGTACCTGGTGATGAGGGTGCCGATGATGGCCCAGAGCTCCGCTGGCTGGTACTTCATGTGTGTTCTGCCTGGCGTCGCTTTCGATCTTTGCCACCTGAAAGCAAAACCACCGCCTCTACCTCGGTAAGCGTCCGCCTCCTTGTCGTCCAACGTTTCTACACCGATGATCGCCTCCTCCAGAGCAGTGACCCAGGCCGCGTACTCTCCAGTAATCGCCTGCTCCATGAGACTTTGCTGCTCACCGTGGTGCAAGAGAAGTGGCTCTATCTCGTCCATCTGGCTCGTGTAAATCGGAGGGGTGCCTTTCGCTATTGCTGATATCAAACTTGTTTCGTCGATGATATACTGCGTGGTAACCTTCTCTACATTTGAACCTGGTGGTGGTTCCATGTGATCGATCTCTTCGCGCATGTACTCGGGGAGCTGCTCCAGTCGCCGAAGTCGAGCTGCCTCCCTCTTCTTGCTGCTCTTGCTCTCCGGATCTGGTAGCTTCTTCGGCGGTAGCACCACTGGGGGCGGACGAGGGAGCTGAAGGTGACGGTGCCACCAAGCGTGCGACCGGCCTGACAGGATGAGCCGCAACCCGGTGTGTGTCCTCCAGGGCACAGCCGCGACTGCTTCAATGCGAATACCCGCCGAAATATCTTCTCTGGCCACCGCGAAGTCGATGAGGCTGCCTTTGCCTTTGTCGCAGGTGACTTCTACATTGGGCCGAATTACCTTCCCTCCAAGGCGCTGAGGGTTGGGTGATTGTGGCAGCATCGAGCGCTCGAGCTGCGTGCAGCGAGCGGGGCGCTCCGGCCGTGTGACGGAGACCCCGAACGCAAGCCAGCCACGCGGATGTCGGAGCAAGCCGCGCCGCGCGCGTGGCCGGGATGCCGGAGCGAGCCCAGGCCTGCGCGATGCGGCGGCCCAGATGCCAGAGCAAGCTGGGGCTTCGCCGCGGGACCCGCCAGCCGAATGCCAGAGCAAGCCGGCCGCGTCAGATGCTGGAGCAAGCCGACGGCGCTGGATGCTGGAGCAAGCCAGCGCGCCTGGGCCGTCGTCGGATGCCGGAGGAGCAAGCTGCCGAAGCCGGATGCCAGCGCAAGCTTGCCTCGCGGATGCCGGAGCAAGCCGCGCCGCGCGCGAGGCCGCGATGCTGGAGCAAGCCCGGGCCTGCGCGAGGCGGCGGTGCGGATGCACGAGCAAGCCGGCCGCAGGGGCCGCCAGCCGGGTGCCGGAGCAAGCTGGCCGCGTCGGATGCCAGAGCCGACGGGATGCCTGAGCAGGCCAGCGCGCGTGGGCTGGCCCCCTCGCGCGGCCTGGATGCCAGAGCAAGCCGGGGTCAGCGAGGATGCGGGTGCCCGCGTGCCAGAGCAAGCAGGGGCCGCGTCGCGGGGCCACCGTGGGATGCCAGGGCAAGCCGACGAACCTGGATGCCGGAGCAAGCCGGGGTCCTATCGCGAGGCCATGCCGAGGTGTGCCGAGCAGGCCAGCCACCGCCAAGACGGGCACGTACCGCCCCTTGGCAGCATGCCGCGTGCCAGCGCGCGGGCGGTAGGCGGGGCCGCGCGGGAAGCTGCAGAGCTCGGCAGAGTCGATGTCCCCCCCTTCCCAGGAGCCCCAGCAGGGAGCCCAAGACCGCCCGAGACAAATTCTGAATCCACCCAACGGATAACGCATGTTACCCCCCACCCCGTACCAGCAACGCCCCGGCCCCGATCCAGCGCGCGATCCCGGGCAGTTTTGGGTCTGTTGTGCACGTGGGCGTGCGCTAGTGTACACGCAGGCAGTGCGGTGTGCACGGGCGTTCTGGCGCACGCATCCGTCGTTGCAGCAGCAGCCGTGGTGTACGCAGGCATAAAGGGTGCACGCAAGTATTGTGGTGAACACATCACAAACCCTGTGGTGTACACAGGCGCCGTGGTGTACACAATCGCTGTAGTGCGCAAGGTCGCTACGATGTAAGCGCGCGTTGTGGGCTATAATGGGCCCACGCGTATCTTCGCACTTGTTCCTCCTCCTCCCTCTTCATTTCCGTGCGCACAGGCAATGTATGTTCACATTCGCTGTGGGCTCAAAATGTCCAGGCGTTCCTCGGGCCAAAAAATACCAATAAGCACAATCAAATAATTACATTGGATATGACACTTTCGGGCCCACAGCAATTTCCCCTACTTTGGCTCCGTCGGGACCGTGGTTTGCTATGGCATAAACAGCCGCCGCGGTGCACACACACACACACACACACGCACGCACGCACGCACGCACGCACGCACGCACGCACGCACCCACTCACCCACCCACCCACCCACCCACACACACACGCACGCACGCACGCACGCACACACACACACACGTTCACTCTCACACACACTCACTCACACACTCTCACACACACACACACACACACGCGCACACACACGCACACCACACACACACCACACAGACACATACACACAAACACACATACACACAGACACACAGACACACAGACACACAGACACACAGACACACAGACACACAGACACACAGACACACAGACACACAAACACACAGACACACAGACACACAGACACACAGACACACAAACACACAGACACACAGACACACAGACACACAAAAACACAGACACACAGACACACAGACACACAGACACACAGACACGCGCAGACACGCACAGACACGCACAGACACGCACAGACACGCACAGACACGCACAGACACGCACAGACACGCACAGACACGCACAGACACGCACAGACACGCACAGACACGCACAGACACGCACAGACACGCACAGACACGCACAGACACGCACAGACACGCACAGACACGCACAGACACGCACAGACACGCACAGACACGCACAGACACGCACAGACACGCACAGACACGCACAGACACGCACAGACACGCACAGACACGCACAGACACGCACAGACACGCACAGACACGCACAGACACGCACAGACACGCACAGGCACGCACAGACACGCACAGACACGCACAGACACGCACAGACACGCACAGACACGCACAGACACGCACAGACACGCACAGAGACGCACAGACATGCACAGAGACGCACAGAGACGCACAGAGACGCACAGAGACGCACAGAGATGCACAGAGACGCACAGAGACGCAGTGAGACGCACAGAGACGCACAGAGACGCACAGAGACGCACAGAGACGCACAGAGACGCACAGAGACGCACAGAGACGCACAGAGACGCACAGAGACGCACAGAGGCGCACAGAGGCGCACAGAGACGCACAGAGACGCACAGAGACGCACAGAGACGCACAGAGACGCACAGAGACGCACAGAGACGCACAGAGACGCACAGAGCCGCACAGAACCGCACAAATATGCACAGAGATGCACAGAGACGCACAGCGACGCACAGAGACGCACAGAGACGCACAGAGACGCACAGAGACGCACAGAGACGCACAGAGACGCACAGAGACGCACAGAGGCACAGCACGCACAGAGAGACGCACAGACGCACGCACAGACGACAGCACGCACAGAGACGCACAGCGACGCACAGAGACGCACCGAGACGCACAGAGACGCACAGAGACGCACAGAGGCGCACAGAGGCGCACAGAGACGCACAGAGACGCACAGAGACGCACAGAGACGCACAGAGACGCACAGAAACGCACAGAGACGCACAGAGACGCACAGAAACGCACAGAGACGCGCAGAGACGCACAGAGACGCACAGCGACGCACAGAGGCGCACAGAGGCGCACAGAGGCGCACAGAGGCGCACAGAGGCGCACAGAGACGCACAGCGACGCACAGCGACGCACAGAGACGCACAGAGACACAGAGACGCACGGAGACACAGCACAGCGACGCACAGCGACGCACAGCGACGCACAGAGACGCACAGAGACGCACAGAGACGCACAGAGACGCACAGAGACGCACAGAGACGCACAGAGACGCACAGAGACGCACAGAGACGCACAGAGACGCACAGAGACGCACAGAGACGCACAGAGACGCACAGAGACGCACAGAGACGCACAGAGGCGCACAGAAACGCACAGAGACGCACGGAGACGCACGGAGACGCACAGAGACGCACAGAGACGCACAGTGACGCACAGAGACGCACAGAGACGCACAGGGACGCACAGAGACGCACAGAAACGCACAGAGACGCACAGAGACGCACAGAGACGCACAGAGACGCACAGAAACGCACAGAGACGCACAGAGACGCACATAAGCGCACCGAGACGCACAGCGGCGAACAGCGGCGCACAGCGGCGCACAGCGGCGCACAGCGGCGCACAGAGGCGCACAGAGACGCACAGAGACGCACAGAGACGCACACAGACGCACACAGACGGACAGACACGCACATACACGCACAGCGACGCACAGACACGCACAGACACGCACAGACACGCACAGACACGCACAGACACGCACAGGCACGCACAGACACGCACAGACACGCACAGAGACGCACAGAGATGCACAGAGACGCACAGAGACGCACAGAGACGCACAGAGACGCACAGAGACGCACAGACACGCACAGAGACGCACAGAGACGCACAGAGGCGCACAGAGACGCCCAGAGACGCACAGAGACGCACAGAGACGCACAGCGACGCACAGCGACGCACAGAGACGCACAGAGACGCACAGAGACGCACAGAGACGCACAGAGACGCACAGCGACGCACAACGACGCACAGAGACGCACAGAGACGCACATAGGACTCCAGAGGACGCACAGGGACGCACACAGACTCACAGAGTCCGACAGAGACGCACAGAGGACGCACAGAGACGCACAGAGACGCACAGATAGCACCGAGACGCACAGACACGCACAGAGAGCACGGGAGGCGATAGACACGCACAGACGCGCACTAGACGCACAGAGGCGCACCCGAGGCGCACACACAGAGACGCACAGCGGCGCACAGAGGCGCACAGAGACGCACCAGAGACGCACAGAGACGCCACAAGTGATGCACAGAGGCGCACAGAGGCGCACAGAGATGCACACGCACACGCGCAGAGACGCGCAGAGGCGCGCAGAGACGCGCAGAGACGCACAGAGACGCGCAGAGACGCGCAGAGACGCACAGAGACGCACAGAGACGCACAGAGACGCACAGAGACGCACAGAGACGCACAGAGACGCACAGAGACGCACAGAGACGCACAGAGACGCACAGAGACGCACAGAGACGCACAGAGACGCACAGAGACGCACAGAGACGCACAGAGACGCACAGAGGCGCACAGAGGCGCACAGAGGCGCACAGCGGCGCACAGAGGCGCGCAGAGGCGCACAGAGGCGCACAGAGGCGCACAGCGACGCACAGCGACGCACAGCGACGCACAGCGACGCACAGCGACGCACAGAGACGCACAGCGACGCACAGAGACGCACAGAGACGCACAGAGACGCACAGAGACGCACAGCGACGCACAGCGACGCACAGCGACGCACAGCGACGCACAGAGACGCACAGAGACGCACAGAGACGCACAGAGACGCACAGAGACGCACAGAGACGCACAGCGACGCACAGCGACGCACAGCGACGCACAGAGACGCACAGAGACGCACAGAGACGCACAGCGACGCACAGCGACGGACAGCGACGCACAGCGACGCACAGAGACGCACAGAGGCGCACAGAGGCGCACAGAGACGCACAGAGACGCAACGAGACGCACAGAGACGCACAGAGACGCACAGAGACGCACAGAGACGCACAGAGACGCACAGAGACGCACAGAGACGCACAGAGACGCACAGAGACGCACAGAGACGCACAGAGACGCACAGAGACGCACAGAGACGCACAGAGACGCACAGAGACGCACAGAGCCGCACAGAGACGCACAGAGACGCACAGAGACGCACAGAGACGCACAGAGACGCACAGAGACGCACAGAGACGCCCAGAGACGCACACAGACGCACACAGACGGACAGACACGCACATACACGCACAGCGACGCACAGAGACGCACAGAGACGCGCAGAGACCCACAGAGACGCACAGAGACGCACAGAGACGCACAGAGACGCACAGAGACGCACAGAGACGCACAGCGGCGCACAGCGACGCACAGAGACGCACAGAGACGCACAGAAACGCACAGAGACGCACAGAGACGCACAGAGACGCACAGAGAAGCACAGCGACGCACAGAGACGCACAGAGACGCACAGAGACGCACAGAACCGCACAGAGACGCACAGAGACGCACAGAGACGCACAGAGACGCACAGAGACGCACAGAGACGCAAAGAGACGCACACAGACGCACAGAGACGCACAGAGGCGCACAGAGGCGCACAGAGGCGCACAGAGGCGCACAGAGACGCACAGAGACGCACAGAGACGCACAGTGACGCACAGTGGCGCACAGAGACGCACAGAGACGCACAGAGACGCACAGAGACGCACAGAGACGCACAGAGGCGCACAGCGGGACATGCGCGCCACAGAGAGCACACAGCCGCACCCCAGACGCACACAGACGCACACAGTACGCACAGACACGCATTAACACGCACAGCGACGCACAGACACGCACAGAGACGCACAGGAGACGCACACACACACGCACAGACACGCACAGAGGACGCACAGGAACGCACAAGAGACGCACAGAGGCGCACAGAGGCGCACAGAGGCGCACAGAGGCCAGGAGAAGACGCAAGAGGCGCAAGAGGAGAGACGCACAGAGAAGAACAGAGACGCACAGAGGACGCACAGGAGACGCACAGAGCGCACAGAGACGCACAGAATACGCACATAGACGCACAGCGACGCACAGCGACGCCACAAAGGCGCACAGGAGACGCACACGGACGCACAGAGACGCTCAGCGACGCACAGCGACGCACAGAGACGCGCAGAGGGACGCACTGAGACCTCACAGAGGCGCACAGGGGGTCACAGGAGAGAGCACGAGCCGCCCACAGAGACGGCACAGGACCATTGGACGGACGCACAGAGACGCACAGAGACGCAACAAGAGACGGCACTAGAGACGCACAGAACGCACAGAGGCGCACAGACACGCACCGCGCGCACAGACACGCAACATCACAACCAAAGAGGCGCACCGCCAGAAGCGCACAGAGGGCGCACAGAGGCGCACAGAGACGCAACAGAGACGCCAGAGACGCACAGAGACGCACAGAGACGCACAGAGACGCACAGAGATGCACTAGAGCGCACAGAGCCGCACAGAGGCGCACAGAGACGCACAGAGACGCACGAGACGCACAGAGACGCACAGAGACGCACAGAGACGCACAGAGACGCACAGAGACGCACAGAGACGCACAGAGACGCACAGAGACGCACAGAGACGCACAGAGACGCACAGAGACGCACAGAGACGCACAGAGACGCACAGAGACGCACAGAGACGCACCGAGACGCACCGAGACGCACCGAGACGCACAGAGACGCACAGAGACGCACAGAGACGCACAGAGACGCACAGAGACGCACAGAGACGCACAGAGACGCACAGAGACGCACAGAGGCGCACAGAGGCGCACAGAGGCGCACAGCGGCGCACAGAGGCGCGCAGAGGCGCACAGAGGCGCACAGAGGCGCACAGCGACGCACAGCGACGCACAGCGACGCACAGCGACGCACAGCGACGCACAGAGACGCACAGCGACGCACAGAGACGCACAGAGACGCACAGAGACGCACAGAGACGCACAGAGACGCACAGAGACGCACAGAGACGCACAGAGACGCACAGAGACGCACAGAGACGCACAGAGACGCACAGAGACGCACAGAGACGCACAGAGACGCACAGAGACGCACAGAGACGCACAGAGACGCACAGAGACGCACAGAGACGCACAGAGACGCACAGAGACGCACAGAGACGCACAGAGACGCACAGAGACGCACAGAGACGCACAGAGACGCACAGAGGCGCACAGAAACGCACAGAGACGCACGGAGACGCACGGAGACGCACAGAGACGCACAGAGACGCACAGTGACGCACAGAGACGCACAGAGACGCACAGGGACGCACAGAGACGCACAGAAACGCACAGAGACGCACAGAGACGCACAGAGACGCACAGAGACGCACAGAAACGCACAGAGACGCACAGAGACGCACATAAGCGCACCGAGACGCACAGCGGCGAACAGCGGCGCACAGCGGCGCACAGCGGCGCACAGCGGCGCACAGAGGCGCACAGAGACGCACAGAGACGCACAGAGACGCACACAGACGCACACAGACGGACAGACACGCACATACACGCACAGCGACGCACAGACACGCACAGACACGCACAGACACGCACAGACACGCACAGACACGCACAGGCACGCACAGACACGCACAGACACGCACAGAGACGCACAGAGATGCACAGAGACGCACAGAGACGCACAGAGACGCACAGAGACGCACAGAGACGCACAGACACGCACAGAGACGCACAGAGACGCACAGAGGCGCACAGAGACGCCCAGAGACGCACAGAGACGCACAGAGACGCACAGCGACGCACAGCGACGCACAGAGACGCACAGAGACGCACAGAGACGCACAGAGACGCACAGAGACGCACAGCGACGCACAACGACGCACAGAGACGCACAGAGACGCACATAGACGCACAGAGACGCACAGGGACGCACACAGACTCACAGAGCCGCACAGAGACGCACAGAGACGCACAGAGACGCACAGAGACGCACAGATACGCACAGAGACGCACAGACACGCACAGAGACGCACGGAGGCGCATAGACACGCACAGACGCGCACAGACACGCACAGAGGCGCACAGAGGCGCACAGACAGAGACGCACAGAGGCGCACAGAGGCGCACAGAGACGCACAGAGACGCACAGAGACGCACAGAGATGCACAGAGGCGCACAGAGGCGCACAGAGATGCACAGAGACGCGCAGAGACGCACAGAGACGCACAGAGACGCACAGCGACGCACAGAGACGCACCGAGACGCACAGAGACGCACAGAGACGCACAGAGGCGCACAGAGGCGCACAGAGCCGCACAGAGACGCACAGAGACGCAACAGAGACGCACAGAGAACGCACAGAAAACGCACGAGACGCACAGAGACGCACAGAAACGCACAGACGCACAGAGACGAGCAGAGAACAACCAGAGACGCACACTACGACACACAGGCGCCACAGAGCGCACAGAGGCGCAACAGAGGCGCACGAGGCGCACAGAGACGCACAGAGAAGCACGCGACCACAGAGACGCCCAGAGACGCACACGAGACGCACGGCGACGCACAGAGAGGCACAGCGACGCACAGCCGACGCACAGCGACGCCACAGAGACGCCCACAGCGACGCACAGACACAGAGACGCCACAGAGACGCACAGAGACGCACACAGAGACGCAAGAACGCACAGAGAACCACAGCGCGCACAGGAGACGAAAATCGGGCCGAAGAGACGCACAGAGGACGCCACAGCGACGTCTACAGCGACGCACCGCGAAGCACAGACACGCACAGAGACGCACAGACATGCACAGAGACGCACAGAGACGCACAGAGACGCACAGAGACGCACAGAGATGCACAGAGACGCACAGAGACGCAGTGAGACGCACAGAGACGCACAGAGACGCACAGAGACGCACAGAGACGCACAGAGACGCACAGAGACGCACAGAGACGCACAGAGACGCACAGAGACGCACAGAGCCGCACAGAGACGCACAGAGACGCACAGAGACGCACAGAGACGCACAGAGACGCACAGAGACGCACAGAGACGCCCAGAGACGCACACAGACGCACACAGACGGACAGACACGCACATACACGCACAGCGACGCACAGAGACGCACAGAGACGCGCAGAGACCCACAGAGACGCACAGAGACGCACAGAGACGCACAGAGACGCACAGAGACGCACAGAGACGCACAGCGGCGCACAGCGACGCCTACAGAGACGCACAGAGACGCACAGAGACGCACAGAGACGCACAGAGACGCACAGAGACGCACAGCGGCGCACAGCGACGCACAGAGACGCACAG
Organism: Prorocentrum cordatum; assembly: GCA_963575745.1. Lineage (NCBI taxonomy): Eukaryota > Dinophyceae > Prorocentrales > Prorocentraceae > Prorocentrum > Prorocentrum cordatum. The sequence continues at coordinate 192,604 of CAUYUJ010015272.1, forward strand.
AGACGCACAGAAACGCACAGAGACGCACAGAGACGCACAGAGACGCACAGAGAAGCACAGCGACGCACAGAGACGCACAGAGACGCACAGAGACGCACAGAACCGCACAGAGACGCACAGAGACGCACAGAGACGCACAGAGACGCACAGAGACGCACAGAGACGCAAAGAGACGCACACAGACGCACAGAGACGCACAGAGGCGCACAGAGGCGCACAGAGGCGCACAGAGGCGCACAGAGACGCACAGAGACGCACAGAGACGCACAGTGACGCACAGTGGCGCACAGAGACGCACAGAGACGCACAGAGACGCACAGAGACGCACAGAGACGCACAGAGGCGCACATAGGCGCACCGAGACGCACAGAGGCGCACAGCGGCGCACAGCGGCGCACAGCGGCGCACATAGACAGAGACGCACACAGGACGCACACAGACGTCACAAGACTCGCCACAGACGCACAGCCACGCATTAACCACGCCACAGCGTACGCCAACAGACACGCACTAGAGACGCACAGAGACGCACCCAACAGACACGCCCAGGACACGCACAGGACACGCCCGAGACGCACAGATGAGCCACAGAGGCGCCACAGAGGCGACCGCATTGCAACAGGCGCACAGAGACGCACAGAGGCGCACAGAGGACGCAAGAGACGCACAGAGACGCCACAGAGACGCCACAGAGACGCACAGAGACGCACAGAGACGCACAGATACGCACATAGACGCACAGCGACGCACAGCGACGCACAGAGGCGCACAGAGACGCACAGAGACGCACAGAGACGCACAGCGACGCACAGCGACGCACAGAGACGCGCAGAGACGCACAGAGACTCACAGAGACGCACAGGGACGCACAGAGACGCACAGAGCCGCACAGAGACGCACAGACATGCACAGAGACGCACAGAGACGCACAGAGACGCACAGAGACGCACAGAGACGCACAGAAACGCACAGAGGCGCACAGACACGCACAGACACGCACATACACGCACAGAGGCGCACAGACAGAAGCGCACAGAGGCGCACAGAGGCGCACAGAGACGCACAGAGACGCACAGAGACGCACAGAGACGCACAGAGACGCACAGAGACGCACAGAGAAGCACAGAGACGCACAGAGACGCACAGAGACGCACAGAGACGCACAGAGACGCCACATAGACGCAGAGACGCACAGGGCCCAAAGAGACGCCACAGAGACGCCCAGAGACGCAAGAGGACGCACAGCGACGCACCAAAAACGCACGAGACGCACAGAGGACGCAAAGAGACGCACAGGGACGCACAGAGTCGCACAGAGTCGACAGAGACGCACACAGACGCAAACAGACGCCACAGAGGACGCCACCGAGACGCACCGAGACGCACAGAGACGCACAGAGACGCACAGAGACGCACAGAGACGCACAGAGACGCACAGAGACGCACAGAGACGCACAGAGACGCACAGAGGCGCACAGAGGCGCACAGAGGCGCACAGCGGCGCACAGAGGCGCGCAGAGGCGCACAGAGGCGCACAGAGGCGCACAGCGACGCACAGCGACGCACAGCGACGCACAGCGACGCACAGCGACGCACAGAGACGCACAGCGACGCACAGAGACGCACAGAGACGCACAGAGACGCACAGAGACGCACAGCGACGCACAGCGACGCACAGCGACGCACAGCGACGCACAGAGACGCACAGAGACGCACAGAGACGCACAGAGACGCACAGAGACGCACAGAGACGCACAGAGACGCACAGAGACGCACGGAGACGCACAGAGATGCACAGAGACGCACAGAGACGCACAGAGACGCACAGAGACGCACAGAGACGCACAGCGGCGCACAGAGGCGCACAGAGGCGCACAGAGGCGCACAGAGGCGCACAGAGGCGCACAGAGGCGCCCAGCGACGCACAGAGACGCACAGAGACGCACAGAGGCGCACAGAGACGCACAGAGACGCACAGAGACGCACATAGACGCACAGCGACGCACAGCGACGCACAGAGGCGCACAGAGACGCACAGAGGCGCACAGCGACGCACAGAGACGCCCAGCGACGCCCAGAGACGCACAGAGGCGCACAGAGACGCACAGAGGCGCACAGAGACGCACAGAGACGCACAGAGACGCACAGCGACGCACAGAGACGCACAGAGACGCACAGAGACGCACAGAGACGCACAGCGACGCACAGCGACGCACAGAGACGCACAGAGACGCACAGAGACGTACAGAGACGCACAGAAACGCACAGAGGCGCACAGAGACGCACAGAGACGCACAGAGGCGCACAGAGGCGCACAGAGACGCACAGAGACGCACAGAGACGCACAGAGACGCACAGAGACGCACAGAAACGCACAGAGACGCACAGAGACGCACAGAAACGCACAGAGACGCGCAGAGACGCACAGAGACGCACAGCGACGCACAGAGGCGCACAGAGGCGCACAGAGGCGCACAGAGGCGCACAGAGGCGCACAGAGACGCACAGCGACGCACAGCGACGCACAGAGACGCACAGAGACGCACAGAGACGCACGGAGACGCACAGAGACACAGCACAGAGACAGCGACGCACAGAGACGCACAGAGACGCACAGAGACGCACAGAGACGCACAGAGACGCACAGAGACGCACAGAGACGCACAGAGACGCACAGAGACGCACAGAGTCGCACAGAGACGCACAGAGACGCACAGAGACGCACAGAGACGCACAGATACGCACAGAGACGCACAGACACGCACAGAGACGCACGGAGGCGCATAGACACGCACAGACGCGCACAGACACGCACAGAGGCGCACAGAGGCGCACAGACAGAGACGCACAGAGGCGCACAGAGGCGCACAGAGACGCACAGAGACGCACAGAGACGCACAGAGATGCACAGAGGCGCACAGAGGCGCACAGAGATGCACAGAGACGCGCAGAGACGCACAGAGACGCACAGAGACGCACAGCGACGCACAGAGACGCACCGAGACGCACAGAGACGCACAGAGACGCACAGAGGCGCACAGAGGCGCACAGAGACGCACAGAGACGCACAGAGACGCACAGAGACGCACAGAGACGCACAGAAACGCACAGAGACGCACAGAGACGCACAGAAACGCACAGAGACGCGCAGAGACGCACAGAGACGCACAGCGACGCACAGAGGCGCACAGAGGCGCACAGAGGCGCACAGAGGCGCACAGAGGCGCACAGAGACGCACAGCGACGCACAGCGACGCACAGAGACGCACAGAGACGCACAGAGACGCACGGAGACGCACAGAGAGGCACAGCGACGCACAGCGACGCACAGCGACGCACAGAGACGCACAGAGACGCACAGAGACGCACAGAGACGCACAGAGACGCACAGAGACGCACAGAGACGCACAGAGACGCACAGAGTCGCACAGAGACGCACAGAGACGCACAGAGACGCACAGAGACGCACAGCGACGCACAGCGAAGCACAGCGACGGCACAGAGACGCACAGAGACGCCACAGAGACGAACAGCGACGCACAGCGACGGACAGCGACGACACCGTCCTCTAGCGACGCACAGAGACGCAGGGAGGGCACAGAGGCGCAACCCCTGATTCACAGAGAAGCAACGAGACGCACAGAGACGCACAGAGACGCACAGAGACGCACAGAGACGCACAGAGACGCACAGAGACGCACAGAGACGCACAGAGACGCACAGAGCCGCACAGAGACGCACAGAGACGCACAGAGACGCACAGAGACGCACAGAGACGCACAGAGACGCACAGAGACGCCCAGAGACGCACACAGACGCACACAGACGGACAGACACGCACATACACGCACAGCGACGCACAGAGACGCACAGAGACGCGCAGAGACCCACAGAGACGCACAGAGACGCACAGAGACGCACAGAGACGCACAGAGACGCACAGAGACGCACAGCGGCGCACAGCGACGCACAGAGACGCACAGAGACGCACAGAAACGCACAGAGACGCACAGAGACGCACAGAGACGCACAGAGAAGCACAGCGACGCACAGAGACGCACAGAGACGCACAGAGACGCACAGAACCGCACAGAGACGCACAGAGACGCACAGAGACGCACAGAGACGCACAGAGACGCACAGAGACGCAAAGAGACGCACACAGACGCACAGAGACGCACAGAGGCGCACAGAGGCGCACAGAGGCGCACAGAGGCGCACAGAGACGCACAGAGACGCACAGAGACGCACAGTGACGCACAGTGGCGCACAGAGACGCACAGAGACGCACAGAGACGCACAGAGACGCACAGAGACGCACAGAGGCGCACATAGGCGCACCGAGACGCACAGAGGCGCACAGCGGCGCACAGCGGCGCACAGCGGCGCACATTGGCGCACAGCGGCGCACAGCGGCGCACAGAGACGCACACAGACGCACACAGACGCACACAGACGCACACAGACGCACAGACGACGCACAGAGACGCACCGAGACGCACCGAGACGCACCGAGACGCACAGAGACGCACAGAGACGCACAGAGACGCACAGAGACGCACAGAGACGCACAGAGACGCACAGAGACGCACAGAGACGCACAGAGACGCACAGAGACGCACAGAGACGCACAGAGACGCACAGAGACGCACAGAGACGCACAGAGACGCACAGAGTCGCACAGAGACGCACAGAGACGCACAGAGACGCACAGAGACGCACAGAGACGCACAGAGACGCACAGAGACGCACAGAGACGCACAGAGACGCACAGAGACGCACAGAGACGCACAGAGACGCACAGAGACGCACAGAGACGCACAGAGACGCACAGAGAC
>CAUYUJ010015272.1:197541-258188 GCA_963575745.1 Prorocentrum cordatum
CACACGCACACGCACGCACGCACACACACGCACACACACACACACGCACACACACGCACGCACACACACGCACACACAAGCACACACACGCACACACACGCACACACACACGCACACACACGCACACACAAGCACACACACGCACACACACGCACACACACGCACACACACACACACACGCACGCACACACACACACACACGCACATGCGATTTCTGTAGCAGCCCTGGTGCACGAAGGCATTGTACATAGCCCGTGTTGTGTGCACAGGCGCTGTGGACTTGGGCGGCGACGACGACGACGACGCTGGCGGCGCGCCTCAGGGTGTGCGCGCCGCGGCCCCCGTTACTTTTTTCCCCCCCATACCCCCCGGGTAACATGCGTTACCCTCCCAAAATAAAATTAGCCTAGCGAAGAACCCAACCATATGCAGTTGTCAGTGCCGCAGGAACTATATGCGTTTCATCTTCAGTGGAACTCCCCATAGGATCACGGAACGTGTGAGGGGTGTGCCGAGATGGGTGCCACTGGGGCATTCGGTGAATCTCCCTATGGGGACATGAAACACGCGCGGGGCGTGCCGACATGGGTGGTGGAAACGCGTGTGAGGGCCGCCACTGGGGCCTCCAGTGGAGCGCCCTATGGGTCCCCGAAACATGATGCTGCTGCAGGGGGGGTGCCGGCATGGGTGGCGGAGACGCATGTAAGCGCCGCCACTGGGGCCTTCGGTGGAGCTCCCTATGGGGCCACGAAGCGCGTGAGGGGTGTACTGGGATGTGTGGCGGGGACGCACGTGAGCGCCGCCGCTGGGGCCTTCTGTGCAGCTCCCTATGGGGCCACGAAACGTGTGAGGGGTGTGCCGAATCGGGTGCGGGTGGTGACGCATGTGTGCGGTGCCACTGGGGCCTTCGGTGGAGCTCCCTATGGGGCCACGAAGCCTGTTGTTGTGAGGGGCGTGCCGGGATGGGTGGCGGGGACGCATGGGAGCGCGGCCTCTGGGGCCTTCTGTGCAGCTCCCTATGGGGCCACGAAGCGTGTGAGGGCTGTGCCGAATTGGGTGGGTGTGGGTCCCGCATGTGAGCGCCGCCATTGGGGCCTCCGGTGGATGATGGGTGCACGAAACCTGTGAGGATGTGCCGAAATGGGTGTGCGGGACGCATGCGCATGTGAGCGCCGCCACTGGGGCCTTCGGTGGAGCTCCCGATGGGGCCACGAAACGTGTGAGGGGTGTGCCGAAGTGGGTGTGCGGGACGCATGCGAGCGGCAGCACTGGGGCCTTCGGTGGAGCTCCCTATGGGGCCACCAATCGTGTGAGAGGTGTGCCGAATTGCGTGTGCGGGACGCATGCGGGCTGCAGCACTGGGGCCGTCGGTGGAGCTCCCTATGGAGCCACGAAGCGTGTGATGGGTGTGCCGAAATGGGCGTGCGGGACGCATGCGGGCGGCAGCACTGAGGCCTTCTGTGCAGCTCCCTATGGGGCCACGAAGCGTGTGAGGGGTGTGCCGAATTGGGTGTGCGGGACGCATGCGGGCGGCAGCATTGGGGCCTTCGGTGGAGCTCCTTCTGGGGCCACGAAACATGTGAGGGGTGTGCCGAAGTGGGTGTGCGGGACGCATGCGGGCGGCAGCACTGGGGCCTTCGGTGGAGCTCCCTATGGGGCCACGAAGCGTGTGAGGGGTGTGCCGAAATGGAGGAGGGAGGAGGGAGGGGGCAGCGGGAAGGAAGGAAGGAAGGAACGAAGGAACGCGGGGCGACGTCTCTTCAAAACGAGGACCCAACACCACAGGATGGTTGGGAACAATGGGCTCCCCCGGGGAAGCGGGGCCAGGCGTGCATTAAGGGGCGCATATGGCGCGCCTGCCAAGCGGGCCGCTGGCGGGGCCGCGGCGGGCTCGAGCGGGGCCTGGGCCAGCGGGGGCCGCGGGGCGCTCGGAGCGTGCCTTATTGAGGAACGCTTAACGCATGCCTGCCCAGCGCGCTGCCGGGGGGGCCGGCCGCCGGGGCTGGGGCCGGGAGCGGCAGCCAGACGAGCAGGCAGCGGGTGGAATTAATGCACCCCCGCGGCGATTAACAACGCCGCCTCGGTTAAGCTAGTCGCCGCGTAGCCGGCGTTCTACATGGGTTTCGAGCGTTCGGCCTAGGTCCATCACAACACTCGAGTCGAACGATGACAACGACAGGGCATTTCACTAACGGCGAGCTGTGTTGCAACAAACAAGCGGCATCAGCGAGGCAGCTGTCGTCGTCGAAACTAGGCACTAGACGGCGGCACTAGGCATTGACGCCTGCGCAAACGGTGAGCGAGGGGGATGTGAGCTACGGCTCTTGCAGTGCTGATGCCAGCAAGTATTCTTCCAGGCGCTGGGCAGGGCCCTTCTTTGAGTCGGGGCGTTGGCGCCTTGGGCGCTTCGAGTGCCTGGCGCCGGGCGAGGTGAACCTCGCGTTGCAGATGGATTTGGGGCCTGGAGTTTCCCCGATCCCGACTATGCACCGCGCAAGCTGCATGTAAATACCACCTCAAGTGGGTAATTGGAAACGTGCAGAGTGTGATCCCGAGGATTCCGCACCTGCTGGGTGAACGCGTCGTGGCCTCTTCGCGGGCTCGCTGTCGGTGCCGGCTTTGTGACTCCTCTGGCCAGAGTCAAACGTGCTTGGCGTGCCCAGGTGCTCCGGGGGGGCGGCGGTCTGGAGGCTGGAGGCCGTGGGGTGGGGGGGGTATTGGGGGGCGCGAGCGGGGCCAGGCCTGGCGGCGCTTGGCGCGCCGCTCCTGCCCCAGTGATGAAACCGTCCTCCCGAAGCGATCTGTCGAACACCGACCTCGCGGCTTTGGGCGGGGCTGCTGTGGGAAAAAAGCAGCGGCGCCTGCGCAGCACAAAGCAAGAGACGCTTGAGGGTCGCGGACTCCTTCCAGAAGTGCTTCGTCGCCTCGGACGGCTGAATATGTGGCGAGGCGCCTTTTTTTCGCGTGTCTGTCCGCCCACTCGTTGCCTACTGCCCTGTGCAAGTCAAGCGACCGACGTGCGCCAGCATGTCGCCGGCGCGAAAATCCTTATCCCAAGTAGGGGCCCGATCCCAAGTAGTTAAGGGCCCGCGTATTTGGATATCGAGGCCTTCGAAGTTGCGACGACGCGACGCCGCCCTGGACCGAGGTGCGTCCACCATCTCGACAAGTCCTAGGACGTCTGTCTGGATGCAAGACACCTGGGGGCAGTGATCCATTGCTGCTAAAACTGCTACATGATCAGCAGCTGGTGAAGTTCGGGGGCACGCCGCTCCCGCGGCCCCCTGGAACAGCGAACAGTTCCCCGGCAGGCGTCGCTTTCACAACCGACCATCCTGCCGAATGATGCGTGCTAGTACCGCCCTTGAAACATAAGTCGTCGGCGAAGACATCACCCGCGATGGTTGGCTGCATGGGTGCCTCCGGGTCGGCGCGCCGGAATTGAAGCGGGGCGATTCCTGATCCTTGCGGCGGGGGCACCACTGGGCCAGGGATCTCTGTGAAACCGCGCGTTAGAGGAAAGTTGCGACGGCGATCCGAGAGAAGGAGCCTGTCCGCCTCTGCGAGCATTTGCTCCCTCAGGAGGGCGGCGCAAGGGCAGCAGTGTAATCGGTGCGACATGCAGTCGGAGGGCCGCCGTATAGGCGCGTTGTCTGCGCCCGGAGGGCCACCGTATATGCGCGTTGTCTGCTGCCGGTAGGCTGCGCTCGCGCAGTAGCTTCCTGAATGCGCTGAGATCCAGCAGAGCGCTGGCTGGGAGCCCCATCTTGGCGGCGACGTTTGGTGCGTGGCCTTTTCTACCATTCGTCGCGGAATTTGGTGTCCACGCGCCGAGGCGAGAAGGCCGTGGGCGGCCGCCTCTCCCCAGAGGGATCTGACAAGATGAACGGGGTGGCGAAGGGCCACCCTATGCGATGCAAGGATAAAATGGCCGCCGAAAAGGGCGCGCCCGGACGTCCGTCCACGCCGACGGGGGTTGGTCCAGGAAGGGGTTTCGCAAGTGATGGCAGAGAGGGGGCGGGTGAGGGTCGTGGATGGAACGGCCCAATCAAGTTGGACTTCCAATCGATCTTTGACCAGCCGCGACAGGGCAGGGGCAAGTCCCCGCCTCCATGCCGGGCTCCCGCGAAGAGCCAGCGAGACGGACCTCGAGCGCGTCTCCCTTCTGGTGCCGACGAGCTTGAGAAAAACTGTTCGGACCCCCCCTGGCCGCTGTCGGCCGGGCCCTGAGACCGCGGCGCCGTGCGAGCCATATCGGCCCAGCCTTTTGGCCGCAAGTTTTCGCGCGTCTGTGCCAGCTGCTTTGAGGTTGCAAAGTCTGCGCCTCCTGGCCTTGAGCTTGCCGATCCGTTCCTTGAGCACGGGGCGGCTGCTCTGGACTCTACGCGAGCTGCCGACTGCAATATCCATGCCTAAGCTGCAGCCCGAAGATGCCGCGTCGCCAGCGTGCCGACCGAGAGCCTTCGCCGGTTTCTCCGCAAGTTGGCAGAGCTGACAATCGCGATCGACTTCGCCGTGGCAACGTCGCAGCGCAGGCCGTGCGCGATCCCGTCGAGAAAATCTGCCGCCCCCTGGACTAACGGGGCGACCGTCCGTCTCGCCTGGGTCTGCTCTGATGGGGCCCGAGAGCAGGTCGTCGATCAATGCAGGAAATTCAAGCTCCTCGTTCCTGCTGGAACATTCCTCGACGGGCTCTGGCGTGCACGCTTGCGCGATGAAAGCGGCCGAGCCGCAGCCTGCGGCAATCCCTCCTGAAGGGTGGCCTACTTCCACGGTAATCTTGTGAGACGGAACGAGCCTGCTGCCTCGGTGTGATTGAGTGCCGCGCAGCGGAGCCCGAGTGGAAATCTTTGGCGTATGGCCCTACCTCATAACTCATGGCGCACGATGCAGACAACGTGCTCGCCCATGTCGCACAGCGCTGTGCCTGCGCGCGCTGGGCCCCCCCGTGCCCGGAGGCTTTCTGGCGCCGGCATTTGGGGCAATGCAGATTCTCCGATGCCCCCGCCTCGTTGAGACCCCATGAATCGTCGCCTGTGCTTAGGTTCCCGCGCCCGCGCGATTGGCGAGCGGCGCTTGGCCCGCGCGCAATGGAAGATTGAATGCAGGCCAATGCCCCTGAAGGCAGGGGCGCCAGGCGCGTTGGCTTTGGCTTTCTGCAGCATTTTCGACGCGATGGCCGAGGTCGCGGCGCGGAAGTGGCCGCGCTTTTCTGCCGCCGCCGGGAAGAGCGACGGGGCGTCTTTGGTCCTTTTGCGTTCCCGTCTTGCAGATCTCGCGGCGAATCTCGCGTTTGCCTGCTTCGCCCGCGCTCTCCAAACCTGGGGGCGATCAGAAGCGCCAGCCCGGAGTTCCTGTTTAAGTTCCTTCGTCCAGCGCCGTGGGCGTCTGCAACGACATCTGGAGCGCCCGCTCAGTGGGCGATGTCGGCAAAGGGCCGTTGGGTGCTATCTGTTGGCGCGCATCCACGGCCTGGCCCACCGCGGCCGAAGCAGCCTCCAGGAGAGGATTGAAGGAGCTAGGCGGTGAGCCGAGGGCGCGGCGAGGGTTGCCTGGTCCAGAGGCCCCCCAGCTATGATCGCTCGCTGCGCACTTGCCAACGCCTGGCACCCCCGCTTCAAGGGCTGGGCCTTCTGGGGTGGATGGGGGGCCCATTGAATCGCGGGGTCTTCGCCCGGCCTTTTATCTGGGCGCTGGGAAATGCATCCGGCGATCGCGTCTCGTGTTTTTGTCTGAATAACATCAGGGAGAAGCAGCTCACGGCGGCGAAAAAGACGTCGAGAAGACGCCCCCTAAGCGCGGCAGCTCTCCAGGGCAGGCCGAGGCCCAAAAGGGGCAGCGGGGGGGGCTTCAAAGGGGGCTGGAGCCTGGGCACCAGCATCTCGCGATCGAGGTCCACGACCATGTTGATGGGTCGGTGGCCAGCGAGCGCTGCCGCGTTGAAATTGGTGCGAGAGGTGATGCTAGAGGCAAGCGGATGCAACCTCGGCGACACCATAAAGAAGTCGATCTTGGATATCGACTTCTAGGAAAACATAAGCATGCTCAGGAGGGGCTACTATACTGAAGCCGCTGCGCTCACAGACGTTGGCATGAGTGAGGACGAGGGCGGGGAGTGACATTGCCAGCAACAGTGAGTGGCCTGCGACTCTGGTGTTGCACGGTACCCAGATGCGTCAACAATGCTTTGTTCTCAGTGCTCAGTTTCGCAACGCAGTGGAGATAGAGGTGACGTGTCAGATGGGGTCGAAGCCAGGAAGGTCGAGCCATGCCCCGAGCGAGCGAGAGGAGTCATGGGGAGGGTGAGATGCTGAATAAAGGTGATACGCCCGTGTCTTGAGCGCGCCGATCAAATGGCAACGCCCCCTCTGGGACGGTTGGCTTACACGCGCCGTCGGCGTGAAAATTGGGTACCACCCTAAGCGAATGCACGCTTCAGAAGCAAGTTTGATGTCGCGGGAGTCGCGCAATAGAGTTTCCCGCAGCATTGCAGCTCTGAGCCTGCCACATATCCCTTGCTCCAACTGAGGCCGGACGGTGGTCGCGGCGTCTCCATTTAAGAGCGCAGCTCGAAGGGCTAGCTGCGTGCGAGCACTAGGGCTGGCAATATTGACCTCTGCGGGCCGACTGCGTCTACTGAGTTGCGAGTGTCACCCCTCCGGTTTGCCGCCCGCTCCCGGGCCAGTGCCAGTTTCCGCTGTTGCGAGCTCAGTGGTTACAGTCGGCTCCTCCACCGCTTGAACAGCGGCCGCCGCTCGCAACGCCTGCTCGACCTTAGTGGAGTGGGAATGTCGTTAACCTTTGCTATCTTGGGGGCGCAGGGTGGTTGGCCGCGGTTGGCCGCCTGAGGGGTGGGGTTGTCCCGCCTGTGGATGTAGGCGATGATGCCTGACCCTCTCGTTCGGCTCCACGTTGGTTATGTCGACCTCGGGTTGGGCTTTCATGAAGGCGACTGCGTCCTGCAAGGTGGGCGCCTTGTGCTCCGCGGCAACGGCTTCCATCTGAATGAAAGTCATGGCCTCTGTGAGCCGCGTTTGTTGTCCAAGGGGGTGAATATCCGATGTGCGAGCGCGCATGGCGCCCCCTAGCTCGAAGTGGAGATCGCAGAGCTGGTCGATTTCATTCGCGATCGCTTGCATGGTGGAGGTGTCGCCGGCGAGCGTCGCCTCCTTTTTGTCGAGTTTTTCCCCGAGTCTGGAGGCCTGCTCAACGGGGCGCAGGGAGAGGAACTCATCGCGCCGGAGAGTTCCCAGGCGCTCCTGAGCCGCGAGGTGATTGTGAGCAGCCCTCCCCTAACCACGTTTGGCGCGGTGTTGCCAGTAGTCGACTTCGGCCTGCGCCGAGGCGATTTTGGAGAGGGGGTTGCTTGCGACGACCTCGGGGGCCTTCGCTGGAGGCGAACGGCCCCCTGCCGTGGCGGGCGCTCGAGTCCCGGGGCAGGCGCAGAGCCGCCACTGCGCCATTGCTGACGTAGGTGCCCCAATTTGCGCTGCTAAGGGGCGCCCGGGGTCGTTTTGGGGGCAGCGGGGCCCCGGGCGCCAGAGATCCATGGCTCGTCCTGGACGTTCTGGCCTTTCCCGGTAGCATCGTCCAGATTATCGCTCGGGGCCTGGTAGTTGCCTCCTTTGCCAGGCCGCTGGGCCATCCGGCGGGCCTGGGAAGGATAGGGTTCCGCCCTGGCCCCCTTGGCGTCTCGGCCTTGCCACGGCGCTGCCACTCGGCCTTCCCCTTCCCCACGCCACGTGCCGAGGCGGGCCCTGGCGACAGGCCAGCTGCCTTGGGGCGCCGGATCGGCTGCCGCGGGGCCACGCGGGCGAGCGCCATTCCGCAGTAAGGAGCCCCTAGGCAGCTGCTGCAATGGAGCCCCGGCCTCCCGACAAGGCGCGCGCTGTAACCCGGAACCTGGCATGGGCTTCTTGGGCGGATCGTGCTGTCGGCCATTTGTCCAGACTGGCCAGCTGATGAACCCGCTGAAAAGTGCCGGCGGTCGAACTGTAGGCTGCAGAAGCTTGAGCTGGTGACTTGCGGCATCTTCCAACATCGCGAGGCGGCGCCGAGCAGTCGGGGGAGATGAAGCGAGTTGGGGCGGGAGTCTGGTGCCCGATGATGGGGGTGGCCCTGTCGGGCGGCATGGGGCCTTGCACAGCCCCGCCTCGGGGCCCCCCAAGAGGCCTTCCCGGCGCGGGTCCGAGGGGCGCTGCGGTGGCGCCGCATGCGAGGCGAGCAAAGAACAGTCATCGCGAGTTGTCGCGGGACGTGCCCGCTTATCTAACCGTCCGTCTCGGCCGGGGGGTGGGAACGTTGCTCAGGCATGGCTTGGGCGTGGCTCGAGCAACGGACTTGCGAAACTCAAGGGCCCCACTTGCATAATGCGGATGGCGATTCAAGTTGTGGGAGCTGATGCAGCCACCCTGGTGTCTTGGCGGGCAGATCAAATTCTGAATTTGGAAATGTAGCCGCGCAGGGCCGCCTGCCACGCCGCCGTCCGTTGACTTGTCCAAATGAAGAACGACGTTGTCGGCAAGTGTCGCTGGGCTGCTTGCAGACAAGGCGCATGCGCCAGGACGGGTAGGTGCGCAGGGCCGCCGGCATTGCCGCTGGGCTGTGTCGCATAGAGGGCGAAACCTCTTGACGTGACAGTTGAGAACAACACCGCCGGCCTTGCCGCTGGGTGTTGGGTCGCAACCAGGAGGCATGTCCACCTCCTTGTGATTGACACCAGGCCGTGTCCTGGAGTTTCATGCCTCGTGTGAGGATCGAAAACGTGTAGGACCGCCGACTTTGCCGCCGGGCTGTGTCCTGGAGGCCAGAACCTCAGACGCGTCGATTTTGACAATGCACCGCCGGCATTTTCGCCGGGCCGTGCCCTGCAGGCATTTGTCTCGCAGGGGGGAATATGTCCTGGGCGCCAGCATTGGACCGCCGGCATTGTCGCCGCGCTCTGTCCTGGAGGTCAGGACCTCCGACGTGACGGTTGCACTTGAATCATTTGCTTCGTGGGGAAAGGTAAATCTGCAGGACCGCGGGCGCTGCCGCCGGGCTGTCAGGCCCTCCGATTGACACCGGGCCGTGTCCTGGAGTCACATGCTTCGTGTGAGGATCCAATATGTGAAGGGCCGCCAGCATTGACGCCGGGCTGTGTCCTGGATGTCAGACCTCCGACTTGACCGAATGAGAACAAGGCTGTCGGCGTTGTTGCCAGGCTGCGATCTGAAGGCGTTTGTCTCGCAAGGGGGGGAAGTGCAAAACCGACGGCATGGCCGCCAGGCTGTGCGCTGGAGGTCAGAACCTCCGGCGTGCTGGATGAAAACAACTGCCAGCAATATCGCTGGACTGTGTCCTGGAAGCACGTGCCTCGCGCGGAATTGTGCATGTAGGACCGCCGGCATTGTCGCCGGGTTGTGTCCTGGAGGTCAGAACCTCCGACGCGACGGCTGCGCTTGAATCATTTGCCTTGTGGGGAAGGGTAAATGTGGAGGACCGCTGGCATTGCCGTCAGGTTGCCCTGGCGGTCAGACCCTTCGAATGCCGTGTCCTGGGGTCACATGCCTCGCGTGAGAATCCAAAAATTGCAGGACCGCCGGCATTGACGCCGGTCGGTGTCCTGGAGGTCAGACCCTCCTACTTGATCGAATGGGAACAAAGCTGCCGGCGTTGTCGCCGGGCTGCGATCTGAAGGCGTGTTTGTCTCGTCAGGGGAGGAAGTGCAAAACCGCTGGCATGGCCGCCAGGCTGTGCACTGGAGTTGGAGGGTGAAATGGGGGTCGGGCGCAGGGTCCCGGCAATGGTGTCTTTATGGGCCGTGAGTGGGCGATGCATCCTCGATTGCTGTGTTCGGCGGGGGTGCCAATTGAAGCTCCCCGCTTGCACCCGTGCGCGAGACTTGTGGGGAAACGAAGCAAGGGGGCGGGGGGCCTGGGAAAGGCGACGAAGGCAACGCGCGCTGAGGGCGCAAAAAGACAAGGTTGAAATAAACGACAGCGTTGACGTGAGTGTCAAAATCTGCCCAGCCAATCTGACATGCGGAACACTGCGCCTCAGTTCAGGGGAGCTTGAAGCCAGGGCAAAATGTGAATTCACATTGTCGGGAAAAGAATAATGTGAATTCACATGTTGGGAAAAAAGGAACATGTGAATTCACAGGTTGGGAAAAAAGGAAAATGTGAATTCACATTTTGGAAATTTGTGTAGGAATCTTTATGAAGGGGCCAGAATGTGAATTCACATTTTGGGAAATGGGAAAAAGGAAGATGTGAATTCACGTGTTGGGAGAATCGCGGGACCCATTCCAAATTTGTCTTTGGGGTCGATAATTTGTCGTTTGGGAACATGCGCGATCATCAATTGCACAATCAAGACACATGTGCACCCCACTTCGCAGCCCCACGCGCAGTATGCAATAACGCCCGCACGCATGAACGATAATGGATGGACGGCGCGTGTGTCCGCGCGGGCAACGCGCGGGCACGAACGACTGGCCCTCCATGACCGCCAACATTGGATGCCAATCGTTCCCGATCACATACATGAGCGATACATTGAGCACACATGGGCCATTCAGCCCCCATGTAAGGCCCCCTGTTGCAGACCCCCTTTTTCACCCTCCAATGGAGGTCAGAACCTCCGACGTGCTGGATGAAAGCAACTGCCGGCAATATCGCTGGACCGTGTCCTGGAATCAAATGCCTCGCAAGGAATGGTAAATGCAGGGCCGCCGGCATTGCCGCCGGGCTGTGTCCTGATGGGCAGAATTTTCGACGTGAAGTTAGCTCCGCCAGCCTTGTTACTGGGCCATGTCCTGGAGGCACATGCCTCGCGCAATGAAGCGAACATATGTAGGACCGCCGGCATTGCCGCCAGGCTGTGTCCTGCAGGCCAGACTCGCCGACTTATCTAAATGAAGAACGACGTTGTCGGCAATTATCGCTGGGCTGCTTGCAGACAAGGCGCATGCGCCAGGACGGGTAGGTGTGCAGGACCGCCATCATTGCCGCTGGGTTGTGTTCTAGAGGGCAAAACCTCCTACGTGTCGATGGAACAACCGCGCCAGCAGTGTTGCCGGGCCGTGTCCTTAAGGCGTATGCCTCATAAGGAAAGTGTGTAGGACCGCCGACTTTGCCGCCGGGCTGTGTCGAGGGCAGAACCTCGGAAGCTTTCTTTGGGAACATAATGGCGGCGCCGACAGCCAGCTGGTGACAACCTCTCTCCGGAGGGCCATGCCGAGTCCGTCAAAATGGCGAAACCCGACGATGTCGAGGGCTGCCGTGCTCGCTCCGGCAGTGGGGCTGTCAAGCGGCCACCGAAGCGGCCCCTCCCCAACAAAAACAGCAGGTGGGGTGCTAGTTGGAGCTAGCTGGATGTGGCCACCTGCTTGCCCGAGCATATACGCTCAGGTAATGGCCACCAGTCGCACCACGACCTCCCCGGGGAGGGCCGTACCTGGCCGACAGGTGAGGGCATTGTATATCATACGACACTGTCGCCCAGCCGCTCACTGGTTAAGGGGCTACTCAGGGATGCTCTTCGAGTTCAGTGAACTCTTAGTGGCGCCTCGTGCGTCCCCTGAGCTTTCCCTTGACCCAGTATCGAGTGGCTTCGGCACGGGGAGGAGGAGGAGGAGGAGGAGGAGGAGGAGGAGGAGGAGGAGGAGGAGGAGGAGGAGGAGGAGGAGAAGCCACGAGCGCCCGAGTGATTCTAGGAGGGACAGGCCCTCGGGATCGTCGCGGTGGTGGACAGCGAGGCGTCCGGCCCCGGCCCGCAGGTGCCCGCGCCTGCACGAATCAGCGCCCGGCGGCGGGGAGAGAGTACGCCGCTGCGACGCCTCCGCGGTGAACAGTCCGGGCGGGCGTCGTGAGGAGGGGGAGCAGGGGGAGGAGGGGGAGGAGGAGGAGGAGGAGGAGGAGGAGGAGGAGGAGGAGGAGGAGGAGGAGGATCGGATTTAGTCCAAGTCCAGGATCCAATCAGGAGAATCATATTCAACACATCCTCCCGTCCTGGGCCTCCTTCGCACACGTCCCTGCAAGCATTTCTGTCCAGCACAGGGAGCGCCCCTCTGAAAGACAAGCGACCTATGGTTCTCCCATTTCGGCGACAGTCTCTTTTTGAGAACGGATCCGTCCGCACCTTGATGTCAACGTGGAGGGGTATCTCATGATGGTGGTGGTGAGTCTGACGATGATGGTGACGATGGTGGTGATGATGATGGTGCTGATTATGATGATGACGATGCTGAGGCTTTTGATGATGATGCTGCTGATGCTGATGATGACGACGATGATTACGACGATGATGGCGACGATGATGATGACGATGATGATGATAATGCTGTTGCTGATGATGATGACGATGATAGTGGTGAAGCTGCTGCTCATGAGTATGACGATGCGTCTGATGATGAGGATGATGGTGGTGGTGGTTTTGATTATAGTGAGGATGGGGATGATGATGACCTTGATGATGATGATGATGATGATGATGATGATGATGATGATGATGATGATGATTGTGATGATGATGCTGCTGATGATGGTGATGATGAGGCTGATGATGATGCTGATGATGATGATGCTGATGATGCTGCTGATGATGACGATGATGATGACGATGCTGATTATGATGATGACGATGATGCTGATGCTGATTATGCTGATGATGCTGGTGTGTATGATGATGATGATGATGATGATGATGATGATGATGATGATGATGATGATGATGATGATGATGATGATGCTGGTAACAAGTGTGCTGGTGTTGAGGATGGTGATGCTAGTGACGATGATGGTAGTGATGGTGGTGATGACGACGAACAATGCCAGTGGTAGGAATTGCGGAACATTCCCCAATCAGAACTTACACTTAGCGTGTCGTATCGGTTCCCCAAACATTGCTTTCACTTAGGGTATCCTTCTTGTCACCCGAAGGGTGGTCGTATATGTGCAGTTGTGCCGTCCGTTCCTGATGCGAATCGCTTCAGATCCCAGCAAAGTCTGGTCGACTCTTGGTGCGCGGCGCTTCGAAGTTGATGGAGTCCGTCGGCGCTGCGTCTCCTGCTTTACCGCATTATCTCATGCTTCTCCTCGAGCTGACAGACGGCGCCGCGGACAGTCAGCAAGTTGACAGTTCGCAGTCAGTTTGCAGCGGGCTCGGTGGGATTCAGTGTGGCATGCGGTGTGCTGGTGGCGTGTTTGCTTTAAAAAAATCCGGATTGTCTCCCGAAGGCATTGGTTAACACGTCGAGGTTTCGCCGCGTCGCCCACCGTTGCCGCCTCGTTGCGGCCACGTTGTCGCCCCCTTGGGGAGTATGCCGAGGTTTCGCTGCGTCGCCGCCCATTGCCGCCCCGTTGTCGCCTCGTCGCCGTCCGCTTCGGGGGTATGTAGAGGTTTCGCCGCGTCGCTGCCTGTTGCCGCCTTGCTGCGGCCCACTTGGGGGATATGTGGAGGCTTCGCCGCGTCGCCGCCAGTTGCCGCCCCGTTGCCGCCCACCGCGCTTGGAGGGTACGTCAAGCTTGCACAACGTAGCTTGCACCATACAGCTTGCACCACATAGCTTGGGTCACGTGTATGACATCTCGTGGCTTACACATCCACGGCGCATTGATTTACTGTTTGGTAGTCCACGCTGGCTTAGTGACGACGGGATAATGCTGATCATGATGATGGTGACAGTGATGATGGCTGTGACCATGATGATGGTGATGACGCCGTCGACGATGATGATGGCGATGATGACCATGATGTCTCTGATACTGATATGTGATGATGACGGGGTGGTGAGGCTGCATTACAATAAGAAGATGGTGAGGAGGAGCAGCAGGAGCGGGAGAACCAGGAACAGGAGGGGGAGGGAGGCGGACGAGGAGGAGGAGGAGGAGGAGGGGAGGAGGAGGGAGCATCAGCCTCCCCACTCCCCCTCCCCTTCTGTGCCCTGCCCCTACCCCCTCCTTCCCCCTGCTTCTCCTCGCATGTCCCGCCTCTGTTCTTTTTTTAATCGCTTCGCCCATCCCGCCGGCCCATGTTGCCTCGCCGCTTGGGGGACGTGTTGGGGTCTCTTGGGGGCCTCTGGGAGGCAGTCTTGAGGCGTCTTGGGTGCCGGGTTGGGGCCTCTTGGGGCCTTTTGGGGCTTCTTGGGGTGCATCTTGGGGGCCCCTTGGGGCCTCTTGGGGGTCTCTTGGGGCCTCCTGTGGGCCTCTTGGGGCTGAAGGCTGGACTTTTCGGTTCCTGGTCCCAGCCTTGGGTTCCTCTTGGGGCCGTTTTGGGGCCCTCTTGCGCCGTCGTGGGCGCCTCTTGGGCCGTCTTGGGGCCGTCTTGGGCCGTTCTGGGGCCCTCTTAGAGGCTTCTTGGGCCGTCTTGGGGCGTTGGAAAGCCGATAAGGCGAGAAGGTCAAAATCTTCCAACAACCATCGTAACATTGCCGATTTCGGGGCCTCTCTGGGGGTCTTGTACGCGTCGTGGGCCGTCTGGAAGCCATCGTGGGTGTCTCGGACCGATCGTTCGACGACTCGGAGCCCTCTTGGGCCGCCTTGGGGGCCTCTTGGGGCTCCCTCGGCGCGCTTTGGGGAGCCTGGGAGGCCGCACCAAGGAGGAAAACTATCACGGAGGCAGGGTTGTCAGGGATCGGCCGGGGTATTTGTGATCCAGGGACCCCAAGGGCATTCACTTTTGTTTCATCCGAATTTAACATCATCCGTTGTGTTTCATCCGTTTAATTTCATCCGATTAATTTCATATGGCTTACATTTATCTGCTTTAGATTCACCCGGGTTTACATTCAGCCAGTTTTATTCCCCCCGGTTTAAGTTTTTAATTCATCCTGTTTTATTTCATCCGTTTAATGTCATCCAGTTTTAAATCGCCCGATTTAGATGAATCCGGCTTAAATTCGCCCGGTTCGAATTCATCCGGTTTTACTGTGTTTCTGTGTCGTCGTTTTTTGTTTAAAAGTACATTCGTCCAGTTTCAATTCGTCCAATTTTCATTTGTTCGGTTTGAATTCGTCCGGTTAAAATTCATCCGGATTTAATTCGTCTGGTTTAGATTAATACGTTTTATCTTGTCAATTTGAAATTCATCCTGTGTTACTTCGCCCAGTTTAAATTCATCCTGCTTTATTTCGTCCGATTTAAATTCGTCCGATTTTTATTTCCCCGGTTAAAGTAAGTTGGTTTTCATTCGTCCAGAATGAACTTGTCCTGTTCTGACTTGTCTGGTTTAATATCATCCGGTTTTCAGCCCCCCGGTCTAAACTCATCCGATTTAAATTCGTCCTGTTTAGATTCCTCCCGTTTTAATTCGCCCTGTCTAAGGTCATCCTGTTTTCATTCGCGCGAGCATCGCTTTTGCATCGCGCGTGCATCGGCGATTCGTTGCGATCTTCCGGCCCCATCAGCTAGAACCCCATGTGGGATGCCCAGGATTGACAAGAAGACTCGTGGATTGCAGGCGGCTGCGGTATCTAAACTGAATGAGCCCCGAGAACATCGGTTCAACTTTGATAGAAATACGTTCGCACAACATCGATCCCTGGACCGCCAGTTCTAGAATGGTGGACATGGTGTTTCTTGCAAGACTGGTCTTGCCCCACGGGCGCCACTCGGGATCACTCCGGGGAACGGCCCAACGGGCGCGCCAAAGGGGCAACAGACGGCGCCAACGACGCCCCGAGAGGCGCCGACACGAGGCCCCACCAAGCCCACCGCGCGGCCAAGACGGCCGCAACACGGCCACCAAATAAGGCCTTCGGAAAATAAAGCCCAAAGCGGCCCAAGAGACCCGCAAGGTCCCACAGAAGCACCCGGGAAGGCCCAGTTGGGAGGTATCCGAGGGATGGGAAACATCAGCCAGCCCTTTGGAGCGAGCGAGCCCCCTCGTCCAACCCCCTTCTTCCCCATCGGCCTGGGGCGCACCCCTTCCCCTCTTGCCTCCCCTGGACCGGCACGGGGCGCCCAGCGAATCGTTGGGTGAGTGGGTGGGGCGGCCGAAGCGCGCGAAGATCGAGGACGAGGAGGAGGAGGAGGAAAAGCAAAAGGAGGACGAGGAGGAACAAGAGGAGGATGAGGAGGATCAAAGGGTGGACGAGGAGGAGGAGAAACAGGAGGACGAGGAGGAGGAGGAGGACCAGAGCAAGCACAAGGCTCATCAAAGATATTTGGATGCACCCTCCTTCCGAGTTCCTTCTTCATAGGCCGCATACAAGGGTTCACTTCCACTAATGGACGTCCCCCGTTGGGATACAATCGTTTAAACATTCTGAAATGTGCCAAATCACAGTTCTTATGACTTCAGCGCCACGAGTCAACCTGATTGTTGCGTCTGGACCATCTTGAATCGTGGAAGAACAGTTCCTGGGACGTCAACGCCGCGAATTAACGTCAGTGTTGCGCCCTGACCAGCCTGAATCGTTCGAACACATTGTTTCTGGAAGGCTAACCATGAACACCCGCGAATCTCACGCACATGTTACAACGAATGCGCGCGGCGCTAAGGCGAGAACCGCATTTTGAAAAAGAACGGCCTCCAATCCGCGAAATTCGTGCGCTGCGCTAAGGCGAGAGCCACTCTTGAAAACGACCCGCTCTCCACTTGTGAAGCTCGTGCGAAACTGACAAAACGCATGCACGCGGCGCTAAGGCGAGAACCACATTTTGGAAAGGAGCCGCCCCCAGTCCGTGAAGCTTTCAACTTATCAAAACGAATGTGCGCGGCGCTCAGGCGAGAGGCACATTTTGCGAATCACCCGCCTCTTATTTGTGAACTTGTTCCAAGTTTGAGTTTCAGGATCATAAATGGCGCGGGAGTCTCAGGCGCAACGCCCCGCCCGCCTTTTCGACCAGCTTCGGGGTGCGACGGAGGACTTATCTATACGGAAGAGGAATGGAGGAACGACGGGACATGTGAAGGGGCAGCGGGCAACGGGCAAGCTAGGCAGCTGCGACGCCCGTGCCGCTCAGAGCTTCTCGACACTGCCGAGAGTCGGCCCTGGGCCGGTGCAGACGTAGTGGACGTGGAAGTGTGTGTGTGTGTGTGTGGGTGTTTGCGTGTGTGTGTGTGGTTGTGTGTGTGTGCTTTTGTCGTTTGTGTGTGTATCGACTTCCTGCCACAGAAGAGGACTATTTTGGGACATGTCTTGAGGGGGGCCTAGAAGGTATCAGTACCGCTACTCCCCAGACCTCTCCCAGAACGTGTTCTGATCAGAATTGAAAGGATAACCCAGCCGTGGCGACGAGGGCTCTCCAGGACGAGCAGCGGTATCGGTCTCTGTTCCTCTGACTTTTGGTTGTCTGGGCGAGTTGAGACAATGGAAGCTCAAAATCGATTCCCAAACCCCTCTCGGGGTCCAAACGCAGTGGTTTTTTGAGCTGCGTCTGGCCGTGGCGACGAAGGCCCCCCCGAAGGGCAACCACCGCCGTCTCAACCGGCCATCCTCTGATTATCGACGCCGTCCCTGGGACCCTGGAATCCGACGTTGCGAGCAAAAATCATCATCGTGAGAAATCACATGCCGAGACTTAGACCTCAAACCCGTCTGTGTTCTTTTCCGAGCCGCATCGGTCCGTGGTCCCAGGGCCCGCAACAGAGCAAAGTCGCCCGTAGTGAAACGAATGCGGCGTCATGGTCCAGGGTCGTGCTCCTCCTCCTCCTCGTCCTGCCGCCGTTGCTCCCGGATGTCCCCCCGCGCGTGCCACCAGGCTGAGGCATGCCGGGCCGCGCCGAGGAGGAGCGTCGGACGGGGCCAGGACGAGGATCAAGCCGTTCCAGATCGTTCCAGAACGCTCTCAGAGCCTTCCGGAGCGCTCTGAGAAGGCCGCGGCGCCCGATGTATCCTCCAGAGCCGCCGGGTCTCATATGATGGGCATGTTTTCCACCACCACCACCACCACCATCAGCTGGATGGGGGGAAGGAGGAGGAGGGCGAGGAGGAGGAGGACGAAGAGGAGGAGGAGGACCACCCCCCCTCCAACTTATGGTGGTGGTGGTGGAAAACACGCCCATCATCAGAGCTTCTCGACCTATCCTCGCCCAGATTCATCCTCGTCCTGACTTTGTCTGAGAGCGCGAGGGCGGGCGGAGGCGGCGCCGCGGCCATGGCGGCTGCACCCGGCGCAGCAGCCCGGGGCGGAGCCGATCCCGTCGCCGCGGGAGGCACCGCGGAGCGCCCGGCGGCGCGGAGGACCGCCAAACGGCGCTGGGAGTTGCCGACGAGGAGCGGTTGGAGCTATGTTGGGACCCTCGAGACGGGGGTCAATGCAAACGGGGGTCAGCCAGAGCGCCCCGACCTTGCAGGAGCAGGATCCTGCAGGTCCATGGTGGCATTGACCCGGGTTTGGGCGCAGGATCTTGCAGGATCCTGCAGGTCCATGGTCGCATTGACCCGGGTTTGGGCGCAGGATTTTGCAGGATTTTGCAAGGCCTGACTGGCCCGGGTTTGGATTGACCTGGGTCAGAAGATCCCCGATTATACACCCTGGTAGATATCGGAGGGACCGACATGGGTACGGAAACAAGGGGTAATAAGTCCAACAGCAGTTCTTGCGCATTCTGAAGAAGATTTGTTTTCGGCGTTGCCGCCGTCGTTGTCCATGAGAGAGAACCTCGCCTGCCCTGCAGCGGCCGCTGTCGGGTTTGGATAACATTTGTTGTTGGGCATCGTACCCATTTTTTCCATGCCCATGTTGGGCGTCCAACGTTTAAGCGCGTCTAA
The DNA here is from genome assembly GCA_963575745.1 of Prorocentrum cordatum. Taxonomy (NCBI): domain Eukaryota; class Dinophyceae; order Prorocentrales; family Prorocentraceae; genus Prorocentrum; species Prorocentrum cordatum. The sequence continues at coordinate 216,242 of CAUYUJ010015272.1, forward strand.
CGTCTAACACCAGCTGCGGTCGGGAGCTTTCGGGTAGCGTGTCGCTCCGCCAGCTTTGGCCTACCACGCTTCGGCGCGACACGCTGTCCACGTCGCGGTCCCCAGGCTCCAACGCCCCGCGGAGCGGAGCGACACGCTATCCGCTCGCAGAGCAAAGCGTATCGCCAGGGCCGCCGCCGCAATCTTCAAAACACAGGGTCCGGACCCCAAGCGTGTCTGGTTGGATGTCGGTTGTTTCTTTGAGAAATGCTTGTTGGAGGCATACTAGCCTGCCGAGTTCCGCCGATTCGACTTTTCCCGACTCGGCTGCCGACTTCTGCCGATCCGATTCATGTCGACCGCCGATCCGACTCATCGATTCGATTCGGGATTCTCCTGCCCTTTTAACTTAAGAGGGTCTTGACTGCATCTTCTGTACTCGTAGAGGGGGAGAGACGTACTGATAATCCTTTGCTCGTTCTGGAGAGTCCTCGGCTGGATTCTCCCCGGGATTTTGGTCGGAATGAATCTCTGGAGAGGTGCAGGGAGTAGCCGTATCCGTACCCGCGCGTTTCCCCCAATATTCAGCCACGCGCAGGGTGGGGCAGGGGTAGCGGGCAAGGCTCCTTAGAAGCACCCCTGCTTCCAAGAAGCCCCCCCCCCCTGCCCCAGCCCCCCCCCCTCTGCGCGCCGCCCATTCTTGCTTCCCCTGGTGCACCACCGCTTGGCCTGGCCAGGGCCGTTCTGGGCCCAAGGATGGTGCACAGGCTCTCCTGGCCTCGGCCGGCAGGGGGGTTCACTATGCCTGGGCTCATGATGGCCTTGGCCAGGCATGCTGGTGGTGTATGCAGTGGGCGCCCTTTGCGGTGGAATGTCCATCTGGGGCGTTCGAGGAAGGGCCTCGCCTTCGAGCATCGAGGGAGTTGCCGTCGCATCCTTGCCGGAAGGCGACGGAAGGCGATGGGATCAAAAGGAGGCCGCCTCCGCCAGCGGAAGCTGGCGAAAGGTCGGCGGATGCGGGCGGAAGGAAGAAGGTGTTCTCCAAGAGATGACACTTTTGGGGGGGTTCAGGATTTCCGGAACATGTATCTCCGGCGTCTTGGAAATATGAGGGCGGAGCTTTCCGCCGCCTATCCTTGTGCCGAGGGGCTGTATTCGCTGTTGGGCCCCTGCCTGGCTCGTCCATCTTGAGAATCGGTCCGTCGGCGGGGTCCCGTCAAAATGTCGGGGTCCGACGTCGTGGTGTTTCCAACGGGTACTGAGAAGTCCCGACCCCTTCCTCGGGGCCTGTATTTCATCCCGAGCCTTTTTGACGGTCCCGGGGCCCGGGCGAGGGCCCCTGGATGCCGAACGCGGCCAAACACCTCCCGTCGATGATGATGAGGATGATGATGACGATGATGGTGACGATGATGATTGTGATGATGCTGAAGAGAAGAAGAGGAAAAGGACGATGGTGATGATGATGATGATGAGGATGATGATGATGATGCTGATGATGATGGTGATGACCATTGTGGTGGTGGTGATGAGGGTGATGACGTCGACGAGGATGATGATGACGACGGTGATGATGATGTTGATGATGATGGTGATGATTATCATGATGGTGCTGCTGATGATGTTGCTGATGCCGACGATCATGATGATGATACTTGTTGCCGCTGCTGCTGATGATGCTGCTTGACGATGATGATGCTGCTGATGATGATGATGATGGTGATGGTTATGATGGTGCTGATGATGGTAGTGATGATGATGATGCTGAGGATGATGATGCTGATGATGATGATAACTCCGCCGATCATGATGCTGCTGATGATGATGGGTGGTGCATATTATGGCGATGATGGTGGTGATGCTGATGATTCTTGGTGATTGAGGATTCAAGATGATGATGCTGATCCTGATGATGGTGATGCTGATGATGATGATGATGATGATGATGATCATGGTCATCATCATGATGATGAGGGTGGTGATTGCTGCTGCTGCTGATGATCATGATGCTGCTGATAATGGCGGAGACGAAGATGTTTATGGTGAGTCTGATGATGATGCTGATGATGATGATGCTGCTGATGCTGATGCTGCTGCTGATGATGCTGCTGCTGCTGCTGATGATGATGATGATGATGATGGTGATGCTGTGCTTCGTCGTGAGCGCTAGGCCTGGATGTATGGCGTGTTTTTAGTGGCTCTCTGGAATCCTGTCTACCCCAGATGTATGATTGGCCCTTCGTGGCAAGCGAATTGAGCATAAATGCAGCATGATGGGCCGGCCTTGGGGGGCACCTCCTGTCGTGATATGCTCTGGCCGTTATGTTTCACGACGTAAGCATGTCAGGCGAGGTGCGCCATCAGGTCGTGGTGATGCGCGTGACCTCCTAGCCCACCCATGAGCCAAAGTGCACCAGCATTTCTTGGGCCTAGAGCGGGGCCCGCAGGTGGTTCACAATCCCTGAGACCCGGGCGTCGCACTTTTTCACGATGGGCAATTCTCTTCCTTGTTGCATTCGGGCCTTGGGCCCCTCACAGATCGATGTGACTCGAAAGCTGCCGCACAAGCATAGGAGCGACGCATGAAAGCGGGTTCGACTGCGCGGACATTCTCGCGTAAGTTGCCCGACGAAGGTTGCGCGTGAGCACCCTCGTTTCCATGGCATGCCGCGCTGGCGGCCCGCGTGAGCCACCGCGGAAGGTCGCTATGACATCTTGCGTAAGGCCTGTTTCTTTGCGCCGCTCAATTGGTCTAGGGCTCCAGTCGTGTTTTTTCGCGACGCCGCAGTTTTTTTCTCAGCGTCGGACATCTCAGGGCACAGTGACCTCCTGCACGGAGGAGGATCCTTCGCCTGCTACTGGGGGTCAGCCTCTTGGGGTGCAGGACAAGGTAAGCTAAATTTCTTGGATTTTCCTTGCTCGGTGCCGTATTTGTCTCAAGCTGTTTTCCTGTTCCTTGACAATTTCTTTGGAAATTATTCGGGCGGGTGGGCCTCTTGGGCGCTCTTTGGGCCGTCTTGGGGGGCGATCTTGGTGGCCCACGGGGCCGTCTTAGAGCGTCGTAAGCCCGAAAAGACAATGGCACGAACATCATCCAAATACATATGGACAATGGAAAGACAAGGGCGCTGAAATCATTGAAAGACGAGGGCGCTAAAGTCGATGATTTGTCCTGAAGGTCCTTATTGCAAGCCTCTTTGAGGCCTCCCAGGCCGTCCTGGGCCATCTGGTGCCCATCTTGGGGCGTCACGGGTTCATCTTGGCCCGTCCTGGAGGCATGACTTCTTCGACCCTTGCGATTTTCTCGGAGGACATCGTTGCCGTCTTGGGTGCCCTCTTGCGGCCCTCTTTCCATTGGAAGACTGGCGGGGTATGACACTTGACGCAGCGTCCCAGGGGTCGGCGGGTCCGGAGACCATTCGTTCTTCTCAACCATTTCTCGGGTGACCCACCCGCTGGTGGGTCACCTGTGCGGTGCGCGCGACACAGGGGAAGCGTATGGAGCGCGCGTGTGCGAATTCATGTGGAGGCCCGCAACGCAAGTGAAAACATATCTTTTCCCTAAAACATTTTTCGGGTGGTCCATCCGCCTATGGGGCCTCCCTCCTCCCTCCAACCTTCTCCGCGTCCCTCTTCCTTCCATCCCTCCCTCCTGCCTTCTCCCTCCTTCCCTCCTCGTTCGTCCCTCCTTCTCTCCCAGCCCCGCAGCGGACATCGGGAGACATCAGCGAACCGCCGCAAAAACCCTGGAGAGATCGACGTCGAGGTTCGAACCTGGAGGATCGAGCTTCGAGGCTTCCTGGCCTTTGGGGGCCCTTGTCGCCACGGCTGGACGCCGCTCGGAAAATTGGTGCTCTTGGACCCGGGGAGGGGTCTTGGCACTGACGGCGGTTTCGGCTCCGCCGCGGGGCGCCCTCCTCGATACACGGGCGCCTCTGGGGCGGGGAGGTGCCGGGAGATTCGGCCGTTCCCCCCCCCCCGCGCCGCTTGAAACATCAACGAATCCCCCCCCCGAACAAAAACTATAAGATTTCCGGGAGATTCAGCCGCCCCCCCCCGCCGCCGCTTGAGACATCAGCGCGCCCCCAGAAAAACACAGAAGATTCCCGGAAGATTCCCGGGAGATTTGGCCGCCCCCCCCGCCGCCGCCGCCACCAGCCAGGCACCAGGCAACACCCCGGCACATCTACATGCCGCACGAGGCGCCGATCGGCGGCCACCAGCCGGCACCAGGGTAAACGCCAGCGCACCCATGCGATGCGAACGTTGTTTTGTAAAAAAATTAGTGCTGTTTGGTGAAAACTTGGCTCCTCGAGCTGAGGCCGCGCTTCTGAGGGGGACATCGTCGTCGTCGTCGTCGTCGTCGTCGTCGTCGTCTTAAGTTGGGCGTGTCCCCTTACAGGAGACTTTCGACGACAAATAAAACATACCCCCCCCAAAAATAGTCCAAACACAGTCTGGCCATTTGGGGGTAGTTTTTGAGTATTTTTTTTCGCCCAAAATCCCCGTGTAGTGGGACACGCCCGACTTAATCGTCGTCGTCGTCGTCGTCGTCGTCGTCACATGCAGGCACTGCTTGGTAAAAGCCGCAGGGGGCCCCGTCTCGCCGCCACGGCACGCCACGGCCAGGCGCGGTCTTCGCAAACCCGGACGGGCCAGTCTGGCGCCCGGATGCCGGCCGAGGGCACCTTCGTCGGATTTCGGCCGGGGGGAGCTCACAAAAAGCGTCGAAGAAGTTGCGGAAAGGCTCCCAGCACGCATGCTGGAAACGAGTAGGAAAACGCTTCCGGGACACACTGCAGGGAAAGGTGGGAACAAGCCGTGTAGGAACATCCTGTCAGGATTTGATTCTTCACACCAGCCGAGACACTCGATGCGAGCACTGGCCCTGAGGGTGGACGCGACGGGTGCTGAAAGGCGAGCCGGCCCAGCGTTGCGGGGAGAAAGGGGGAGCTAATTATACGCCTCTGGTCCCAGCTTATACATTGCAACGCACAAGGAAGAACCTGCGACGAACACTGCAGGCAGGAACACCCGCGGATGAGCAAGGAAGAACGAGGAAGAAAGAAGGATGCCCGAGGCCCTTTCTGCCCTTCTCCCCTATCGCAATCAAGGTTGGTATGGTAAGAACGAACACCCCAATCCCATCATTTGCGTTTGCGATGCTCGATTGTGCGTTTATTGATCTGCACCGCCTCGTTCGACTTCTGATTCGGGACATAATCCAGGGGGGCTCTCGCGATTCTTCGGCGCTTGTCCATAATCATGCAGGATGAAGGAGGGTAGAGGGGGCGTTCCCAAACATTGGTGGTTTGGTGGTGCCACCAATGTTTGTTTTTCCAGTTTTGCTTTGCGGCAGTCCGAGGTCGACGAGGACTCAAAAAAAGGGAGGTCATATTGCCCCGATCGGCTTGCGCTCGGGTCCTGCACCGGCACGCGCCGCACCCTCGCGTCGGGGAGTCGCAGTCATGGACGCGAGGGTTGTTCTTGCAGCGTTTGGGGTCCTCGGGAGCCTCACGGGTCGACCTGGCCCGATGAGTTGCATTGCTGTGTGGGCTCAGATAGCACTCCAGGCGGAAAGCACTTGAAGTCGTCGCGCTTCCCGGCAGAGTTTTACAGCAATGGTCACCAGCGCCAGCGTCGCCACCCGCGTTTAGCAGTGGGCAGCGGCTCTCTCCAGCCCGACAGAGGTCTCCCTCTACCTTTCGAATCTTGCTATAGGACGCTCCAATCGCATCTTGATGCAGTGGACGGACAGCACGGGTTGCCTGGATGGTTGCGACTGCTTGCACGTCCCTCGCAACTTTCAAACGGGGGCCTCCTTCGGCCGTTCGTCAACTACTGTGATGATGCAAGCGCCGAAAAGCTCATGGAAGCGACGAGCGACACTTCTATAAAGACGCAAATCTCCACTGAGCAGGGCCTGTTGCTCAACATCAACCGTTGGGTCTGCGGCCGGAACCGCCAAATTCGCGACCCGGACGACCTGCCGTTTGTGAGGGCGTTGGGGGGCGTGAGGAACCCGATATTGGCCGTATCGACATAGTGCGGGCCGGAGATCAACGACGTGCCGATGCCGATGTTTAAGCCCCGATGGACGAAAGACGGCTGCGACGCCAGCCGTGCCGGCTGCGCGGGTCAGGGCGCCGCTGCAGAGCGTGGCGTAGCGGCGGCGAGCTGGTTCGCCCATCCGCGGGCAGTCTGCCCGAGGATGCCACTGCCCCGCTTCCACGAGGGCGCAGGTCTGCGCATTCTCTCCCTGTGATATTTGGGGAGGCGCCGCTCCCATCTCTTGGCATCGCTCGGACGTGTGCAACTTTTCGGGGCGGGGTTCGTCGAGGAACATTCTGGATCATCTTGCGAAAGACGCACGCAAGGAATCGCAAAACGCACGGGGGACGGACGTCCGAGCGATGGCGAGATCTCCCCTCGCTCCCCTTCCCCCCCCGTCCTGGCCCCGCTCTGCTACAGGCCGGCTTGGGTTCAGACCGCAGCGGCCAGGGCCCTCGGTGCCTCCCCTCGGCTGCCCGGCCGGTATCACTGTTCTTGTGGCTTGCAGCCTTGTTTCGCGTCCGAGATCATTCTCGACATGTTTGAACGGCGTGGCACGCCGCGCACCCCATGTTTTGGGCCAGAGGTCAGCACATTCTGGACGCTTCGCGTAACCCCAACAGCCCATCCAGAAGCGACGTCCAGACGAGTTGCCTTGATCATAGATGTGGTGTAGAATGCGGGGGGGGGGGGGGGGGGGGTAGAATGCAGTGGGAAAAAAGTGTTGCGTAAGACGGTCCCGCAGCCCAGGAAGGGAGGATTGGGGAGGAGGAGGAGGAGGAGGGAGGAGGAGGAAGAGGTGGGCGGGAGGAGGGGGATGAGGAGGCGGAAGGACGGAGGAGGAGGAGGAAGAGGCGGAGAGGAGGGGAGAGGAGGAGGGAGGAGGAGGAGGAGGAGGAGGAGGAGGAGGAGGGAGAGGGGAAGGGGGAGAAGGGACGAGGAAGGAGGAGAAACAGGCGGATCAGATAGAGGAAGAGAAGGAGGAGGAGGAGGAGGAGGAGGAGGAGGAGGAGGAGGAGGAGGGCGGGCAGAAAGGCCATATGCCTCTTGGATGCCTCTCGGAAGTTCCTTGGATTTCGTTTGAGGGTTTCTTGGAATCCTCTTGGGGCGCTTTGGCGGTATTTCGACAGTCACGGATGCCTATTGGAGCGTTTTGGGTGCCTCTGTGGGGCCTCTTTTGGGCCTCTTGGAGGCCTCTGGCGGGCCTTTCCCTTCCCCCCACTCGGGTGACCGCGGCGGCGGCGGTCTGGTCGGCGTCCCCTCTTCCCCTAGTGGTGGTGGGTGGTCTTCGGGCTGAGGCTCTGCCATGGCGCTGGGCGGCAGGGTTGCAACGCCACGGCGGCCTCAGAGCAGGCTGACAGCGCACGCCCCGGCCAAAGGCCGGGGAGCATGCGGCAAGGCCAAAGGACGCTCGCCGCACTGTCATCTTCTAAGCCCATTGGGGGTCCCTTGGGAGCCTCTTGGGGTCATCTTTGGGGCATTTTGGGGGCATCGTGGGCGCCTCTTGGGACTTCCTGGGCATCTCTTGGGGCCGTCTCGGTGCAGTTTTGGGAGCCTCGGGGGCCATCTTGCGAGAGATCGATCAAAGGCTGGGGGCTCCTTATTTAGGGTCCCCCCCCCAGGAGGCCAACATGTGGCCAGAACTTGAGTAAAGTCATTGATCTTGGCTTTCTAGCCGAGGCCTCTGAGGGCGTCTTGGGTGCCTCTGGGGGGCCCATTTGGGCCTCTTGGGGGTCTCCTGGGAGCCTCTTCGGGGGCCTCTTGGGGGCCTCGTGGGGCCTCTTGGCCACCTTTTGGAACCGTCTTGGGGCACCTTTGGGAGCCTCGGGGGCGCCAACATGTGGCCAAAACTGACGTAACATTTGCGGTTTTGGCTTTCTCGCCGAGACCTTTTGGGGCGTCTTGGGTGCTTCAGGGGGGGCCTCTTGGAGCCTCTTGGGCGCCTCTTGGGCGCCTCTTGGGGGCCTCTTGGGGGCCTGTTGGGGGCCTGTTGGGACCTTCCGGGCACCTTTTGAGCCGTTCTGGCTCAGGCGTTTAGCCTGCGCTTGCAACTGCGAACTTCAGAACGGCGCTGCAGTTGCGAGTCATGCGGCTCCACACAGTGAGAACCATTCCGCAGCCATGGCGAACCCGTGGAATCAGAGGAAGCCACCGATGCGAGGCATCTTCTGGAAGTGTGGGTGTGGCTGCGCAAAGAACAAGAGCAGCTGGTGGTGGTGCAAGCACTGTAAGGCAGAATACCGATAGGACCACTCACCTTACGGGTGATACGGAGGTTGGGGCGGAGGGTGAGGCGGTCGATTTGCGATGGCTCAGGGTTCTTTTCTGTGGTGGCGTCAATTGTCCTACTGCCGCGCGCATCTACCCATCTATCTATCGACCCTTCTATCGAAGTAATCATTCATTCATTACACCCATCGATCTATATATATTATATTATATATATATATCTATAAGATTCTATATATAATATATTATATATCCCTGGGGCGAGGCCGGGGGCCCCAGGACAGGTGCCTCGACCCCCCATAGGGGGGCGGGGGGGGCCTGGGGCCTCCCTGGAGCAGCCCAGGCGGCCCAAGAGTGCCCCAAGAGCGCTCCACGACAGGCCCAGCAGGCTCCAAGAGGCCCAAGAGGGCGCCAAGAGGGCCCCAAGATGCCCAAGATAAGCCCAAGACGGCCGAGGAGGCCCCCAAGACGCTCCAAGAGGCCTCCAAGCGGCCCCCCCAGAGGGCCCCAAGAGGCCCAAATCGTTCATTTTACGAAGGTTTGGGATACATTTTGCCTTTTCCCGCCTTTTCAGCTTTCCGGCGCTCCACGACGGCTCGCAAGCCCCCCGCGGACGCCCCAAGACAGCCCAAGCGGCCTCCAAGAGGGGCTCAAGACGGCTCTAGAGGGCCCCAAGACGGCCCAAGATGCGCCCAAGACGGGCGAAAAGAGGCCCAAGACGGCCCCAAGAGGGCTCCAAGAGGGGAGCCGCGAACAGGAAATTCGAGCTTCCCGCCCCCTCAGGGCCCCGGGAGGCCCCAAAGGGGCCCCAAGAGGCCCCAGGAGACCCCCCAGAGGCACCCAGGAGGCCCGGTGCCGAAAACACCTGCTCCGTCTCCCTTCCATGGGCGTACCGGGGCTCATTTTCCTTGTGTTTTTACCAAGGTCTCCGCGTCCTTGGCCTCGGAAGGTCCGCCGCCTCCGACCCCCAATTGGGAGTACGGGCGGCCGTGAAGGTCCAAAATAGTCCCAAGAGGGCCTCCAGAAGGCTCCCAAGACGGCCCAAAGCGGGCCCCGAGAGCGCCGGAAGCCGCGCTCTCGGGACCCCAAGATAGGCCAGACGGCCCGCTAGGCCCCCCAGGGCAACCTCCACGACGCTTCAAGACGCCTCTCCAGAGCGCTTCAAGAGGCCGAAGTCGTCAATTTTACGAAGGTTTTCGAACGATCTTTTCGGCTGTCCGACGTTCCAAGACGGCTCCATAGGCCCCCAAGAGCGCCCCAAGACGGCCCAAGAGGGCCCCAAGACGGCCCCAGAGTCGCCCAAGACAGCCCAACAGAGCCCCTAAGACGGCCCAAGATGCTCCCAAGAGGGGCACCACGTCTCCAAAATTCGACCCTCCCGCTTGAAGAGTGCCCCAGGAGGCCCCAAGGAGCCCCCAAGAGGCCCCAGGAGGCCCCCAAGAGGCACCCAGGAGGCCCAAACGAAGCCTAAAGAGGCCACAAAACATCCCCGAGGAGGCCCCACAACGGTCCCAAAACGGCTACCGATAAGCTGCGAAACTGCCTTCACGACGTCCCCGACAGGCCAACCACGAGATCCAAACCAAGGCCTCTGACCCACCACCCAGGGCACGGTGGCGGGAGCAGTGACAGCACTTGTGCACAGCATGTTCCGGCGGGAGCCTTCGGAATGCGCTGCAGGAGGAGGAGGAAGATCAGGAGGAGAGAGAGTTGGAGTGGGAGGAGGAGGAGGGGGATGAGCAGGAGGAAGAGGCCTCCCAGACAGCTCCAAGATAGCCGAAGAGGCTTCAAGAGGGCCCTGGGCGGCCCACGAGGGCCCCAAGGCGGTGCCTGAGGCGCCCAAGACGGCCTGAGAGGGCCCCAAGACGGCCCCAAGAGAGGCCCAAGAAGGGAAACATGAACCGAGAATCCGAGCTTTCTACCCCGAGAGGTTCTCGGGAAGTCCCAAGAGGCCCCCAATCGGATCCAAGAGGCCCCCAAGAAGCTTCCAAGTGGTCCGACGAGGTTCCAAGAGATCTCCCAAGGTGGCCCCAAGAGGCACAACTCATTGTTTTACGATTGGGCTTTGATTGGTTTGAATGTTTTCGGCCTTTTGGCATCCCGATGCTCCAAGACGGCCCAAGAGGCTTCCAATACCGCTCCCATATAGAGGAAGAAGCCTCCAAGAGGGCCCGAAGACGGCCCGCGAGGGCCCCAAGACGATGCTCGAGGCGCCCAAGACGGCCCGAGAGGGCCCCAGGAGCCCCAAGAGAGGCCCAAGAAGGGGAACGCGACCCAACAGCAGAGCGGTCCCCTCACAAGGCCCACAGGAGGCCGCAAGAGGCCCCCAAGTAGTCCGACGAGGACCCCAAAAGCTTCCCGAGGGCCTAAAAGACCCCTAGGAGACGTCCAAGAGGCTCTAAACTAGCCCAAGAGTGTCCTCGATGCGTCAAAACTGCTTCCAGGAGGCCCCTGGGAGGCTTCCGGATTGCCTCAACCTGGCCGCAGGTGGCCTCAAGTCGGGCCTCCACGCAGCCAAGACGGCCAATGACGGCTTCAGATTGCAGAACCGGTGCCCCCAAGGGACCCTCAGACGCCCCCCCAAGGAAGCACCCGAGAGGTGCCTCCAACAGCCAGTTGACGAGGCATGCGGAACACCCCAGAAGCTCCTCAGATGCCGTCGCGCGCCTGTGCTTGATAGCGTTGATAGCGTTGTCCAAGATCGTCCAGCGCCCCCCCCGGCCTGGGTTAGAACCTGAGCGCGCGCTTTGGATGGTCCTGAGTCCTGAATGGATGAGCATCTCACCCAAATCCACAATTCCTGGATTCCTTGGGCCCTTCGGAGACTCCGCGACAACGTTCAGAAGCCGGGAGGCGCGGTACCTGAGGACCCCCGAGTAGGAGTTATACTTTGATGAAAAAAGGAATTATTGGAATTTTCGCTTTTCCCCCACACCCTCGATCTTTGAGGGCTGGAAGCGGGAAAACGTGAGAAGGCGAAACACATAAGATAAAACCATTGGAAATCAACGAGTTTACCCTCTTTGGGCTCTCTCGGGACGGCTCTCGCAGCTTTCCCGGGCTGTTCTTGGAGCCTCGTCGGGGTCTCTTTGGGGCCTATCAAGGATGGGGGGTGTGTTGGGGGCCTTTGGGGGGTCCCGGAGGCCTCGCGGAGGTCTCCTGAAGCCTCCTGCCCCCGCTCTTGGGCCCATCTTGGGCCTGTTCTGGGGTGGTATGGGGCTGTGTTGGGCGCCTCTTCGGCAGTCTTGGAGCCTTCTTGGCATGTCTTGGGGCCGTCCTGAGGGTGTCTTGGGTGGTCTTGGGCCGTTCTTGGGAGGCCCTTCGGCGCTCTTGGACCGTTGGAAGCTCGAAACCACGAGAAGCCAAAAACATTGAAAAGACCATTGAACATATGCGACTTTGGCCGCTTCGGGCCGTGCCGCGATACCTATCAGACTTCTTGGGGTCTCTTGGAGGCCACCTGGGAGCCTCGAGATCTTTTCAGCGCGTTCTGGGAGCATCTTTCCGGAACATCTTCCCGGAACGCGCTTGTGGCAGGGCGCCCACGTCCGAGGACGTTGGGGCATTGAAACCGCAGCGCGTGATCATTCCAGGGCGTTCCAGCGGACTCCAGGAACCTGCATGTCTTAAATGGGATGGGCTTCCGCCTCTTGCCCCGAGCATCCCTAACTGCCTGAACGGGTTCCCACTCGCCTTCCCCAAACCCCGACTCCCCCCCAAGCGCTTGCCCCGCGCGCGTTTCCGGACGAAAGACCGCTCTGGGACGCCCAAGATAGGCCGAAGATGGCCCGAGAGGCCCCCCAAGGCAATCCACGACGCTTCAAGACGCCTCTCCAGAGCGCTTCAATAGGCCGAAAATGGTCAATTTTACGAAGGTTTTCGAACGATTTTGGACAGCCAGCCTTTTCGGCTGTCCGACGTTCCAAGACGGCTCAATAGGCCCCCAAGAGCACCCCAAGACGGCCCAAGAGGGCCCCAAGACGGCCCAAGAGTCGCCCAAGACAGCCCAAGACAAGCCCAAGACGGCCCCAAGATGCGCCCAAGACGGGGACCACGACTCCAAAATTCGACCCTCCCGCTTGAAGAGTGCCCCAGGAGGCCCCAAGGAGCCCCCAAGAAGCCCCCCCAGGAGGCCCCCAAGAGGCACCCAGGAGGCCCAAACGAGGCCTAAAGAGGCCACAAAACAGCCCCGAGGAGGCCCCACAACGGTCCCAAAAGGGCTACCGAGAAGCTGCGAAACTTCAGGACGTCCACGACAGGCCAACCACGAGATCCAAACCAACAACCCATGAAGGCTCTTCTGACCCACCACCCAGGGCACGGTGGCGGGAGCATGACAGCACTTGTGCACAGCATGTTCTGCGGGAGCCTTCCCGGAACAGCGCACGGATGAAGGAGGAAGATCAGGAGGAGAGCGAGCTGGGAGTGGGAGGAGGAGGAGGAGGAGGGGGACGAGGAGGGAAGAGGTTCTCGCAAGATAGCTCCAAGATAGCCAAGAGGCTTCCAAAGAGGGCCCTGCGGCCACGAGGCCCCAAGGGCGGTGCCTGAGGCGCCCAAGAGGGCCCGAGATGGACCCAAGACGGCCCCAAGAGAGGCCCAACAGGGAAACACCTGCCCCCTCCTCGAGTGTGAACGCTGCTGTATCTTTCCCGAAACCGTTTTGCCTGCTGCTGTTCCATCATTCGATCTTGCCCGGTGAAGCGTTGCGCGAGCGGCCGCCGAGAAAAAAAAAACATCTCCGTGCGAAAAAAAAGTTTTAGTGTGCGTGCGCGGCCGGTCCATCCGTGCTCTGAGGCTGGACCTTGGCCTCGAGGCGGACAGGATCAAAATCATCACCTTTCTCCCTCTCCCTTCACCCTGCCCCCTCCTCGAGTGTGAACGCTGCTGTATCTTTCAGAAACCGTTGCCTGCTGCAGTTGCAGCACTGTTCAATCACTCGATCTTGCTGCATGAGCGTTGCGCGACCGCGACGCACCATCTCCTTGCGAAGTAGTGTGCGTGCGCGGCCGGTCCATCCGTGCTCTGAGGCTGGACCTTGGCCTCGAGGCGGACAGGATCAAAATCATCACCTTTTTCCCCCTCCCTTCACCCTGCCCCCTCCTCGAGTGTGAACGCTGCTGGCTCGTTCCGAAACCGTTGCCTGCTGCAGATGCAGCGCTGTTCAATCACTCGATCTTGCTGCATGAGCGTTGCGCGACCGCGACGCACCATCTCCGTGCGAAGAAGTGTGCGTGCGCGGTTCATCCGTGCTCTGAGGCTGGACCTTGGCCTCGAGGCGGACAGGATCAAAATCATCACTTTTCTCTCTCTCTCTCTCTCCCTCCACCCTGCCCCCTCCTCAAGTGTGAACGCTGCTGTATCTTTCAGAAACCGTTGCCTGCTGCAGTTGCAGCACTGTTCAATCATTCGATCTTGCTGCATGAGCGTTGCGCGACCGCGACGCACCATCTCCGTGCAAAGTAGTGTGCGTGCGCGGCTCATCCGTGCTTTGAGGCTGGACCTTGGCCTCGAGGCGGACAGGATCAATATATAAAAAAAATAGAAATCATCCTCAAATCCTTCCCCGAGGGCCTCAAGACGGCCCGAGACAGCCCCCAAAGGCTCCACAGAAGATCACCGAAGCGCCTCCGCTGTCCCCCAGGAGGCTGCGATGAGGCGCCCGGAGGCCCCCAAGAGCGCCCACAGACGCTCGCAGGCGGCCCAAGAGAGCCCCCCGCAAAGCGCCCATGTGGCCCACGCCGAGAGCCCCCGCAGACCTGGGGTAGGCGCTGCCGGGCCGCTTGTGAGGGCCCAAGTTCAGGAGGGGAAAGCACACACAAACAGAACTCATCGTCGACTCCGAGTCGACGATGAGGCCTCAGACCCACCACCCAGGGCACTGTGGCGGGAGCAGTGACAGCACTTGTGCACAGCATGTTCCGGCGGGAGCCGTCCGGAACACGCTGCAGGAGGAGGAGGAAGATCAGGAGGATAGAGATCGGACAAGTAGGCGGACCAGGGTCCGTCCGCGAGGCGCACTGCGGTGCGACAACTCGCCAAACACTATTTGCGGCGGTGCAGCCTTAAGATACGAGGGCGGGCAACAAACCCCCTCCCCCGGCGCAATGCGACAGACGCTACAGACGGCGGACAGACGGTGAAGATCTCACGTGTCAGACCGCGTGAAGAAAGAGGCCCCAACAAGGAAGGCGACGTGCTGACACGTGGCTTGGCGGCTTGGCAGACCGCCAGTTGGGCGCTTGGCCGCAAAGCGGCGCGCAGGGACGGGGCACCCCCCGCCCCCACGCCCTGACACCGTGGACGCGGGGCCACGCGTACACACGGGCAGGCAGAAAGGAGGAGATTAGCGCGGGGCACCAGGCGGAGCGCCGCGGAGCGATGACAGCATAGCTTGGAGGTGAGTGGCGGCGCAGCACCATCGGGCGAGGGCGTAAGCAGCTCGGCGAAGGCACGCCCGGCGCGGTGGAGGCGCTGGAGCAGAGGGCCTTGACGGGCTTGAGCAGCGGCAAGGTCGGCGGCGAGAGCAGCGCACCTCTGCTGAAGAGCGGCCATAGACTGGGTCAGCTCGGTTTCGCGGTCGGTGAGGGGCGGCTGCTCAGTGCCAGCGGCCGCGGGCCTCGTGGCAGGGACGAGGTCATCGGTGCGCCTGGCCAGGTGGTGGACTAGCGCAGTGCGGCGCTCCGTGTGCTGACGGCCGTCACCCTTCGGAGGCGACTGGAGGGAACCACGCGGCCCCAGGGCTGGAGCCGCTAGGGCCACGCCCCGCGAGGTCGGAAGAGCCGCATCCTCGCGCCCAGCAACAGTGGAAGCGTGGACGGGGTGCGACGGCCTGACTGGCTCGGTGCCCTGCGGGGGGGCTGGAGCCGCCCCCGCGGGCTGGCGCTGGTGGGGGGACGGAGTGGGTGGCACGGTAGGACCAATCATGATGCCATGCGAGGGCTCGGAGGTCGGCCGCGTAGTCGGGCGTCGTCTCGATAGGGCGGCATCGTCGGCAGCGTGGGGTGTCGGCGGAGCGTCGTCTATGCTGCCACTCAGTCCGAGGGGGTCAACCAGGTCATCGTCGGCGTCTTGACGGTGAGCGACATCATCATGTGGGTGCGATGTCGCTCTCGGTGGCGGATTCGCGGTGGGCGTCGAGAGGTTGCCCGACGGGGCAGGGTTGGCGCTGGCTGGGCCGTCGTCCAAGAAGTCCAATCCCCCGCCGAAGCCGAACGGGTCGTCCTCCTGTTCATCGAGCATCGCCCGTTGGGCCTCGGCCCAGAGCTCATCCGGGTCTTGCGGGATGAATGGTCCTGCCGCGGGTGGTGCCTGGTCCGACAGCAGGGGGTTTGGTTCCATTTTGCTGAGTTCCGCAGCTGTAAACCCAGCCCTGCGGTGTGGGAGCGGCAGAGTACGGTGTCTGCGCTCGTAGATAGCGACAGCGACCCCATGGAGCACGGTCGCTTGGCGATGTCGTGTTTTGGCAGCTTCAACAATGTCGTCAGGAAGGTTGTGAGTGCGTGCCGCCGTTGTGGCAAGGGCGTCGGCCTGACGGTTGAACTCCTCCGCAATGGGCCCGATGAGCCCAAGGTCGATGCCCAGGTCTCCCAGGTGGCTGGCGATTTTTTTCGACGCGAAACATGTTGGGCTTGGCCATAACACATCGGTGGATCTTTTCCCAGAGCTCCGCGTGCGTGCCCTGCGGCGCTGGATGTCCGTCGATGATGCTTTGGAACCCATCGACCACCGCCTGGTTGTCCACGAAAACGTGCACGGGCCGTTCGGCACATGCCGTAAGGTGGACAATGGCGAGGGTCTCCGCAACCTGGGCGTTCTGCGTTAGGCCGTGAACGCGTGCACTGTAGTTCATGCGGTGGTCGATGCCGTAGTAGACGCCGTAGCCCGCTCGTGCTAGCAATGGGATGGCTTGGTTGGTGCATGCACCGTCCGTGGCAGCGTAGACCCATGTCCAACCAGTGTCATGGTCAAGGTAGGTGGTGTAGGTGTCCTGGGCTGAAGCCGCAGGATCTCCCTCAGGGGGGGGGCCGCGGTATGGGCTGTGGCAACGGGTCCCTCGCGAGGTCGGCCTGCAGGTCGAGGAGGACTGGGTCTTCGTCGAAGAGCCCGCAGTGTCTTGTGTGCGGCGGAAGACGGGCCCACTGGTCGTCACTGATGAGGGTGGTGAGAGGGAGTCTTTCTCGGGCCCAGCGCTTGCAGTCGCGGACAGTGTGCTCCTGAGTTTCCTCTTCCTCGTCGCAGTGGCGGCAGATGGGGCTGGGGTCTGCCGACGTGTTTGATCGGGATCGTCGCTGTTGGGTGCGATCCCCGCCCGACAGGTAGTTTAGGAGGAGCGCCGGCTGCCAGGCAGTGCATTTGGCTGCTCCTTTAGTTCGGGCGAGCCGCGTGCTGGCGAAGAGGTCGAGGCCCTGTCTGACAGAGGCTAGGTAGCCAAGGTCGTGTCGCCGTGGCTTGATCCTCCGCAGAAAAGCCCTGCGTTGTGAGGCCCGCAGCATGTGTAGGAAGGCGTTTTGGGGTAAATTCAGCCAGCTGATCTGGCAGCCCCAGTCGTCGTACATGATGCCAAATGTGGGCCAGGTCCATCGGAGCTGCTGGAGCGACTGGACGAGTCGTCCGACGGGTCCTCCACCAAACAGGGTCTGGACGTGGTGTTGGAGGTCTCTGGCGAGCCCGCAGAGTGTAACGTCGCGGTTTAACCTGTCGCCGCAGGCACAGGAATGCTTCACGCTGCGTGATGGCGTCGATCTCCAGGGCGTGTCCTGGGACGCACACGGCCATGAGAGTCCAGAACTCGACCCACTTGTTCCCCTTGGGGCGGATAGCCGCCTTGAGGGCGTGGTTGTAGGCAGTTTTGGCAGGGCCTGATGGTGCTTGAATGTCGGTGCCCGTGGTGCAGACGCTGGCAGCCAGGGAACGGGCGTGCCGCGCCTTGATAAGCATCGGCGATGGGAGCTTGCCAATGCGCGGCAGGCGGATAGTCGCCCTCCGTGCACGGGCGTCTGCGGTGGCCGTGAGGTTAAGCGCGGCTGGAGCCGGCGCTGCCTCTGCGTTGATGTAACTCCCGACGAGCTTGAAGGAATCGACCACACGTAGGGGGCGCTCCGCCAGTGTGAGCTGGGTAACGGCGGCGTGAAGCTCGTCGGTGAGCGCCCACCCTGCCACTTTACCAGGGTGAATGCGTTGACCTGAGAATCGATCAAACTTGGCGGTTTCGTCAAGAGATTTCTGCAGCTCAGACGCGGTGTGGGTAGTGGAGTTGCTGTCGTCAACAAAGGTAGTGCTGAGTGATCGAGGAACGTATCGATGCTGCCTCTTTGTCCACACGCACATGAGCAGCTTGATGTCGTCCAGGGACCACGAGCTTCCCTGGAGGTGACCGTTAGTCCTGGCCAAGTCCTTAGAGTACGCTCCGTTCATGCGGATGTAGCGTTTGTGGTGTCTGTAGAAATTTCGGCGGACAGTAACGATGTCTTGAGGGCACCCCGCGTGCAGCGCAAGGTTAAGGCAGATATCCGTGATGAGGTAGTCGAAGCACTTCTGTCGGTCAAGGGCAGCTCCAGCTAAGGGGAGGAGTAAAGCCCTGGCGTGTTCGATGCGCAGGGCGAGAGAGGTGCTGACATCCCCAATGGTGGCTTTGGGAACAGCGCCGAAGCTCGTGGCATGGGTCCATCCTTGCCGCCAGGTCGTGAGGCTACGGTAGGCTGGCGCTTCCCACGCGTACATCCAAACGGAAAGAACCGAGAGAAGTCGTTGGTCCGTCGGGAGTTCCCCTCGGCCTTTTCGGAGGCACGGGTTTGGCACGTGTAGGAGGGGCTCGGGGATGGTGCCAGTGCGTTGCATAGCACGTAAGACGCTGGCGAAGAGGCGAAGGATGTCGTCGGGTAACTCCTTAGCCTCCTTAGTTGTCCAGCCGTCGAGTCCCCCCGCGCGGCGCGGTGAACGGGTGCGAATGAAGTGGATGAGTTGGTCGTCGGTGAGGTGGAAAGGGGCTGCTGGTGATGGCGTAGGCAGCTCTTGTCCGTACTCGTCGTAGAAATCCGCCCACGTCGGCATAGCTTCGGCGTCATGACCCGCGCGAGCGCGGTACCTTCCCAAGATGGGCTCCCAGGTGTCGACCATGAGCTTAAGCATGTCTTTGGTATTGGCAACAATGGCGTTGGCGGGGAGGGCGTCGGGAACCTGGGCAGGTGGTGGGTCACGAGTGTGGCCTTCGTCGTTGTCAGTGTCGAGCGAACTACCGTCGCTGGGGCTGAAGCCGCCAGCGTCGGTGTCGGCATCACTATCGTCCGTGCAAGCTTGGTCAGGGTTGAAGGCGGTGGTGTCGCAGTGGAGCTGTGCATCGTCGGGAGTGGTAGGCGTGCGGAGATACGCCGTGGGCGAGCAGTCGGCAGCCCGTGCGTATATGGCCGCTTTTCGCCCGCTTGGCTCGCGGACACCCTCCGCCCAAATCTTAATACGTTCCGCTTTGACTCGGTTAGCACGTCGCGCCAGCTCTGAGTCAAGGTTTTGGATCAGACGGTCCAGGTGCTCTCCGCGTGGTGCTGGCACGTCGGGGGTCCAGGCCTCGGGAAAGGCCAGGAGGGCCGTGGGGCGCAGCTTGTGGCAGAGAAGGCGGGCCGCGGTCCACGTGCAGTCGATGCGCTGCGCCAGGTACGGCGGGATAGCACAGCAGTCGATATGATGGTGCTGTCCGATGAAGCGAAGCTCGCAAAGTTGCCGATGGAGCTTGCGAAGGCGGTTCATGTGAATCGTGGAAGCTCCGTAGGTGGGAAAGGCGCGGGGGACGGCGGGTCGCTCCTCGAACGTGGGTGTAAGCCCGTGCATGGTAGGGGCCTTCTTTTTTGGGTGGTCTGGCGGTGGAGGTGGCAGGTCGCGCAGCCGGGTGAGATGGTACTCATGGCTGGCCTCGTTTGCCAGGGCGAACATGCGTTCCACATCGTCGCGTGTGTCAGCCTGCTCCATGCGGTCATGGTATCGCCCTGCGATGAGGGTTCCCTAAAGCCTGGAGTTCGTGGTCCTCATGAGCTCCGTCGTTAGGATGGTAAGGCGTGGGGGCAAGAAGGCGTGGGGCCGTATGGTCGAGGCGGCTAAGGTCGAGAGTGACCTGCAGTCCAACATGGGATTTCGCTGGCAAGTCACGCAGATAGCAGAAGTCGGTGACGAGGGATCGCGCCGCTTGGTTGGCGATGATATAATCGATGCGCGAAGTGCGGGGGCACTTGGTGACACGGTCCCAGTCAGGGATATTGCCATATGTGTGCATGGTGTGGTCTGGTGTGCCTTCAGCGACGTTAAACCATCCGTGCTGCATCATGTGCAGCAGGTGAGGATTGTCGTCGATGTTCGTGTTGGCGTCCATGCAAATGAAATACGGGGCTGAGCCGACCCTCGCGGCGGCACAGTCAGCAAGCCGAAACAAATCGGTGCTGTCTCCTCCAGCGACCCCGCAGAGGCTCGCAATGTAGATCCCAGCGGGCCCGTGGTTGTTTCGTCGCCGCCTGCGGCGGTGCTGGGTGCAGAGCGGGAGGAAGGCCTCGTGCCATCGTTTCTTGGCCTTGAGGGTGGCGATACAGGACGCAGTGTCGTCGACGGTGGAGTCGACGATGGCGTCCTTAGAGAGGATGGCGACCCCTCCCGAGGCTCCAGTGTTGCCCTCGACCGTGTGGTCCGTGCCACCGTGAGCAGCTTTGCGCTGGGCTCGCGCCAGATCCAGGTCAGGTCCCAGACTGGCCTTATATCCTCCGTGGTGTGGATTGGCGGCGTTGGTAGCGATGGCTTGCCTGGTAGGCTTGGCATGTCGGGTCTCCTGCAGTGCTATGACTGCGGCGTTGTGGTCGACACCTAGAGCGGTGATGGTTGGCCAGTTCGCTGGGAGACTCGTGATGTTGAGGCTGACGAGGTGGATGGAGCGACCTGGCCCGTCACCGTCGGTGGAGCTGGGGTTGGCACGCCCCGCACGGTGGAGGGCAGCCTGGCCCTCACCCAGGTAGAAAGCTTGGCCACAGTAGGAGCTCATGGCGTCGCAGCACATTGGCTTGGACGGGGCTGAAGCCGCCGTCAGGCCAGAAGTATAGGCAAGGCATGGTCGACACTGCGCCAGGGGGGGTTCATAAACATCGGCAAAACTGCCTCGAAAAATCCTCCTCACTCCTGTACCGTGGGGGACGGGGGGGGGAGAGGTGAGACGGCAGCAGAGGGAGAGGGAGGCGACTCCTCGATCCGTCCTGCCGAAAACAAGAACAAAAGCAAACCAGCGGCGGCGGCTCGGCGCGGCAGCGGCGCAACGCGCGCGCATATACTGCGCGCGCGACACCGCTGGTCCGTCCTGCGGCGGCGCGCCCGCCCCGTCAGTAGCG
Source organism: Prorocentrum cordatum (assembly GCA_963575745.1). NCBI lineage: Eukaryota > Dinophyceae > Prorocentrales > Prorocentraceae > Prorocentrum > Prorocentrum cordatum. Next base: position 236,854 of record CAUYUJ010015272.1, read on the forward strand.
TGATGAGCAGCATCGGGTGGAACAGCTCGAGCGGCGCGGTCGGTGGCCTGGCGCTGAGCCTCGTCCATGCCCGCTGCCGTGAGGCACGCGTTGCGGACAGGGCTGACCTCCTTCCCCCCTCTTTTCCTCAGCCCCGCGGACCTCCCCCCCCCCCCCCCCTCCCCCCCTCTCCCCTCCCCCCGCACCCCTCCCCCCCCCTCCCGTATTTGTCCCCCCCCCCCCCTCCCCTCCCTCCCCGCCACCCCCCCCCTCCATCCTGCTCCCCCCACCCCTCCACCCCCCCCCCCCCCCTCCCCCCACCCTCTCCCCCGCCCCCTTCCTCCCCTCTACCCCCCCCCCCCCCCACGCCGGCGGCGCCGCTGCCGCGGCAGCGGCTGAGGTGGCGGGGGCGCCGCCATGGCTCTGAGGAGAGAGCGGTGAGCCGCCGCCGAAGCCCGCCGCGAGGTCCTTGACGCGGTACTTGTTCTTGAAGGGGTCGAAGGTCGGCGCCTCGTCGATGGGGGCGACAACGCGGGTGGGCGGCGGCATCTCCTGGTCCGTGGACGGCGTCGGCTCGTGGTCGACCTGGCCAGGTTCGGTGGCGCTGACACCGAAGCGTGGCACCACCTCGGGGGCTTGGGCATCAGCCTGAGTCTCGCGGGGCGGCGAGCTCGTGGAGCTCCAGGGGCCTTGCGCGAGCTGTGGCGGCTGCAGGACCGGCTGCGCGGGACGCGCCCGCCCGTGTGGCGGTCGCGTGGCGAGGTCGCCTGGGCGTTAGCGCGCGCAGAGTCCGCCCTGCTCGGGGTGCGGATCGGCGCTGCGCAGGGTGTTGGGCTGGGCTGGCGGGAGCCGCCTGTGCCGCCCGCCGCCGAGGCTGCAGCCTGGTCAGGGTCGACGGCGTCAGGGCGGGGGCTGACGTGGTGGGCACTACCCTCGCTGTGCCGCGGGGAGGCGCTGTGGTGCGCCTGGGCGTACGTGAGGACGAGCGGGACGAGCGGCTGCCGCTCGCGCTCAGGGGGGCCAGGTTTTGCCTGGGCAGGGCGCAGCGCTGCGGCCACGTTTGGCGGGGGCGTGTGTTGGCGCGGTTGCCAGGCACGCACGTTCGCCTCGCGCCATCCTTCAGGGCGCCCTGTCCTGCCTCGGCTGGGTGCAGCCCCCTGGGCTGAAGCCGCAGGGGTTACCACTGCGGGCTGGTAGCTGGCGGTGCTGTCATGGCGGCCTGGGTAATTTCCCCAGGCACGCGTGGACCCTGGCACGGGCGAGGTGGCCCGTGGGGGAGCCTGCACGCGTGCACGCGGGTAGCCGATGACCGCTGGGTGCACCCTGGCGTGGGGGGCGTGGCCATAGCTGGAGGCGGCTGCTCCTGCCGCCGCGGGCCTGGCGCCAATGGGGCCACGGTGGTGGGTGGCTCCCCCGCCGTACACCGCGTTGTCGCCTGTCGGGACGCGCGCAGGAGAGCGGTTGCGCGGCGTGCTCGGCTGACCTGCGTCGCGTTGGTCGCGCTGCTGGGTGCGCTGCTGGTGCTGTTGGTAGCGCTGCTGGTCGGCTCTCGAGAGCGGACGGGTGTCGGGGAGGATGGTGGGCACGTCGGGCCGCCGCCAGCCCTGATAGACGTGCTCGAAAGCGTGGTCTGGGTAGGTCTCCCCGACGGGTGAGTAGCGCCGCACATGCTCCACGTAGTCAATGTTCTGCGGCTCGGGGAGCACCGTGATGTTCACAGCTCGCTGGTGCGCCGGTCCATAGAGACAGAAGCTACCACGGTTGCTGCGGTCGTGGTTCAGCTCGGCTTCGGTCGTGGCACGGCTCACCATGGCGTCGCAGAGGCGCATGTCGTAGTCGAGGGCTTGAGGCCCAGGGCCGCCCTCGGCATCCCAGTACAGTACCACGTCACGCCAGCGGGTGCGGGTAGTGTGGATGCGCTCGGCGATAGACTCGCAGACGGTCCTGACTGTGACACGATCCCTATGCATGTTGGTGATGGCTAGGGAGTAAGGTCGGCGGACCGTTTTGTTGAAAATGAAGTCCTCCTTGAGGGCCTGGTGAGGGCCGAAGAGCACGTAGCCTTCCCTCCACAGCGGTTGGCCGGGAGACGGGTCTTCAGGCATCCCCGTTCCTGTGAACCCTGGTGGCCGCCTCGTGCCGTCGGGCAATCCCTGCTTGAGGACGCGACGCGGCCTCGGTGGTAGATACCATTGACCCTGGTAACCTGCTTGGCCTGGTTGTGGAGGCTCCCCCCCGGGGCCTGAAGGCGCTCGGGGGGGTTCCTTGAGGTCGTGCTGGGCTGGCGCGTTGCCGTATTGGCGGGCAAGGATGTGCGGGGGCATCCCTGTGGCACGGACGTCGACCAGGCTGTGCGGACTAGGCGGATGGGGGCACCTGCTGGAGAGGCAGCATGTGTCGGAGTCCCTGTTGTCGGTGCTGTACGCACACGTCCAGCTGTTGCATGAGTAGTCCGTGGACCAGTCCATAAGTGCACGTAGTCCGCTGAGGGAGCAGTCTGGGCACGTTGGTTGGCCCGAGGTGCCGAGCTGCGTGTTGCGGCGGGCCGCTCAGTACTGACAGCATTGGAATCGGCACTGTAGGCATGTCCAGCGTCCTGGTAGGGGCGGGAGCGCTTGCTCGTTGGTGCCTGCGTCGTCTGGGTGGGGTCGGGGTCGATCCCACAAGGGCCAGACGTCGGCGAACCAGGACTGGCCTGTAGTGCGGACCACCTCCGCGGGGAGGCGAGCGTCGTCAGCATGGCGCTCGATCCACTGGGGCCCCAGGTCCGCTGGGATCATGACCGTGCGCAAAGTGTCGTCCGCCTTGACGTGGACTTGGGTCGGTGCCCAGAGCCTGGTAGTGGCATCGCCATGGTCGTGGTGGAGGATGACCCAGCCGTCGCGACCCGCAACCGCAGGGTCGATGACGCGGTGGCCCACGACGGTCGTCCCCCACGGTAAGTAGGCGCCGTCGTGGTGCTCGCCCGGGTCAAGCCAGACCTCGATGCCAGGGGCATTGACACGGGCCCGCACATCGCGGACGTGGAAGGCGAGAACGTGGTAGGCGGTCGGCTCCTCCTCCGTCTCGATGTGCTCCCACGTCTCGATGTCGCTGTTGTCCGAGGTGGAGTTTCCGCCGCTCTGCCGTGACGAACGCGAAGCAGATCGCCGTGGGCGGGCATGGCCTCGGGCGAGGGCGGCGGCCGCGCTGATGAGGGACGGCGTACGGCGGTCGTCGGCCCCCGATGTCGTCGATGAGCGGTCTGGACTGTGTCCCAGGTCGGCACCTGACTGGTAGGTGCGCGGTGAGCCAGACGCGGCCCCAGGGCTGGAGCCGCTGGGGCGCGGCTCTCGTGCGTCGGACTGCCCCCGCACGGGGACGGCTTGCAAGCCAGTGTACACCAGGTCGATCAGTGGCTGCGGGTCCAGCTGGAGCTTGCGAAGCGAGACGCGTGGACGGGGCTGGTTGGGGTCGGCCCTGGTGGCGGCTTCGGTGTCGTAGTGCTGTTTAGCCCATGCTCGCGCTACCTCTGGTGAGTATAGTGCCTGCGGCGGTGGCCACGCTGCCGCGATGTCCAGCCTGCGCCAGGTGTTAGCTTCCTGGTCGCGGGCTTCAGCCGCCTCGCGGAGGTCTGGGTGATCGTAGCCGGCGATGTGGAGGGCGTGCGCACAGTCGCCCATGCCACAGGCCTGTGGTAGGGCTCGCCACCTGGAAGCAGCTTCCGTGGGGGCACACCAGTCCATGCGGATGAGGAGGCCCAGGACCCGAGGGTAGATGAGGCGTGCTCCGTGGGCCTCCCCTTTCACGAAGTTGTGCCAGTTTTCACCGCGCGGCGGTTGGGTAGCCTCGCACATCCAGAGCGCGATGGGTCCCCAAGCGAGGGTGTCGTCCTCGAGGCTGTAGGGCGGGTGAGGCGGCACTGCGTACCACGCGGCCAGCGACGGGTGCACACTCACGTACGTGCGGCCAACATTTGTGGCGGTTCGACCCTTCACTTCACGGCGGGGGCCTGGCAGGAGGTGACCTCCGTTGAAAGCGAGACGAGCCGCAAGGTCGCCGCGGGTCCCGTGCCAGAAGACCGTGGGCGTGTCCGTGGTGGGTTGACGGAGGTCCCACGTGAGGTAGGGGAAGATCGTCTCGCCTGAGTTCCCGCCCGAGTCTTCCAGCACCCAAGTGAGTCGGTCCGGGGGCCTCTGCATGATGTCAGTCCACGGCGCCAATGCTTGGAGCGTTGGATCATGGGTGAATCGAGGATGGTCGTGGAGCCGCAGGGCGTCTTTGATGTCCTCTGTAGTTACGCCACTGTTACCAAGCGCAAAGCCGTTTTGGTACAGGGCGGTGAGGATGCTCGTCGGCCGCACGGGGACCGCTGGGTCGCGCTGGATGGTGTTGCGTAAGTTGCGCGTCGGTGGCCTGAGGGCTGGGTGGGGCGTACCAGGGCCTGGAGGCGCCTGGGGCCTGGCGGGTGATGCATAGCGTGCTCGCCGTCGTGGTGGTTGGGTGTCCATGTCGGAAGAGGAACCACGAGCATCTGCATGTCGGAAGATGGACCACGGGCTGTCGAGGGTGCGCTCACGTGTTTCCCTTGCCTCGGCGTCGCTGGCATGGGCTGTGGCGTCTTCGTGAGTCGGTGGGTTGCCATAGGCCGCACCTCTTATGGGGCCGTCTCGCGGGGACGGGCTGGTCGATCGTGGTGTGACAGACGAGGCTCGCGATACCGCGGCAGTGACTTCGACAATGGCGGCGGTGGTGGCGGTGGTAACGTCGGCGACCGCGGCGGCAACTGCAGCAGCATAGTGTTCCTGTAGCAGCGGGTGTCGAAGTGAGTGCACGTGCTGGCTCTCGGGTTCGTCGGGATGCGTGCGCGGCATTGTGTATGTGGCCTCGTCACGCGGCCTCCTGTTCGGTTGGCAACAGCGGAGGCACCACTGGGCCGTGGATGAGTCCAGGGCGCGCGCACAGATGCGGGCTCCTACGTGTCCGACGGCTCCTTGAGCGAGAAGTTTGGCGCCGACCAGAAGAAGACCGCACACCACTCCGCCAGTGGCAATGGCTCCGAGTTTGCCACTGGCCCATTTCAGGACACCCCCGAGGCCAGACCCGACTGCGCTGGCTCCGCCCGAGACGATATCTCTGAGTTTGGCGCTGGTCCACTTGAGAATACCCCACAGGGCGGGCGTGACGTTGTATGCCGTTGTGCGTCGGGGCGTAGTGGACACAGATGTGCCTGGTGCCGCCGCTTCACGCCGTCGTCGCTGCCGGTAGCTGGGGTCTCGGCTCGGTGTCGGCAAGTACCCGTCGATCTGGTCCTTGTACGGCATGGCTACCACGATGGCATACGTGGCCACGAAGAGACAAATGAGACAGCCGCAGCGTCGGGAGGCCGCTGCGCTGTGCGGGGCCTCGTAGGAGCCGCTGGCGTCAGGGCTCGCGTCGTCGATGGGGTCGTTGTCGATGCCAGCCTGCCAGTGGTCGACGGCGCTGGAATTGGAGTCAATCGCGTTAGCACGGCAGACAAGGGTGCGGGGCGTGGTTCTGCCACCTGAGGTCTGAAGCCGTCCAGATCCAGCCAATGCTGCAGCGGGGCTGAAGCCGCCACTGCGCGAGCTGGTTAGAGCTGGCGATGCAGTGGGATGGCTTGTCTCGTCGGCGGCAGTGGCGCCTTCAGCGTCGTTGAGCTGTACGCTGGGGTCGGCCTGGGCCGAGTTGTTGGGCGGACTGCTGTGCGACAGGGGGCGCCCTATGTAGGGTTCGCTGTCACGGTCACGCTGGGCCGTGTGACCTGGCGGTGCCGTGCCGTCGCGATCCTGGGTTTCCATGTCGTCCTGGCTATCGTCCGACGCGTGGAAAGAGTCTAGGGATATGTTGCTGATATCGCTGGCCGCGATGTGTTGGAGCAGAAGCGGTTCGGCGTCGGCCGCGGGCTGGTCACTCGTGGCGTGTTGGGCGAGGGGGCCAGCTGGCGGTGGTAGGTTTAGCGGTTCCATCGGTGCCGCGGCGAGCTCCGCCTCGACAAGCGGCTGCATGTCTGGCGGGTGGTGCAGGATCGCATCCGCGAGGTACGCCAGGGCGTCTTGGTCGGGTGGAGGGAGGCCTCTTGGCAGCAAGGCGTGCGCCCGTGAGAGGTATGGCGGCAATGGTGCCGTGAAAGCCTCAGGGCCGACGAGCTGGGCACGAGCACCCTGGTATTCCAGAAGAAGGCCAAAGTAGCGAGTGGGGTACTCGCGGCTGCCCTGGATACGAGTGAGGTTGCGGTTGGTGCGCTGTCTGTCGGGGCCCGCTCTGTGCCAGATGTCCTCGCACATGTCGAACGCGGTGCGCTGACGCAGGGCGTCGTTTTTCTCCTCGGAATCCTCCTGGAAAAAGTGGTCGTACTGTGGCAGATGGAGCGTCGCCAGGATGTACGGGACGCAGCAGTCCTCCCGCCGCCCCGAGCCCGCGCCGCTCCCCCCCCCCGCCGTGCGCGCGAGCTCCCAGCGTCCGCCGGTAGGAGCCTCCCGTCGACCCCCTTCCAGCGCCCGGTCCTCTCCCGCGCCCACGAGCCATACTCCGAGCCACCCCCTCCTCCCTCGCCCGCTTCCGAGCACATGCGCCCAGAACACGTCCTGGTGGTCCTCACCTGGTGCCCACGCCGCGGCACACGGTATGAGCCGTGCTCGGATCATCATCCGGTGCCAGAAAGCGGGGTCCTCCTCGGGTTCGCCCCTGGCGCACAGAGGGGTAGTGAGACCCGTGGGGCTAAAGCGGGGCACGACAGCGGGGCTGAAGCCGCCACTGCATGCCTGGGCTTTGTCAGCGGCCCCGTCGAGGATGTGCTGCACGACGGTCGAGGACAAGCTGAGGGCGGACTGCGATGCATGTGTCGTAGTTGACGAGGACGTGCTCGTAGGAGACATGCTGGTACTCGCCGTAGCCGTCGTAGTAGCCGTCGGAGTCCCAGGGGGGCAACGCGTGGGGCAGGGCCCCTGGTGCTGCTCAAGCCAGGCGCTCGCGATGGCGCCCAGCGGCCCGTTGCCGCACGGACCCGCGGCGGCGGTGCTGTTCACGATCGGGTCCAAAATGGCGCAGTGATCGTATTTGTAGATGCTGTCATCGCAAAGGTAGAAGAGCGTCCCACGTTCAGCGTGTCGCAGGAAAACCTCTCCTCCATGCTGGGGCGCACCGCCTGAAGACGGGTGTGCTCCAGCTAGCGAAGGGAGGGCCAGGCTGCAGGCAAGGCGCCACATGATGGCGAGGCCTGGCGGGCGGCGCGAGCGATGAGCCGAAAGCTGCATGTCAGCACACGTCCTCAAATACCCCTGAATGCTCATGTACATTGCTACAATCACGCCCCCTGCAAGACTACGGGTGTCCCTACACCAGATAGCTTGCGCGTGCTGCTGCCAACACAGACATGAGGTGACAAGAAAGAGATACGACGCGAAGAGGGGAGAGATGCCTCTGAAGGCGCTTCCTCGGAGGGCTGAGGCGGGCTCTCTGAGGCACCTTCAATAGGGTCCCTGGGTGGCCCGACCCTTGTCCTTGCCTTTGTCGGCCCCTGGGGGCCCCGTCCTTGGGGTGACCTGGCCTGGCTGGTCGATCCAACCGCAGGCAGCCACGGGTTCGGCGGCCGCTGCAGCTTCCTCCTTCTTAGTTTCCAGAGTGGCCACTTGTGGCAGGTGGATGGTGCCTCCCGTGGGGTGCCCGAGGAGAGTCTGGATGTCGCCGCGCAGTGCAGCGGCGTCGGCGGTTGCCGTCTGTTGCTGGGTGACGACGGTGGCAAGCCCCCGTTCCAGCCCTGAAACGTGCTCCGTGAGTGTGGCCTGGGATGAGAGAACGCCCGCAAGCTGCACCTGCATGTTATCCACCGTGTTGGCTAGCAGCTCGTGCTGCTGTTCCATGTGCTGGATGCGGGTCGTGACAGCATCTGGCGGTTTAGAGGCCGATGCGAAGCGCTCGCCGAAGGTGTTGAGTTCGTGGGAGGCCACGCTGTATTCATCACCTGATGAGAGGATCTCGACGTCGTCGACGTCGCCTGGTACTTCGGCGGCTGTGGCAGCGTCGCCTTCGGTGTGGCCCCCACCTTCTGCCGCCGCCGTGCAAAGCCAGGAGTCATGGCCACCTGGTCCTGGGGCGGCCATCGGTTCAGCGGCTCCGTCCGTGCCGTGCGGGGGTGCAGAGGAGCTGCGGCCTGGGGCGCAGGGAGACCTTGCGTGCGGCGTGGCGTCACGTTTCCCGCTGGAGGAGCGGTGGCGCTTGGCTGAAGGCTCCTCCTTGGGGATCAGGAGCGGTGCGACGCCCTTGCCTTTGGGCGTGGCAGTCATGAGGTCGTGGAGGTAGGGGCTCTGGGCCGCTTTGGCGAGGAGTGTGCCGGTGGCGGGGCTAAAGCCGCCACCACGGGCTGGCGGCGTCACAGGCTCTGTGGTGGTGGTAGGCGTGACGATGGTAACGTTGTCCCGCTTCGGCACCACCTCAGCCAGCGGGGCCTCGGTGATACTCCACGGGATGGGGCACCCCGCGACCTGTACCGTATAGGTGAGTGGGGGCCGATGGGCGCGCACTAAGGCAAACTGGGCCGCAGTGGCTGGGTCCCAGGCGGTGTGGTAGACCTCGCAGTCCCATTTAACGGACGGGCCCGTGAGAGTCTTGGCGAGCTGGGTCAGCGTGGCGTGGCGTGCCGCAATGCCAGTGATGCGGTAACGCGTCTTGGCGAGGGTAGCCTCGCAGCCGCGGATGCTGACAGCAGCAGCCTTGGCGGCGTCGGACCCCCGTGGGACACGGATCCCCAGTAGGCCAGACTTGCCGTGCCTGACGACTCCCAGGGCCTTGAACTCGACCGACTTCTGGAACGCGTCTGCCATCGTGATGGGCTGGTCCTCAGGGAACCACACGGTCTGATACTTGTCGGCGGTGGGCTCGTCTGCACCTACGTTGCTGAGGTCGTAGGTGGCACCGAGTTGCCCTGATCCCGCCAGGACCTTGTCGACCGCTTGAAGACTGACACCGAAGGTGGCAGCAAGGGACCTCTTTCCGACGCCCGATCCAAACCTGCCTAGGCTTTTGCAGGGTTCGAGGATGGTGACGGCTTTAAAGTTGCCGTGGAAGAGGGCCTTGAAGGTATCCTGAAGCTGACTATCGAGCTCCTGGCGGCGAGCGTCTTTCTTGGACTCCCTGTGCTTTTGGTTTTGGCGCGCCTTGTCCTGTGGGGCAGAGTCCCCTCGAAAAGGGCCCTTGGCGCGTGGACCACCGTTCACGGGGGCACCTCCCGAGAACTGGTCCTCGAAGGCCTGGTGCATGGATGGGGACTGCGGCAATGGCCTCGGTCTCGTGTATGGTCGCCCGAATCCAGCAGACGTGGTCGGCAGGCATGGTCGCCGGCGAGCTACTTTTTGCGGGCGCGCCGACTCCCCTTGGGCCCAGTGGTACCACGGCAGAGCACGTCGCTCCGTGGACCCTCTTCTGGGCGCGCGATCTTTTTTTTTTTGTCTTTTTTTTCTTGCACCTACCTAGTCACCTCCCCCCTTTCCTCTTTCGCTTTGGGGTGACGCTTCAGGACGGGGACGGCGAGCTCGGTGCCGACGTAGTTGTCGTTTTTTGGGCCCATGACAGCAATCGCGAGCTGACCCGTGGTTCGCTTGCCCTGCTCGAGGTGGTGTTGCAGCAGCCGTTCACCGCTCTCGTAGTCGTGGAGGCTGATACTGGGCTTGTACGTCTTGCCGTCGTCAGGTGATGTGGGTTCGGCGAGGACAGGGACCTTCCAAAAGGCCGGGTCCAAGGCGATGAATTGGGTGTCCGCAGCCTGAAGACGTGCGGAACCCGCTGGTGGGTGTGATGTGTCACCGCCAATGCGCTTAGGTTTGCTGCGCTGGTGATGATCAAGCGTGTAGCTGATCTGGTTGGCGGCGCACATGCGGATCAGGGCGCTGCCAAGCTTCTTCGTGTTGGACTTGTGCATGTCGTACGTTGCCTGGAGCTCGTCTGCGTTCAGTTCGGCAAGCCCGTTGTATGCGGCCGTGGGGCGGTCAGACCCCGCTTGCTTGAACGCTGCTATGCAGTCCTGCTTGCGTTGAAGAAGAGACCCTTCAGCAGCAGGGCGCGTGGGACGGGTACTCGGAGGCTGCTTAGAAGAGCGACGGCGCTCCGGCTTCTTGGGGGCCATTGCTGCGGGCGCTCTGGTGAGGAGAGGTGACGCGAATCAGTAGGGTCCTGCTGGGGCCTCCGGTCATCGCGAGGCCTGGGAGTCCGATCCGAGGCGGAGGCCAGCTTCGCGGTCGATCGCGGCTGCGGTTTGAGTGCTGGGCACTCCGAGCGAGTACTAGAGTGAGAGAAGAAGAGTCCGTGAGAGAGAGGTGAAGGAGATGGGACCGCATCGGACTTATGTTACGAGACAACGTAGTGCGGTACCCTCCGGTCTCGCGAGGCGCACTGCGGGTTGCGACAACTCGCCAAAAAACACCCCAACTATGTGTCCTTGCGGCGGTGCCCGCCTATGATGTCCGAGAGGAGGGCAACGAAAACCCACACAACCCGGGACAACGGCGAACAGAACGCTGTCTCTGACGGCGGACAGACGGTGAAGATCTCACGTGTCAGACCGCGTGACGAAGAAGGCCCCAACAAGAAAGGCGACGTGCTGACACGTGGCTAGGCGGCTTGGCAGACCGCCAGTTGGGCGCTTGGCCGCAATGCGGCGCGCAGGGACGGGGCACCCCCCGCCCCCACGCCCTGACACCGTGGACGCGGAGCCACGCGTACACACGGGCAGGCAGAAAGGAGGAAATTAGCGCGGGGCACCAGGTGGAGCGCCGCGGAGCGATGACAGCATAGCTTGGATGGTGAGTGACGGCACGGCACCATCGGGCGAGGGCGTAAGCAGCTCGGCGAAGGCTCGCCCGGCGCTGTGGAGGCGCTGGAGCAGAGGGCCTTGACGGGCTTGAGCAGCGGCGAGGTCCGCGGCGAGAGCAGCACTCCTCTGCTGAAGAGCGGCCATAGCCTGGGACAGCTCGGTTTCGCGGTCGGTGAGGGGCGGCTGCTCAGTGCCAGCGGCCGCGGGCCTCGTGGCAGGGACGAGGTCATCGGTGCGCCTGGCCAGGTGGTTGACTAGCGCAGTACGGCGCTCCGTGTGCTGACGGCCGTCACCCTTGAGAGGCGACTGGAGGGCAACACGCGGCCCCAGGGCTGGAGCCGCTAGGGCCACGCCCCGTGAGGTCGGAAGAGCCGCATCCTCACGCCCAGCAACAATAGAAGCGTGGACGGGGTGGAACGGCCTGACTGGCTCGATGCCCTGCGGGGGGGCTGGAGCCGCCCCCGCGGGCTGGCGCTGGTGGGGGGACGGAGTGGGTGGCACGGTAGGACCAGTCATGATGTCGTGCGAGGGCTCAGAGGTCGGCCGCGTAGTCGGGTGGCGTCTCAATAGGGCGGCATCGTCGGCAGCGTGGGGTGTCGGCGGAGCGTCGTCTATGCTGCCACTCAGTCCGAGGGGATCAACCAGGTCATCGTCGGCGTCTTGACGGTGAGCGACATCATCATGTGGGTGCGATGTCGCTCTCGGTGGCGGAGTCGCGGTGGGCGTCGAGAGGTTGCCCGACGGGGCAGGGTTTGCGCTGGCTGGGCCGTCGTCCAAGAAGTCCAATCCCCCGCCAAAGCCGAACGGGTCGTCACCTGTTCATCGAGCCCCCCCCGCATCGCCCCGCTCTGGGCCCTCGGCCACACAGAGCTTCCACATCCGGGTCTGGCGGCGGGTGCGGCTCCCATGGCCCGGGTTTGCTTTTTTTGGCCCCCCGTGGGTGAGGGATGATTGGTTTCAGCGCGGTGGTCATGGTCCGACAGCAGGAGGGTTTGGTCCCTTTTTGGCTTGAGCCCCCCTTCGCAGCTGTAACCAGCCCGGCGGTGTGGGGAGCGGCAGAGTGCGTTGTCTGCGCTCGTAGATAGCGACAGCGACCCCATGGAGCACGGTCGCTTGGCGATGTCGTGTTTTGGCAGCTTCAACAATGTCTTCAGGAAGGTTGTGAGTGCGTGCCGCCATTGTGGCAAGGGCGTCATCCTGACGGTTGAACTCCTCCGCAATGGGCCCGATGAGCCCAAGGTCGATGCCCATGTCCCCCAGGTGGCTGGCGATTTTTTCGACGCGAAACATGTTGGGCTTGGCCATAACACATCGGTGGATCTTTTCCCAGAGCTCCGCGTGCGTGCCCTGCGGCGCTGGATGTCCATCGATGATGCTTTGGAACCCATCGACCACCGCCTGGTTTGCCACGAAAACGTGCACGGGCCGTTCGGCACATGCCGTAAGGTGGACAATGGCGAGGGTCTCCGCAACCTGGGCGTTCTGCGTTAGGCCGTGAACGCGTGCACTGTAGTTCTTGCGGTGATCGATGCCGTAGTAGACGCCGTAACCCGCTCGTGCTAGCAATGGGATGGCTTGGTTGGTGCACGCACCGTCCGTGGCAGCATAGACCCATGTCCAACCAGTGTCGTAGTCAAGGTAGGTGGTGTAGGTGTCCTGGGCTGAAGCCGCAGGATCACCATCAGGGGAGGGCCGCGGAATGGGCTGTGGCAGCGGGTCCTTCGCGAGGTCGGCCTGCAGGTCGAGGAGGGCTGGGTCTTCGTCGAAGAGCCCGCAGTGTCTTGTGTGCGGCGGAAGACGGGCCCACTGGTCGTCACTGATGTGGGTGGTGAGAGGGAGTCTTTCTCGGGCCCAGCACTTGCAGTCGCGGACAGTGTGCTCCTGAGTTTCCTCCTCCTCGTCGCAGTAGCGGCAGATGGGGCTGGGGTCTGCCGATGTGTTTGATCGGGATCGTCGCTGTTGGGTGTGATCCCCGCCCGACAGGTAGTTCAGGAGGAGCGCCAGCTGCCAGGCAGTGCATTTGGCTGCTCCTTTAGTTCGGGCGAGCCACGTGCTGGCGAAAAGGTCGAGGCCCTGTCTGACAGAGGCTAGGTAGCCAAGGTCGTGTCGCCGTGGCTTGATCCTCCGCAGAAAAGCCCTGCGTTGTGAGGCCCGCAGCATGTGTAGGAAGGCGTTTTGGGGTAAATTCAGCCAGCTGATCTGGCAGCCCCAGTCGTCGTACATGATGCCAAATGTGGGCCAGGTCCATCGGAGCTGCTGGAGCGACTGGACGAGTAGTCCGACGGGTCCTCCACCAAACAGGGTCTGGACGTGGTGTTGGAGGTCTCTGGCGAGCCCGCAGAGTGTAACGTCGCGGTTAACCTGTCGCCGCAGGCACAGGATTGCTTCACGCTGCGTGATGGCGTCGATCTCAAGGGCGTGTCCCGGCACGCACACGGCCATGAGAGTCCAGAACTCGACCCACTTGTTCCCCTTGGGGCGGATAGCCGCCTTGAGGGCGTGGTTGTAGGCAGTTTTGGCTGGGCCTGATGGTGCTTGAATGTCGGTGCCCGTGGTGCAGACACTGGCAGCAAGGGAACGGGCGTGCCGCGCCTTGATAAGCATCGGCGATGGGAGCTTGCCGATGCGCGGCAGGCGAATAGTCGCCCTCCGTACACGGGCGTCTGCGGTGGCCGTGAGGTTAAGCGCGGCTGGAGCCGGCGCTGCCTCGGCGTTGATGTAACTCCCGACGAGCTTGAAGGAATCGACACACGTAGGGGGCGCTCCGCCAGAGTGAGCTGGGTGACGGCGGCGTGAAGTTCGTCGGTGAGCGCCCACCCTGCCACTTTACCAGGGTGAATGCGTTGACCTGAGAATCGATCAAACTTGGCGGTTTCGTCAAGAGATTTCTGCAGCTCCGACGCGGTGTGGGTAGTGGAGTTGCTGTCGTCAACAAAGGTAGTGCTGAGTGATCGAGGAACGTATCGATGCTGCCTCTTTGTCCACACGCACATTAGCAGCTTGATGTCGTCCAGGGACCACGAGCTTCCCTGGAGGTGACCGTTAGTCCTGGCCAAGTCCTTAGAGTACGCTCCGTTCATGCGGATGTAGCGTTTGTGGTGACTGTAGAAATTACGGCGGACAGTAACGATGTCTTGAGGGCACCCCGCGTGCAGCGCAAGGTTAAGGCAGATGTCCGTGATGAGGTAGTCGAAGCACTTCTGTCGGTCAAGGGCGGCTCCAGCTAAGGGGAGGAGTAAAGCCCTGGCGTGTTCGATGCGCAGGGCGAGAGAGGTGCTGACATCCCCAATGGTGGCTTTGGGAACAGCGCCGAAGCTCGTGGCATGGGTCCATCCTTGCCGCAGGTCGTGAGGCTACGGTAGGCCGGCGCTTCCCACGCATACATCCACACGGAAAGAACCGAGAGAAGTCGTTGGTCCGTCGGGAGTTCCCCTCGGCCTTTTCGGAGGCTCGGGTTTGGCACGTGCAGGAGGGGCTCGGGGATGGTGCCAGTGCGTTGCATAGCACGTAAGACGCTGGCGAAGAGGCGAAGGATGTCGTCGGGTAACTCCTTAGCCTCCTTTGTTGTCCAGCCGTCGAGTCCCCCCGCGCGGCGCGGTGAACGGGTGCGAATGAAGTGGATGAGTTGGTCGTCGGTGAGGTGGAAAGGGGCTGCTGGTGATGGCGTAGGCAGCTCTTGTCGGTACTCGTCGTAGAAGTCTGCCCACGTCGGCATAGCTTCGGCATCATGGCCTGCGCGAGCGCGGTACCTGCCCAAGATGGGCTTCCAGGTGTCGACCATGAGCTTAAGCATGTCTTTGGTATTGGCAACAATGGCGTTGGCGGGGAGGGCGTCGGGAACCTGGGCAGGTGGTGGGTCACGAGTGTGGCCTTCGTCGTTGTCCGTGTCGAGCGAGCTACCGTCGCTGGGGCTGAAGCCGCCAGCGTCGGTGTCGGCATCACTATCGTCCGTGCAAGCTTGGTCGGGGTTGAAGGCGGTGGTGTCGCAGTGGAGCTGTGCATCGTCGGGAGTGGTGGGCGTGCGGAGATACGCCGTGGGCGAGCAGTCGGCAGCCCGTGCGTATATGGCCGCCTTTCGCCCGCTTGGCTCGCGGACACCCTCAGCCCAAATCTTGATTCGTTCAGCTTTGACTCGGTTTGCACGTCGCGCCAGCTCTGAGTCAAGGTTTTGGATCAGACGGTCCAGGTGCTCTCCGCGTGGTGCTGGCACGTCGGGGGCCCAGGCCTCGGGAAAGGCCCGGGGGACCGTGGGGCGCAGCTTGTGGCAGAGAAGGCGGGCCGCGGTCCACGCGCAGTCGATGCGCTGCGCCAGGTACGGCGGGATAGCACGGCAGTCGATATGATGGTGTTGTCCGATGAAGCGAAGCTCGCAAAGTTGCCGATGGAGCTTGCGAAGGCGGTTCATGTGAATCGTGGAAGCTCCGTAGGTGGGAAAGGCGCGGGGGACAGCGGGTCGCTCCTCGAACGTGGGTGTGAGCCCGTGCATGGTAGGGGCCTTCTTTTTTGGGTGGTCTGGCGGTGGAGGCGGCAGGTCGCGCAGCCGGGTGAGATGGTACTCATGGCTGGCCTCGTTTGCCAGGGCGAACATGCGTTCCACATCGTCGCGTGTGTCAGCCTGCTCCATGCGGTCATGGTATCGCCCTGCGATGAGGGTCCCTAATGCCTGAAGTTCGTGGTCCTCATGAGCTCCGTCGTTAGGAGGGTAGGGCGTGGGGGCTAGAAGGCGTCGGGCCGTATGGTCGAGGCGGCTAAGGTCGAGCGTGACCTGCAGGCCAACATGGGACTTCGCTGGCAAGTCACGCAGATAGCAGAAGTCGGTGACAAGGGATCGCGCAGCTTGGTTGGCGATGACATAGTCGATGCGCGAAGTGCGGGGGCACTTGGTGACGCGGTCCCAGTCAGGGATATTGCCATATGTGTGCATGGTTTGGTCTGGTGTGCCTTCAGCGACGTTGGACCATCCGTGCTGCATCATGTGCAGCAGGTGTGGATTGTCGTCGATGTTCGTGTTGGCGTCCATACAAATGAAATACGGGGCTGAGCCGACCCTCGCGGCGGCGCAATCAGCAAGCCGAAACAAATCGGTGCTGTCCCCTCCAGCGACCCCGTAGAGGCTCGCGATGTAGATCCCAGCGGGACCGTGGTTGTTTCGTCGCCGCCTGCGGCGGTGCTGGGTGCAGAGCGGGAGGAAGGCCTCGTGCCATCTTTTCTTGGCCTTGAGGGTGGCGATACAGGACGCAGTGTCGTCGACGGTGGAGTCGACGATGGCGTCCTTAGAGAGGATGGCAACCCCTCCCGAGGCGCCAGTGTTGCCCACGACCGTGTGGTCTGTGCCGCCGTGGGCAGCTCTGCGCTGGGCTCGCGCCAGATCCAGGTCAGGTCCCAGACTGGCGTGGTATCCCCCGTGGTGTGGATTGGCGGCGTTGGTAGCGATGGCTTGTCTGGTAGGCTTGGCATGTCGGGTCTCCTGCAGTGCTATGACTGCGGCGTTGTGGTCGACACCTAGAGCGGTGATGGTTGGCCAGTTCGCTGGGAGACTCGTGATGTTGAGGCTGACGAGGTGGATGGAGCGACCTGGCCCGCCTCCATCGGTGGAGCTGGGGTTGGCACGCCCCGCACGGTGGAGGGCAGCCTGGCCCTCACCCAGGTAGAAGGCTTGGCCACAGTAGGAGCTCATGGCGTCCCTGCAGATTGGCTTGAACGGGGCTGAAGCCGCCGTCAGGCCAGAAGTATAGGCCAGGCATGGTCGACACTGCGCCAGGGGGGGTTCATAAACATCGGCAAAACTGCCTCGAAAAATCCTCCTCACTCCTGTACCGTGGGGGACGAGGGGAGGAGAGGTGAGACGGCAGCAGAGGGAGAGGGAGGCGACTCCTCGATCCGTCCTGCCGAACACAAGAGCAAAAGCAAACCAGCGGCGGCAGCTCGGCGCGGCAGCGGCGCAACGCGCGCGCATATACTGCGCACGCGACACCGCTTGTCCGTCCTGCGGCGGCGCGCCCGCCCCGTCAGTACCGTGATGAGCAGCATCGGGTGGAACAGCTCGAGCAGCGCGGTCGGTGGCCTGGCGCTGAGCCTCGTCCACGCCCGCTGCCGTGAGGCACGCGTTGCGGACAGGGCTGACTCCACGCGGGGCCGCCGCTGCCGCGGCAGCGGCTGAGGTGGCGGGGGCGCCGCCACGGCTCTGAGGAGAGAGCGGTGAGCCGCCGCCGAAGCCCGCCGCGAGGTCCTTGACGCGGTACTTGTTCTTGAAGGGGTCGAAGGTCGGCGCCTCGTCGATGGGGGCGACAACGCGGGTGGGCGGTGGCAGCTCCTGGTCCGTGGACGGCGTCGGCTCGAGGTCGACCTGGCCAGGATCGATGGCGCTGGCACCGAAGCGTGGCACCACCTCGGGGGCTTGGCCATCAGCCTGAGTCTCGCGGGGCGGCGAGCTCGTGGAGCTCCCAGGGGCCTTGCGCGAGCTGTGGCGGCTGCAGGACCGGCTGCGCGGGGCGCGCCCGCCCGTGTGGCGGTCGCGTGGCGAGGTCGCCTGGGCGTTAGCGCGCGCAGAGTCCGCCCTGCTCGGGGAGCGGATCGGCGCTGCGCAGGGTGTTGGGCTGGGCTGGCGGGAGCCGCCTGTGCCGCCCGCCGCCGAGGCTGCGGCCTGGTCAGGGTCGACGGCGTCAGGGCGGGGGCTGACGTGATGGGCACTACCCTCGCTGTGCCGCGGGGAGGCGCTGTGGTGCGCCTGGGTGTACGTGAGGACGAGCGGGACGAGCGGCTGCCGCTCGCGCTCAGGGGGGGCAGGTTTTGCCTGGGCAGGGCGCAGCGCTGCGGCCACGTTTGGCGGGGGCGTGTGCTGGCGCGGTTGCCAAGCACGCACGTTCGCATCACGCCATCCTTCAGGGCGCCCTGTCCTGCCACGGTTTGTTGCAGCCCCCTGTGCTGAAGCCGCAGGGGTTACCACTGCGGGCTGGTTGCTGGGGGTGCTGTCATGGCGGCCTGGGTAATGGCCCCAGGCACGCGTGGACCCTGGCACGGGCGAAGTGGCCCGTGGGGGGGCCTGCACGAGTGCACGCGGGTAGCCGATGACCGCTGGGTGCACCCTGGCGTGGGGGGCGTGGCCATAGCTGGAAGCGGCTGCTCCTGCCGCCGCGGGCCTGGCGCCGATGGGGCCACGGTGATAGGCGGCGCCCCCGCCGTACGCCGTGCTGTCGCCTGTCGGGACGCGCGCGGGGGAGCGGTTGCGTGGCGTGCTCGGCTGACCTGCGTCGCGTTGGTCGCGCTGCTGGGTGCGCTGCTGGTGCTGTTGGTAGCGCTGCTGGTCGGCTCTCGAGAGCGGGCGGGTGTCGGGGAGGATGGTGGGCACGTCGGGCCGCCGCCAGCCCTGATAGACGTGCTCGAAGGCATGGTCTGGGTAGGTCTCCCCGACGGGTGAGTAGCGCCGCACATGCTCCACGTAGTCAATGTTCTGCGGCTCGGGGAGCACCGTGATGTTCACAGTCCGCTGGTGCGCTGGTCCATAGAGACAGAAGCTACCACGGTTGCTGCGGTCGTGGTTCAGCTCGGCTTCGGTCGTGGCACGGCTCACCATGGCGTCGCAGAGGCGCATGTCGTAGTCGAGAGCTTGAGGCCCAGGGCCGCCCTCGGCGTCCCAGTACAGTACCACATCTCGCCAGCGGGTGCGGGTAGTGTGGATGCGCTCGGCGATGGACTCGCAGACGGTCCTGACTGTGACACGATCCCTATGCATGTTGGTGTTGGCTAGGGAGTAAGGTCGGCGGACCGTTTTGTTGAAGATGAAGTCCTCCTTGAGGGCCTGGTGGGGGCCGAAGAGCACGTAGCCTTCCCTCCACAGCGGTTGGTCGGGGGACGGATCTTCAGGCATCCCCGTTCCTGTGAACACAGGTGGCCGCCTCGTGCCGTCGGGCAATCCCTGCTTGAGGACGCGGCGCGGCCTCGGTGGAAGATACCATTGACCCTGGTATCCTGCTTGGCCTGGTTGTGGAGGCTCCCCACCGGGGCCTGAAGGCGCTCGGGGGGGTTCCTTGAGGTCGTGCTGGGCTGGCGCGTTGCCGTATTGGCGGGCAAGGATGTGCGGAGGCATCCCTGTGGCACGGACGTCGAACAGGCTGTGCGGACTAGGCGGATGGGGGCACCTGCTGGAGAGGCAGCATGTGTCGGAGTCCCTGTTGTCGGTGCTGTACGCACACGTCCAGCTGTTGCATGAGTAGTCCGTGGACCAGTCCATAGGTGCACGTAGTCCGCTGAGGGAGCAGTCCGGGCACGTTGGTTGGCCCGAGGTGCCGAGCTGCGAGTTGCGGCGGGCAGCACAATACTGACAGCATTGGAATCGGCACTGTAGGCAAGTCCAGCGTCCTGGTAGGGGCGGGAACGCTTGCTCGTCGGTGACTGCGTCGTCTGGGTGGGGTCGGGGTCGATCCCACAAGGGCCAGACGTCGGCGAACCAGGACTGGCCTGTAGTGCGGACCACCTCGGCGGGGAGGCGAGCGTCGTCAGCATGGCGCTCGATCCACTGGGGCCCCAGGTCCGCTGGGATCATGACCGTGCGCCAAGTGTCGTCCGCCTTGACGTGGACTTGGGTCGGTGCCCAGAGCCTGGTAGTGGTTTCGCCATGGTCGTGGTGGAGGATGACCCAGCCGTCGCGACCCGCAACCGCAGGGTCGATAACGCGGTGGCCCACGACGGTCGTCCCCCACGGTAAGTAGGCGCCGTCGTGGTGCTCGCCCGGGTCAAGCCAGACCTCGATGCCAGGGGCATTGACACGGGCCCGCACATCGCGGACGTGGAAGGCGAGAACGTGGTAGGCGGTCGGCTCCTCCTCCGTCTCGATGTGCTCCCACGTCTCGATGTCGCTGTTGTCCGAGGTGGAGTTTCCGCCGCTCTGCCGTGACGAACGCGAGGCAGATCGCCGTGGCCGAGCATGGCCTCGGGCGAGGGCGGCGGCCGCGCTGATGAGGGACGGCGTACGGCGGTCGTCGGCTCCCGATGTCGTCGATGAGCGGTCTGGACTGTGTCCCAGGGCGGCACCTGACTGGTAGGTGCGCGGTGGGCCAGACGCGGCCCCAGGGCTGGAGCCGCTGGGGCGCGGCTCTCGTGCGTCGGACTGCCCCCGCACGGGGGCGGCTTGCAAGCCAGTGTACACCAGGTCGATCAGTGGCTGCGGGTCCAGCTGGAGCTTGCAAAGCGAGACGCGTGGACGGGGCTGGTTGGGGTCGGCCCTGGTGGCGGTTTCGGTGTCGTAGTGCTGTTTAGCCCATGCTCGCGCTGCCTCTGGCGAGTATAGTGCCTGTGGCGGTGGCCACGCTGCCGCGATGTCCAGCCTGCGCCAGGTGTTAGCTTCCTGGTCGCGGGCTTCAGCCGCCTCGCGGAGGTCTGGGTGATCGTAGCCGGCGATGTGGAGGGCGTGCGCACAGTCGCCCATGCCATAGGCTTGTGGTAGGGCACGGCACCTGGAGGCAGCTTCCGTGGGGGCACACCAGTCCATGCGGATGAGGAGGCCCAGGACCCGAGGGTAGATGAGGCGCGCTCCGTGGGCCTCCCCTTTCACGAAGTTGTGCCAGTTCTCGCCGCGCGGCGGTTGGGTAGCCTCGCACATCCAGAGCGCGATGGGTCCCCACGCGAGGGTGTCGTCCTCGAGGCTGTAGGGCGGGTGAGGCGGCACTGCGCACCACGCGGCCAGCGACGGGTGCACGCTCACGTACGTGCGGCCAACATTTGTGGCGGTTCGACCCTTCGCTTCACGGCGGGGGCCTGGCAGGAGGTGACCTCCGTTGAAAGCGAGACGAGCCGCAAGGTCGCCGCGGGTCCCGTGCCAGAAGACCGTGGGCGTGTCAGTGGTGGGTTCACGGAGGTCCCACGTGAGGTAGGGGAAGATCGTCTCGCCTGAGTTCCCACCCGAGTCTTCCAGCACCCAAGTGAGTCGGTTCGGGGGCCTCTGCATGATGTCAGTCCACGGCGCCAACGCTTGGAGCGTTGGATCATGGGTGAATCGAGGATGGTCGTGGAGCCGCAGGGCGTCTTTGATGTCCTCTGTGGTTACGCCACTGTTACCAAGCGCAAAGCCGTTTTGGTACAGGGCGGTGAGGATGCTCGTCGGCGGCACGGGGACCGCTGGGTCGCGCTGGATGGTGTTGCGTAAGTTGCGCGGCGGTGGCCTGAGGGCTGGGTGGGGCGTACCAGGGCCTGGAGGCGCCTGGGGCCTGGCGGGTGATGCATAGCGTGCTCGCCGTCGTGGTGGTTGGGTGTCCATGTCGGTAGAGGAACCACGAGCATCTGCATGTCGGAAGATGGACCACGGGCTGTCGAGGGTGCGCTCACGTGTTTCCCTTGCCTCGGCGTCGCTGGCATGGGCTGTGGCGTCTTCGTGAGTCGGTGGGTTGCCATAAGCCGCACCACTTATGGGGCCGTCTCGCGGGGACGGGCTGGTCGATCGTGGTGTGACAGACGAGGCTCGCGATACCGCGGCAGTGACTTCGACAATGGCGGCGGTGGTGGCGGTGGTGACATCGGCGACTGCGGCGGCAACTGCAGCAGCATAGTGTTCCTG
>CAUYUJ010015272.1:258288-335788 GCA_963575745.1 Prorocentrum cordatum
CTTCCCTCCTCGTTCGTCCCTCCTTCTCTCCCAGCCCCGCAGCGGACATCGGGAGACATCAGCGAACCGCCGCAAAAACCCTGGAGAGATCGACGTCGAGGTTCGAACCTGGAGGATCGAGCTTCGAGGCTTCCTGGCCTTTGGGGGCCCTTGTCGCCACGGCTGGACGCCGCTCGGAAAATTGGTGCTCTTGGACCCGGGGAGGGGTCTTGGCACTGACGGCGGTTTCGGCTCCGCCGCGGGGCGCCCTCCTCGATACACGGGCGCCTCTGGGGCGGGGAGGTGCCGGGAGATTCGGCCGTTCCCCCCCCCCCGCGCCGCTTGAAACATCAACGAATCCCCCCCCCGAACAAAAACTATAAGATTTCCGGGAGATTCAGCCGCCCCCCCCCGCCGCCGCTTGAGACATCAGCGCGCCCCCAGAAAAACACAGAAGATTCCCGGAAGATTCCCGGGAGATTTGGCCGCCCCCCCCGCCGCCGCCGCCACCAGCCAGGCACCAGGCAACACCCCGGCACATCTACATGCCGCACGAGGCGCCGATCGGCGGCCACCAGCCGGCACCAGGGTAAACGCCAGCGCACCCATGCGATGCGAACGTTGTTTTGTAAAAAAATTAGTGCTGTTTGGTGAAAACTTGGCTCCTCGAGCTGAGGCCGCGCTTCTGAGGGGGACATCGTCGTCGTCGTCGTCGTCGTCGTCGTCGTCGTCTTAAGTTGGGCGTGTCCCCTTACAGGAGACTTTCGACGACAAATAAAACATACCCCCCCCAAAAATAGTCCAAACACAGTCTGGCCATTTGGGGGTAGTTTTTGAGTATTTTTTTTCGCCCAAAATCCCCGTGTAGTGGGACACGCCCGACTTAATCGTCGTCGTCGTCGTCGTCGTCGTCGTCACATGCAGGCACTGCTTGGTAAAAGCCGCAGGGGGCCCCGTCTCGCCGCCACGGCACGCCACGGCCAGGCGCGGTCTTCGCAAACCCGGACGGGCCAGTCTGGCGCCCGGATGCCGGCCGAGGGCACCTTCGTCGGATTTCGGCCGGGGGGAGCTCACAAAAAGCGTCGAAGAAGTTGCGGAAAGGCTCCCAGCACGCATGCTGGAAACGAGTAGGAAAACGCTTCCGGGACACACTGCAGGGAAAGGTGGGAACAAGCCGTGTAGGAACATCCTGTCAGGATTTGATTCTTCACACCAGCCGAGACACTCGATGCGAGCACTGGCCCTGAGGGTGGACGCGACGGGTGCTGAAAGGCGAGCCGGCCCAGCGTTGCGGGGAGAAAGGGGGAGCTAATTATACGCCTCTGGTCCCAGCTTATACATTGCAACGCACAAGGAAGAACCTGCGACGAACACTGCAGGCAGGAACACCCGCGGATGAGCAAGGAAGAACGAGGAAGAAAGAAGGATGCCCGAGGCCCTTTCTGCCCTTCTCCCCTATCGCAATCAAGGTTGGTATGGTAAGAACGAACACCCCAATCCCATCATTTGCGTTTGCGATGCTCGATTGTGCGTTTATTGATCTGCACCGCCTCGTTCGACTTCTGATTCGGGACATAATCCAGGGGGGCTCTCGCGATTCTTCGGCGCTTGTCCATAATCATGCAGGATGAAGGAGGGTAGAGGGGGCGTTCCCAAACATTGGTGGTTTGGTGGTGCCACCAATGTTTGTTTTTCCAGTTTTGCTTTGCGGCAGTCCGAGGTCGACGAGGACTCAAAAAAAGGGAGGTCATATTGCCCCGATCGGCTTGCGCTCGGGTCCTGCACCGGCACGCGCCGCACCCTCGCGTCGGGGAGTCGCAGTCATGGACGCGAGGGTTGTTCTTGCAGCGTTTGGGGTCCTCGGGAGCCTCACGGGTCGACCTGGCCCGATGAGTTGCATTGCTGTGTGGGCTCAGATAGCACTCCAGGCGGAAAGCACTTGAAGTCGTCGCGCTTCCCGGCAGAGTTTTACAGCAATGGTCACCAGCGCCAGCGTCGCCACCCGCGTTTAGCAGTGGGCAGCGGCTCTCTCCAGCCCGACAGAGGTCTCCCTCT
This sequence comes from Prorocentrum cordatum, assembly GCA_963575745.1. Lineage (NCBI taxonomy): Eukaryota > Dinophyceae > Prorocentrales > Prorocentraceae > Prorocentrum > Prorocentrum cordatum. The sequence continues at coordinate 260,323 of CAUYUJ010015272.1, forward strand.
ACCTTTCGAATCTTGCTATAGGACGCTCCAATCGCATCTTGATGCAGTGGACGGACAGCACGGGTTGCCTGGATGGTTGCGACTGCTTGCACGTCCCTCGCAACTTTCAAACGGGGGCCTCCTTCGGCCGTTCGTCAACTACTGTGATGATGCAAGCGCCGAAAAGCTCATGGAAGCGACGAGCGACACTTCTATAAAGACGCAAATCTCCACTGAGCAGGGCCTGTTGCTCAACATCAACCGTTGGGTCTGCGGCCGGAACCGCCAAATTCGCGACCCGGACGACCTGCCGTTTGTGAGGGCGTTGGGGGGCGTGAGGAACCCGATATTGGCCGTATCGACATAGTGCGGGCCGGAGATCAACGACGTGCCGATGCCGATGTTTAAGCCCCGATGGACGAAAGACGGCTGCGACGCCAGCCGTGCCGGCTGCGCGGGTCAGGGCGCCGCTGCAGAGCGTGGCGTAGCGGCGGCGAGCTGGTTCGCCCATCCGCGGGCAGTCTGCCCGAGGATGCCACTGCCCCGCTTCCACGAGGGCGCAGGTCTGCGCATTCTCTCCCTGTGATATTTGGGGAGGCGCCGCTCCCATCTCTTGGCATCGCTCGGACGTGTGCAACTTTTCGGGGCGGGGTTCGTCGAGGAACATTCTGGATCATCTTGCGAAAGACGCACGCAAGGAATCGCAAAACGCACGGGGGACGGACGTCCGAGCGATGGCGAGATCTCCCCTCGCTCCCCTTCCCCCCCCGTCCTGGCCCCGCTCTGCTACAGGCCGGCTTGGGTTCAGACCGCAGCGGCCAGGGCCCTCGGTGCCTCCCCTCGGCTGCCCGGCCGGTATCACTGTTCTTGTGGCTTGCAGCCTTGTTTCGCGTCCGAGATCATTCTCGACATGTTTGAACGGCGTGGCACGCCGCGCACCCCATGTTTTGGGCCAGAGGTCAGCACATTCTGGACGCTTCGCGTAACCCCAACAGCCCATCCAGAAGCGACGTCCAGACGAGTTGCCTTGATCATAGATGTGGTGTAGAATGCAGTGGGAAAAAAGTGTTGCGTAAGACGTCGCAGCCCAAGAGAGGGAGGATTGGGGAGGAGGAGGAGGAGGAGGAGGAGGAGGAAGAGGCGGAGGAGGGGGAGGAGGAGGAGGAGGACGAGGAGGAGGAGGAAGAGTCGCAGGAGGAGGAGGAGGAGGAGGAGGAGGAGAGGAGGAGGAGGAGGAGGAGGAGGAGGAGGGAGAGGGGAAGGGGGAGAAGGGACGAGGAAGGAGGAGAAACAGGCGGATCAGATAGAGGAAGAGAAGGAGGAGGAGGAGGAGGAGGAGGAGGAGGAGGAGGAGGAGGAGGGCGGGCAGAAAGGCCATATGCCTCTTGGATGCCTCTCGGAAGTTCCTTGGATTTCGTTTGAGGGTTTCTTGGAATCCTCTTGGGGCGCTTTGGCGGTATTTCGACAGTCACGGATGCCTATTGGAGCGTTTTGGGTGCCTCTGTGGGGCCTCTTTTGGGCCTCTTGGAGGCCTCTGGCGGGCCTTTCCCTTCCCCCCACTCGGGTGACCGCGGCGGCGGCGGTCTGGTCGGCGTCCCCTCTTCCCCTAGTGGTGGTGGGTGGTCTTCGGGCTGAGGCTCTGCCATGGCGCTGGGCGGCAGGGTTGCAACGCCACGGCGGCCTCAGAGCAGGCTGACAGCGCACGCCCCGGCCAAAGGCCGGGGAGCATGCGGCAAGGCCAAAGGACGCTCGCCGCACTGTCATCTTCTAAGCCCATTGGGGGTCCCTTGGGAGCCTCTTGGGGTCATCTTTGGGGCATTTTGGGGGCATCGTGGGCGCCTCTTGGGACTTCCTGGGCATCTCTTGGGGCCGTCTCGGTGCAGTTTTGGGAGCCTCGGGGGCCATCTTGCGAGAGATCGATCAAAGGCTGGGGGCTCCTTATTTAGGGTCCCCCCCCCAGGAGGCCAACATGTGGCCAGAACTTGAGTAAAGTCATTGATCTTGGCTTTCTAGCCGAGGCCTCTGAGGGCGTCTTGGGTGCCTCTGGGGGGCCCATTTGGGCCTCTTGGGGGTCTCCTGGGAGCCTCTTCGGGGGCCTCTTGGGGGCCTCGTGGGGCCTCTTGGCCACCTTTTGGAACCGTCTTGGGGCACCTTTGGGAGCCTCGGGGGCGCCAACATGTGGCCAAAACTGACGTAACATTTGCGGTTTTGGCTTTCTCGCCGAGACCTTTTGGGGCGTCTTGGGTGCTTCAGGGGGGGCCTCTTGGAGCCTCTTGGGCGCCTCTTGGGCGCCTCTTGGGGGCCTCTTGGGGGCCTGTTGGGGGCCTGTTGGGACCTTCCGGGCACCTTTTGAGCCGTTCTGGCTCAGGCGTTTAGCCTGCGCTTGCAACTGCGAACTTCAGAACGGCGCTGCAGTTGCGAGTCATGCGGCTCCACACAGTGAGAACCATTCCGCAGCCATGGCGAACCCGTGGAATCAGAGGAAGCCACCGATGCGAGGCATCTTCTGGAAGTGTGGGTGTGGCTGCGCAAAGAACAAGAGCAGCTGGTGGTGGTGCAAGCACTGTAAGGCAGAATACCGATAGGACCACTCACCTTACGGGTGATACGGAGGTTGGGGCGGAGGGTGAGGCGGTCGATTTGCGATGGCTCAGGGTTCTTTTCTGTGGTGGCGTCAATTGTCCTACTGCCGCGCGCATCTACCCATCTATCTATCGACCCTTCTATCGAAGTAATCATTCATTCATTACACCCATCGATCTATATATATACACTTCTATATATACATGTATATATATATATATATATATATATCCCTGGGGGCGAGGCCGGGGGCCCCAGGACAGGTGCCTCGACCCCCCATGGCGGGACGGGGGGGGCCTGGAGCCTCCCTGGAGCAGCCCAGGCGGCCCAAGAGTGCCCCAAGAGCGCTCCACGACAGGCCCAGCAGGCTCCAAGAGGCCCACGAGGGCGCCAAGAGGGCCCCAAGATGCCCAAGATAAGCTCAAAACGGCCAAAGAGGCCCCCAAGACGCCCCAAGAGGCCTCCAAGAGGCCCCCCCAGAGGGCCCCACGAGGCCAAAATCGCTCATTTTACGAAGGTTTTGGACACATTTTGCCTTTCCCGCCTTTTGAGATTTACGACGCTCCACGACGGCTCAAAGGCCCCCCGCGGACGCCCCAAGACAGCCCAAGAGGCTTCCAAGAGGGGCTCAAGACGGCTCTGGAGGGCCCCAAGACGGCCCAAGACGCGCCCAAGACGGGCGAAGAGAGGCCCAAGACGGCCCCAAGAGGGCCCCAAGAGGGGAACCGCGAACCGGAAATTCGAGCCTCCCGCCTCCACATGGCCCCCGGAGGCCCCAAAGGGGCCCCAAGAGGCCCCAGGAGACCCCCAAGAGGCACCCAGGAGGCCCGGTGCCCGAAAACACCTGCTCCGTCTCCCTTCCATGGGCGTACCGGGGCTCATTTTCCTTGTGTTTTTACAAGGTCTCCGCGTCCTTGGCCTCGGAGGCCGCCGCCTCCGACCCCCAATGGGAGGACGGGGCGGCCGGAGAGGTCCAAAATAGTCCAAGAGGGCCTCCAGAGGCTCCCAAGACGGCCCAAGCGGGCCCCGAGTCGCCGGAAGACCGCTCCGGGACGCCCAAGATAGGCCCAAGACGGCCCGAGAGGCCCCCCAAGGCACTCCACGACGCTTCAAGACGCCTTTCCAGAGCGCTTCAAGAGGCCGAAATCGTCAATTTTATGACGGTTTTCGAACGATTTTGGCCTTCCAGCCTTTTCGGCTGTCCGACGTTCAAGCCGGCTCAATAGGCCCCCAAGAGCGCCCCAAGATGGCCCAAGAGGGCCCCAAGACGGCCCCAGAGTCGCCCAAGACAGCCCAACAGAGCCCCAAGACAGCTCCAAGATGCGCCCAAGAGGGGGACCACCCTTCCAAAATTCGACCCTCCGGCTTGAAGAGTGCCCCAGGAGGCCTCAAGGAGCCCCCAAGAGGCCCCAGGAGGCCCCCAAGAGGCACCCAGGAGGCCCAAACGAGGCCTGAAGAGGCCACAAAACAGCCCCGAGGAGGCCCCACAACGGTCCCAAAACGGCGACCGAGAAGCTGCGAAATTGCCTTCACGACGTCCCCGACAGGCCAACCACGAGATCCAAACCAACACCCATGATGCCTCTGACCCACCACCCAGGGCACGGTGGCGGGAGCAGTGACAGCACTTGTGCACAGCATGTTCCGGCGGGAGCCTTCCGGAACACGCTGGAGGAGGAGGAAGATCAGGAGGAGGAGGGGGAGAGGAGGAAGAGGCCTCCAAGACAGCTCCAAGATAGCCGAAGAGGCTTCCAAGAAGGCCCTGGGCGGCCCACGAGGGCCCCAAGGCGGTGCCTGAGGCGCCCAAGAGGGGCCGACAGGGCCCCAAGACGGCCCCAAGAGAGGCCCAAGAAGGGAAGCACGAACCGAGAATCCGAGCTTTCTACCCCGAGAGGTTCTCGGGAAGTCCCAAGAGGCCCCCAATCGGATCCAAGAGGCCCCCAAGAAGCTCCCGAGTGGGCCGACGAGGTTCCAAGAGATCTCCCAAGGTGGCCCCAAGAGGCACAACTCATTGTTTTACGATTGGAATTTGACGGGTTTTTAATTTTTGTTCGGCCTTTTGGCATCCCGATGCTCCAAGACGGCCCAAGAGGCTTCCAATACCGCTCCCATATAGAGGAAGAGGCCTCCAAGAGGGCCCCAAGACGGTGCTTGAGGCGCCCAAGACGGCCCGAGAGGGCCCCAAGAGCCCCAAGAGAGGCCCGAGAAGGGGAACGCGACCCGACAGCAGAGCGTTCCCCCCAAAAGGCCCACATGAGGCCGCAAGAGGCCCCCAAGTGGTCCGACGAGGACCCCAAAAGCTCCCCGAGGACCTAAAAGGCCCCTAGGAGACGTCCAAGAGACTTCAAAATAGCCCAAGAGTGCTCTCGATGCGTCAAAACTGCTTCAAGGAGGCCCGCGGGAGGCTTCCGGATTGCCTCAACCTGGCCGCAGGTGGCCTCAATTCGGGCCTCCACGCAGCCAAGACGGCCAATGACGGCTTCAGATTGCAGAACCGATGCCCCCAAGGGACCTTCAGACGCCCCCCCAAGAAGCACCCAAGAGGTGCCTCCAACAGCCAGTTGACGAAGCATGCGGAACACCCCAGAAGCTCCTCAGATGCCGTCGCGCGCCTGTGCTTGATAGCGTTGTCCAAGATCGTCCAGCGCCCCCCCAGCCTGGGCTAGAACCTGAGCGCGCGCTCAGGATTGCCTGGACAGTATACCCGAGCCCGGGCATACTGTCCTGAGTCCTGAATGGATGAGCATCTCACCCAAATCCACAATTCCCGGATTCCTTGGGGCCTTCGGAGACTCCGCGACAACGTTAAGAAGCCGGGAGACGCGGTACCGGCCAGATGTCAGGGGATATGTAGGACCCCCGAGTAGGAGTTCCACTTTGATGAAAAAAAGAAATTATTGGAATTCCTTGTTTTTCCCGAATCCTCGATCTTTGAGGGCTGGAAGCGGGAAAACGTGAGAAGGCGAAAAACATAGGAAAAACCATTGGAAATCAACGATTTTACCCTCTTTGGGCTCTCTCGGGACGGCTCTCGCAGCTCTCTTGGGCTGTTCTTGGAGCCTCGTCGGGGTCTCTTTGGGGCCTCTCAAGGATGGGGTGTGTGTTGGGGGCCTCTGGTGGGTCCCGGAGGCCTCTCGGAGGTCTCCGGAAGCCTCCTGCTCCCGCTCTTGGGCCCACCTTGGGCCTGTTCTGGGGTGGTCTGGGGCTGTGCTGGGCGCCTCTTCGGCAGTCTTGGAGCCTTCTTGGCCTGTCTTGGGGCCGTCCTGAGGGTCTCTTGGTTGGTCTTGGCCCGGTCTTGGGAGGCTCTTCGGCGCTATTGGACCGTTGAAAGCTCGAAAACGCGAGAAGCCAAAAACATTGAAAAAACCATTGAACATATACGACTTTGGCCTCTTCGGGCCGTACCGTGATACCTATCAGACTTTTTGGGGTCTCTTGGAGGCCACCTGGGAGCCTCGAGATCTTTTCAGCGCGTTCCGGGAGCATCTTCCCGGAACGCGCTTGTGGCAGGGCGCCCACGTCCGAGGACGTTGGCATGGGAAACCGCAGCGCGTGATCATTCCAGGCGTTCCAGCGGACTCCAGGAAGACTGCATGTCTTATGAGGATGGCTTCCGCCTCTTGCCCCGAGCATCCCTAACTGCCTGAACGGTTCCCACTCGCCTTCCCCAAACCCAGCGCTTGCCCAAGCGCGTTCCGGACGAAAGACCGCTCCAGGACGCCCAAGATAGGCCCAAGACGGCCCGAGAGGCCCCCCAAGGCACTCCACGACGCTTCCAGACGCCTCTCCAGAGCGCTTCAAGAGGCCGAAATCGTCAATTTTACGAAGGCTTTCGAACGATTTTGGCCTTCCAACCTTTTCGGCTGTCCGACGTTCCAAGACGGCTCAATAGGCCCCCAAGAGCGCCCCAAGACGGCCCAAGAGGGCCCCAAGACGGCCCCAGAGTCGCCCAAGACAGCCCAACAGAGCCCCAAGACGGCCCCAAGATGCGCCCAAGAGGGGGACCACGACTCCAAAATTCGACCCTCCCGCTTGAAGAGTGCCCCAGGAGGCCCCAAGGAGCCCCCAAGAGGCACCAGGAGGCCCCCAAGAGGCACCCAGGAGGCCCAAACGAGGCCTAAAGAGGCCACAAAACAGCCCCGAGGAGGCCCCACCACGGTCCCAAAACGGCTTCCGAGAAGCTGTGAAACTGCCTTCACGACGTCCCCGACAGGCCAACCACGAGATCTAAACCAACACCCATAAGGCTTCTGACCCACCACCCAAGGCACGGCGGCGGGAGCAGTGACAGCACTTGTGCACAGCATGTTCTGGCGGGAGCCTTCCGGAACACGCTGCAGGAGGAGGAGGAGGAAGATCAGGAGGAGAGAGAGCTGGAGTGGGAGGAGGAGGAGGGGGACGAGGAGGAGGAAGAGGCCTCCAAGATAGCTCCAAGATAGCCGAAGAGGCTTCCAAGAGGGCCCTGGGCGGCCCACGAGGGCCCCAAGGCGGTGCCTGAGGCGCCCAAGAGGGCCCGAGAGGGCCCCAAGACGGCCCCAAGAGAGGCCCAACAGGGAAACACCTGCCCCCTCCTCGAGTGTGAACGCTGCTGTATCTTTCCGAAACCGTTGCCTGCTGCTGTTCAATCATTCGATCTTGCTGCATGAGCGTTGCGCGAGCGCGACGCAGCATCTCCGTGCGAAGTAGTGTGCGTGCGCGGCCGGTCCATCCGTGCTCTGAGGCTGGACCTTGGCCTCGAGGCGGACAGGATCAAAATCATCACCTTTCTCCCTCTCCCTTCACCCTGCCCCCTCCTCGAGTGTGAACGCTGCTGTATCTTTCAGAAACCGTTGCCTGCTGCAGATGCAGCACTGTTCAATCACTCGATCTGGCTGCATGAGCGTTGCGCGACCGCGACGCACCATCTCCGTGCGAAGTAGTGTGCGTGCGCGGCCGGTCCATCCGTGCTCTGAGGCTGGACCTTGGCCTCGAGGCGGACAGGATCAAAATCATCACCTTTCTCCCTCTCCCTTCACCCTGCCCCCTCCTCGAGTGTGAACGCTGCTGTATCTTTCAGAAACCGTTGCCTGCTGCAGTTGCAGCACTGTTCAATCACTCGATCTTGCTGCATGAGCGTTGCGCGACCGCGACGCACCATCTCCTTGCGAAGTAGTGTGCGTGCGCGGCCGGTCCATCCGTGCTCTGAGGCTGGACCTTGGCCTCGAGGCGGACAGGATCAAAATCATCACCTTTTTCCCCCTCCCTTCACCCTGCCCCCTCCTCGAGTGTGAACGCTGCTGGCTCGTTCCGAAACCGTTGCCTGCTGCAGATGCAGCGCTGTTCAATCACTCGATCTTGCTGCATGAGCGTTGCGCGACCGCGACGCACCATCTCCGTGCGAAGAAGTGTGCGTGCGCGGTTCATCCGTGCTCTGAGGCTGGACCTTGGCCTCGAGACGGACAGGATCAATATAAAAAAAACAGAAACCATCTTCAAATCCTTCCCCGAGGGCCTCAAGGCGGCCCGAGACAGCCCCCAAAGGCTCCACAGAAGATCACCGAATCGCCTCCGCTGTCCCCCAGGAGGCTGCGATGAGGCGCCCGGAGGCCCCCAAGAGCGCCCACAGACGCTCGCAGGCGGCCCAAGAGAGCCCCCCGCAAAGCGCCCATGTGGCCCACGCCGAGAGCCCCCGCAGACCTGGGGTAGGCGCTGCCGGGCCGCTTGTGAGGGCCCAAGTTCAGGAGGGGAAAGCACACACAAACAGAACTCATCGTCGACTCCGAGTCGACGATGAGGCCTCAGACCCACCACCCAGGGCACTGTGGCGGGAGCAGTGACAGCACTTGTGCACAGCATGTTCCGGCGGGAGCCGTCCGGAACACGCTGCAGGAGGAGGAGGAAGATCAGGAGGATAGAGATCGGACAAGTAGGCGGACCAGGGTCCGTCCGCGAGGCGCACTGCGGTGCGACAACTCGCCAAACACTATTTGCGGCGGTGCAGCCTTAAGATACGAGGGCGGGCAACAAAACCCCCTCCCCCGGCGCAATGCGACAGACGCTACAGACGGCGGACAGACGGTGAAGATCTCACCTGTCAGACCGCGTGAAGAAAGAGGCCCCAACAAGGAAGGCGACGTGCTGGCACGTGGCTAGGCGGCTTGGCAGACCGCCAGTTGGGCGCTTGGCCGCAAAGCGGCGCGCAGGGACGGGGCACCCCCCGCCCCCGCGCCCTGACACCGTGGACGCGGGGCCACGCGTACACACGGGCAGGCAGAAAGGAGGAGATTAGTGCGGGGCACCAGGCGGAGCGCCGCGGAGCGATGACAGCATAGCTGGGAGGGTGAGTGGCGGCGCAGCACCATCGGGCGAGGGCGTAAGCAGCTCGGCGAAGGCACGCCCGGCGCGGTGGAGGCGCTGGAGCAGAGGGCCTTGACGGGCTTGAGCAGCGGCAAGGTCGGCGGCGAGAGCAGCGCACCTCTGCTGAAGAGCGGCCATAGACTGGGTCAGCTCGGTTTCGCGGTCGGTGAGGGGCGGCTGCTCAGTGCCAGCGGCCGCGGGCCTCGTGGCAGGGACGAGGTCATCGGTGCGCCTGGCCAGGTGGTGGACTAGCGCAGTGCGGCGCTCCGTGTGCTGACGGCCGTCACCCTTCGGAGGCGACTGGAGGGAACCACGCGGCCCCAGGGCTGGAGCCGCTAGGGCCACGCCCCGCGAGGTCGGAAGAGCCGCATCCTCGCGCCCAGCAACAGTGGAAGCGTGGACGGGGTGCGACGGCCTGACTGGCTCGGTGCCCTGCGGGGGGGCTGGAGCCGCCCCCGCGGGCTGGCGCTGGTGGGGGGACGGAGTGGGTGGCACGGTAGGACCAATCATGATGCCGTGCGAGGGCTCGGAGGTCGGCCGCGTAGTCGGGTGGCGTCTGGATAGGGCGGCATCGTCGGCAGCGTGGGGTGTCGGCGGAGCGTCGTCTATGCTGCCACTCAGTCCGAGGGGGTCAACCAGGTCATCGTCGGCGTCTTGACGGTGAGCGACATCATCATGTGGGTGCGATGTCGCTCTCGGTGGCGGGGTCGCGGTGGGCGTCGAGAGGTTGCCCGACGGGGCAGGGTTGGCGCTGGCTGGGCCGTCGTCCAAGAAGTCCAATCCCCCGCCGAAGCCGAACGGGTCGTCCTCCTGTTCATCGAGCATCGCCCGTTGGGCCTCGGCCCAGAGCTCATCCGGGTCTTGCGGGATGAATGGTCCAGCCGCGGGTGGTGCCTGGTCCGACAGCAGGGGGTTTGGTTACATTTTGCTGAGTTCCGCAGCTGTAAACCCAGCCCTGCGGTGTGGGAGCGGCAGAGTGCGGTGTCTGCGCTCGTAGATAGCGACAGCGACCCCATGGAGCACGGTCGCTTGGCGATGTCGTGTTTTGGCAGCTTCAACAATGTCGTCAGGAAGGTTGTGAGTGCGTGCCGCCGTTGTGGCAGGGGCGTCGGCCTGACGGTTGAACTCCTCCGCAATGGGCCCGATGAGCCCAAGGTCGATGCCCAGGTCTCCCAGGTGGCTGGCGATTTTTTCGACGCGAAACATGTTGGGCTTGGCCATAACACATCGGTGGATCTTTTCCCAGAGCTCCGCGTGCGTGCCCTGCGGCGCTGGATGTCCGTCGATGATGCTTTGGAAACCATCGACCACCGCCTGGTTGTCCACGAAAAAACGTGCACGGGCCGTTCGGCGCATGCCGTAAGGTGGACAATGGCGAGGGTCTCCGCAACCTGGGCGTTCTGCGTTAGGCCATGAACGCGTGCACTGTAGTTCATGCGGTGGTCGATGCCGTAGTAGACGCCGTAGCCCGCTCGTGCTAGCAATGGGATGGCTTGGTTGGTGCATGCACCGTCCGTGGCAGCGTAGACCCATGTCCAACCAGTGTCATGGTCAAGGTAGGTGGTGTAGGTGTCCTGGGCTGAAGCCGCAGGATCTCCCTCAGGGGGGGGGCCGCGGTATGGGCTGTGGCAACGGGTCCCTCGCGAGGTCGGCCTGCAGGTCGAGGAGGACTGGGTCTTCGTCGAAGAGCCCGCAGTGTCTTGTGTGCGGCGGAAGACGGGCCCACTGGTCGTCACTGATGAGGGTGGTGAGAGGGAGTCTTTCACGGGCCCAGCACTTGCAGTCGCGGACAGTGTGCTCCTGAGTTTCCTCTTCCTCGTCGCAGTAGCGGCAGATGGGGCTGGGGTCTGCCGACGTGTTTGATCGGGATCGTCGCTGTTGGGTGCGATCCCCGCCCGACAGGTAGTTCAGGAGGAGCGCCAGCTGCCAGGCAGTGCATTTGGCTGCTCCTTTAGTTCGGGCGAGCCACGTGCTGGCGAAGAGGTCGAGGCCCTGTCTGACAGAGGATAGGTAGCCAAGGTCGTGTCGCCGTGGCTTGATCCTCCGCAGAAAAGCCCTGCGTTGCGAGGCCCGCAGCATGTGTAGGAAGGCGTTTTGGGGTAAATTCAGCCAGCTGATCTGGCAGCCCCAGTCGTCGTACATGATGCCAAATGTGGGCCAGGTCCATCGGAGCTGCTGGAGCGACTGGACGAGTCGTCCGACGGGTCCTCCACCAAACAGGGTCTGGACGTGGTGTTGGAGGTCTCTGGCGAGCCCACAGAGCGCAACGTCGCGGTTAACCTGTCGCCGCAGGCACAGGAATGCTTCACGCTGCGTGATGGCGTCGATCTCCAGGGCGTGTCCTGGGACGCACACGGCCATGAGGGTCCAGAACTCGACCCACTTGTTCCCCTTGGGGCGGATAGCCGCCTTGAGGGCGTGGTTGTAGGCAGTTTTGGCAGGGCCTGATGGTGCTTGAATGTCGGTGCCCGTGGTGCAGACGCTGGCAGCCAGGGACCGGGCGTGCCGCGCCTTGATAAGCATCGGCGATGGGAGCTTGCCAATGCGCGGCAGGCGAATAGTCGCCCTCCGTACACGGGCGTCTGCGGTGGCCGTGAGGTTAAGCGCGGCTGGAGCCGGCGCTGCCTCTGCGTTGATGTAACTCCCGACGAGCTTGAAGGAATCGACCACACGAAGGGGGCGCTCCGCCAGTGTGAGCTGGGTAACGGCGGCGTGAAGCTCGTCGGTGAGCGCCCACCCTGCCACTTTACCAGGGTGAATGCGTTGACCTGAGAATCGATCAAACTTGGCGGTTTCGTCAAGAGATTTCTGCAGCTCAGACGCGGTGTGGGTAGTGGAGTTGCTGTCGTCAACAAAGGTAGTGCTGAGTGATCGAGGAACGTATCGAAGCTGCCTCTTTGTCCACACGCACATGAGCAGCTTGATGTCGTCCAGGGACCACGAGCTTCCCTGGAGGTGACCGTTAGTCCTGGCCAAGTCCTTAGAGTACGCTCCGTTCGTGCGGATGTAGCGTTTGTGGTGTCTGTAGAAATTTCGGCGGACAGTAACGATGTCTTGAGGGCACCCCGAGTGCAGCGCAAGGTTAAGGCAGATGTCCGTGATGAGGTAGTCGAAGCACTTCTGTCGGTCAAGGGCAGCTCCAGCTAAGGGGAGGAGTAAAGCCCTGGCGTGTTCGATGCGCAGGGCGAGAGAGGTGCTGACATCCCCAATGGTGGCTTTGGGAACAGCGACGAAGCTCGTGGCATGGGTCCATCCTTGCCGCCAGGTCGTGAGGCTACGGTAGGCTGGCGCTTCCCACGCGTACATCCAAACGGAAAGAACCGAGAGAAGTCGTTGGTCCGTCGGGAGTTCCCCTCGGCCTTTTCGGAGGCGCGGGTTTGGCACGTGCAGGAGGGGCTCGGGGATGGTGCCAGTGCGTTGCATAGCACGTAAGACGCTGGCGAAGAGGCGAAGGATGTCGTAGGGTAACTCCTTAGCCTCCTTAGTTGTCCAGCCGTCGAGTCCCCCCGCGCGGCGCGGTGAACGGGTGCGAATGAAGTGGATGAGTTGGTCGTCGGTGAGGTGGAAAGGGGCTGCTGGTGATGGCGTAGGCAGCTCTTGTCGGTACTCGTCGTAGAAGTCTGCCCACGTCGGCATAGCTTCGGCGTCATGACCTGCGCGAGCGCGATACCTGCCCAAGATGGGTTCCCAGGTGTCGACCATGAGCTTAAGCATGTCTTTGGTATTGGCAACAATGGCGTTGGCGGGGAGGGCGTCGGGAACCTGGGCAGGTGGTGGGTCACGAGTGTGGCCTTCGTCGTTGTCAGTGTCGAGCGAACTACCGTCGCTGGGGCTGAAGCCGCCAGCGTCGGTGTCGGCATCACTATCGTCCGTGCAAGCTTGGTCAGGGTTGAAGGCGGTGGTGTCGCAGTGGAGCTGTGCATCGTCGGGAGTGGTAGGCGTGCGGAGATACGCCGTGGGCGAGCAGTCGGCAGCCCGTGCGTATATGGCCGCTTTTCGCCCGCTTGGCTCGCGGACACCCTCCGCCCAAATCTTAATACGTTCCGCTTTGACTCGGTTAGCACGTCGCGCCAGCTCTGAGTCAAGGTTTTGGATCAGACGGTCCAGGTGCTCTCCGCGTGGTGCTGGCACGTCGGGGGTCCAGGCCTCGGGAAAGGCCAGGAGGGCCGTGGGGCGCAGCTTGTGGCAGAGAAGGCGGGCCGCGGTCCACGTGCAGTCGTTGCGCTGCGCCAGGTACGGCGGGATAGCACGGCAGTCGATATGATGGTGCTGTCCGATGAAGCGAAGCTCGCAAAGTTGCCGATGGAGCTTGCGAAGGCGGTTCATGTGAATCGTGGAAGCTCCGTAGGTGGGAAAGGCGCGGGGGACGGCGGGTCGCTCCTCGAACGTGGGTGTGAGCCCGTGCATGGTAGGGGCCTTCTTTTTTGGATGGTCTGGCGGTGGGGGCGGCAGGTCGCGCAGCCGGGTAAGATGGTACTCATGGCTGGCCTCGTTTGCCAGGGCGAACATGCGTTCCACATCGTCGCGTGTGTCAGCCTGCTCCATGCGGTCATGGTATCGCCCTGCGATGAGGGTCCCTAGTGCCTGAAGTTCGTGGTCCTCATGAGCTCCGTCGTTAGGAGGGTAAGGCGTGGGGGCTAGAAGGCGTGGGGCCGTATGGTCGAGGCGGCTAAGGTCGAGAGTGACCTGCAGGCCAACATGGGATTTCGCTGGCAAGTCACGCAGATAGCAGAAGTCGGTGACGAGGGATCGCGCCGCTTGGTTGGCGATGATATAATCGATGCGCGAAGTGCGGGGGCACTTGGTGACGCGGTCCCAGTCAGGGATGTTGCCATATGTGTGCATGGTGTGGTCCGGTGTGCCTTCAGCGACGTTAAACCATCCGTGCTGCATCATGTGCAGCAGGTGAGGATTGTCGTCGATGTTCGTGTTGGCGTCCATGCAAATGAAGTACGAGGCTGAGCCGACCCTCGCGGCGGCACAGTCAGCAAGCCGAAACAAATCGGTGCTGTCTCCTCCAGCGACCCCGCAGAGGCTCGCAATGTAGATCCCAGCGGGCCCGTGGTTGTTTCGTCGCCGCCTGCGGCGGTGCTGGGTGCAGAGCGGGAGGAAGGCCTCGTGCCATCGTTTCTTGGCCTTGAGGGTGGCGATACAGGACGCAGTGTCGTCGACGGTGGAGTCGACGATGGCGTCCTTAGAGAGGATGGCGACCCCTCCCGAGGCTCCAGTGTTGCCCTCGACCGTGTGGTCCGTGCCACCGTGAGCAGCTTTGCGCTGGGCTCGCGCCAGATCCAGGTCAGGTCCCAGACTGGCCTTATATCCTCCGTGGTGTGGATTGGCGGCGTTGGTAGCGATGGCTTGCCTGGTAGGCTTGGCATGTCGGGTCTCCTGCAGTGCTATGACTGCGGCGTTGTGGTCGACACCTAGAGCGGTGATGGTTGGCCAGTTCGCTGGGAGACTCGTGATGTTGAGGCTGACGAGGTGGATGGAGCGACCTGGCCCGTCACCGTCGGTGGAGCTGGGGTTGGCACGCCCCGCACGGTGGAGGGCAGCCTGGCCCTCACCCAGGTAGAAAGCTTGGCCACAGTAGGAGCTCATGGCGTCGCAGCACATTGGCTTGGACGGGGCTGAAGCCGCCGTCAGGCCAGAAGTATAGGCAAGGCATGGTCGACACTGCGCCAGGGGGGGTTCATAAACATCGGCAAAACTGCCTCGAAAAATCCTCCTCACTCCTGTACCGTGGGGGACGGGGGGGGGAGAGGTGAGACGGCAGCAGAGGGAGAGGGAGGCGACTCCTCGATCCGTCCTGCCGAAAACAAGAACAAAAGCAAACCAGCGGCGGCGGCTCGGCGCGGCAGCGGCGCAACGCGCGCGCATATACTGCGCGCGCGACACCGCTGGTCCGTCCTGCGGCGGCGCGCCCGCCCCGTCAGTAGCGTGATGAGCAGCATCGGGTGGAACAGCTCGAGCGGCGCGGTCGGTGGCCTGGCGCTGAGCCTCGTCCATGCCCGCTGCCGTGAGGCACGCGTTGCGGACAGGGCTGACTCCACGCGGGGCCGCCGCTGCCGCGGCAGCGGCTGCGGTGGCGGGGGCGCCGCCACGGCTCTGAGGAGAAAGCGGTGAGCCGCCGCCGAAGCCCGCCGCGAGGTCCTTGACGCGGTACTTGTTCTTGAAGGGGTCGAAGGTCGGCGCCTCGTCGATGGGGACGACAACGCGGGTGGGCGGTGGCAGCTCCTGGTCCGTGGACGGCGTCGGCTCGAGGTCGACCTGGCCAGGTTCGATGGCGCTGGCACCGAAGCGTGGCACCACCTCGGGGGCTTGGACATCAGCCTGAGTCTCGCGGGGCGGCGAGCTCGTGGAGCTCCCAGGGGCCTTGCGCGAGCTGTGGCGGCTGCAGGACCGGCTGCGCGGGACGCGCCCGCCCGTGTGGCGGTCGCGTGGCGAGGTCGCCTGGGCGTTAGCGCGCGCAGAGTCCGCCCTGCTCCTGCGCAGGGTGTTGGGCTGGGCTGGCGGGAGCCGCCTGTGCCGCCCGCCGCCGAGGCTGCAGCCTGGTCAGGGTCGACGGCGTCAGGGCGGGGGCTGACGTGGTGGGCACTACCCTCGCTGTGCCGCGGGGAGGCGCTGGGGTGCGCCTGGGTGTACGTGAGGACGAGCGGGACGAGCGGCTGCCGCTCGCGCTCAGGGGGGCCAGGTTTTGCCTGGGCAGGGCGCAGCGCTGCGGCCACGTTTGGCGGGGGCGTGTGTTGGCGCGGTTGCCGGGCACGCACGTTCGCCTCGCGCCATCCTTCAGGGCGCCCTGTCCTGCCTCGGCTGGGTGCAGCCCCCTGGGCTGAAGCCGCAGGGGTTACCACTGCGGGCTGGTAGCTAGCGGTGCTGTCATGGCGGCCTGGGTAATTTCCCCAGGCACGCGTGGACCCTGGCACGGGCGAGGTGGCCCGTGGGGGAGCCTGCACGCGTGCACGCGGGTAGCCGATGACCGCTGGGTGCACCCTGGCGTGGGGGGCGTGGCCATAGCTGGAGGCGGCTGCTTCTGCCGCCGCGGGCCTGGCGCCAATGGGGCCACGGTGGTGGGTGGCTCCCCCGCCGTACACCGCGTTGTCGCCTGTCGGGACGCGCGCGGGAGAGCGGTTGCGGGGCGTGCTCGGCTGACCTGCGTCGCGTTGGTCGCGCTGCTGGGTGCGCTGCTGGTGCTGTTGGTAGCGCTGCTGGTCGGCTCTCGAGAGCGGGCGGGTGTCGGGGAGGATGGGCGGCACGTCGGGCCGCCGCCAGCACTGATAGACGTGCTCGAAGGCATGGTCTGGGTAAGTCTCCCCGACGGGTGAGTAGCGCCGTACATGCTCCACGTAGTCAATGTTCTGCGGCTCGGGGAGCACCGTGATGTTCACAGCCCGCTGGTGCGCTGGTCCATAGAGACAGAAGCTACCACGGTTGCTGCGGTCGTGTTTCAGCTCGGCTTCGGTCGTGGCACGGCTCACCATGGCGTCGCAGAGGCGCATGTCGTAGTCGAGGGCTTGAGGCCCAGGGCCGCCCTCGGCATCCCAGTACAGTACCACGTCTCGCCAGCGGGTGCGGGTAGTGTGGATGCGCTCGGCGATAGACTCGCAGACGGTCCTGACTGTGACACGATCCCTATGCATGTTGGTGATGGCTAGGGAGTAAGGTCGGCGGACCGTTTTGTTGAAGATGAAGTCCTCCTTGGGGCCTGGTGAGGGCCGAAGAGCACGTAGCCTTCCCTCCACAGCGGTTGGTCGGGAGACGGGTCTTCAGGCATCCCCGTTCCTGTGAACCCTGGTGGCCGCCTCGTGCCGTCGGGCAATCCCTGCTTGAGGACGCGACGCGGCCTCGGTGGTAGATACCATTGACCTTGGTAACCTGCTTGGCCTGGTTGTGGAGGCTCCCCCCGGGGCCTGAAGGCGCTCGGGGGGGTTCCTTGAGGTCGTGCTGGGCTGGCGCGTTGCCGTATTGGCGGGCGAGGATGTGCGGAGGCATCCCTG
The DNA here is from genome assembly GCA_963575745.1 of Prorocentrum cordatum. NCBI lineage: Eukaryota > Dinophyceae > Prorocentrales > Prorocentraceae > Prorocentrum > Prorocentrum cordatum. Next base: position 277,215 of record CAUYUJ010015272.1, read on the forward strand.
TGGCACGGACGTCGAACAGGCTGTGCGGACGAGGCGGATGAGGGCATCTGCTGGAGAGGCAGCATGTGTCGGAGTCCCGGTTGTCGGTGCTGTACGCACACGTCCAGCTGTTGCAAGAGTAGTCCGTGGACCAGTCCATAAGTGCACGTAGTCCGCTGAGGGAGCAGTCTGGGCACGTTGGGTGGCCCGAGGTGCCGAGCTGCGTGTTGCTGCGGGCCGCACAGTACTGACAGCATTGGAATCGGCACTGTAGGCATGTCCAGCGTCCTGGTAGGGGCGGGAGCGCTTGCTCGTTGGTGCCTGCGTCGTCTGGGTGGGGTCGGGGTCGATCCCACAAGGGCCAGACGTCGGCGAACCAGGACTGGCCTGTGGTGCGGACCACCTCAGCGGGGAGGCGAGCGTCGTCAGCATGGCGCTCGATCCACTGGGGCCCCAGGTCCGCTGGGATCATGACCGTGCGCCAAGTGTCGTCCGCCTTGACGTGGACTTGGGTCGGTGCCCAGAGCCTGGTAGTGGTATCGCCATGGTCGTGGCGGAGGATGACCCAGCCGTCGCGACCCGCAACCGCAGGGTCGATAACGCGGTGGCCCACGACGGTCGTCCCCCACGGTAAGTAGGCGCCGTCGTGGTGCTCGCCCGGGTCAAGCCAGACCTCGATGCCAGGGGCATTGACACGGGCCCGCACATCGCGGACGGGGAAGGCAAGATAACAGTGGTGGCGGTCGGCTCCTACTCCGTCTCGATGGGCTCTCCACGTCTCGAGGTCGCTGTTGTCTTGTTCTTGTGTGTTTTGTGATTTTTGTTTCTGTGTTGTGTGGTTGCGTTGTGTTTGATGTTGTTTTTGCTTGTGGTTTGTTGTTGTTTTGTTTATGTTTTTTGTTTTTTTTGTTTGTTTTTGTGTTTGTACTGTTTTTTTGTTCTTTGTTTGTTTTATTGTTTTTTTTGTTTGTTTTGTATTTCTTGTTGTTGGTTTGTTTTTTTCTTTTGTCTTTTTTTTTCTTCTTTTTCTTTTTTTTGGCTTTTTTTTTTTTTTGGGTTTGGTTGTTGTTTCCGTGGGTTGTCTGTATTGTGTTTGTTTTTGTTTAGTTGTCCGAGGTGGAGTTTCCGCCGCTCTGCCGTGACGAACGCGAGGCAGATCGCCGTGGGCGAGCATGGCCTCGGGCGAGGGCGGCGGCCGCGCTGATGAGGGACGGCGTACGGCGGTCGTCGGCTCCTGATGTCGTCGATGAGCGGTCTGGACTGTGTGCCAGGGCGGCGCCTGACTGGTAGGTGCGCGGTGGGCCAGACGCGGCCCCAGGGCTGGAGCCGCTGGGGCACGGCTCTCGTGCGTCGGACTGCCCCCGCACGGGGGCGGCTTGCAAGCCAGTGTACACCAGGTCGATCAGTGGCTGCGGGTCCAGCTGGAGCTTGCGAAGCGAGACGCGTGGACGGGGCTGGTTGGGGTCGGCCCTGGTGGCGGCTTCGGTGTCGTAGTGCTGCTTAGCCCATGCTCGCGCTGCCTCTGGCGAGTATAGTGCCTGCGGCGGTGGCCACGCTGCCGCGATGTCCAGCCTGCGCCAGGTGTTAGCTTCCTGGTCGCGGGCTTCAGCCGCCTCGCGGAGGTCTGGGTGATCGTAGCCAACGATGTGGAGGGCGTGCGCACAGTCGCCCATGCCATAGGCTTGTGGTAGGGCACGGCACCTGGAGGCAGCTTCCGTGGGGGCACACCAGTCCATGCGGATGAGGAGGCCCAGGACCCGAGGGTAGATGAGGCGCGCTCCGTGGGCCTCCCCTTTCACGAAGTTGTGCCAGTTCTCACCGCGCGGCGGTTGGGTAGCCTCGCACATCCAGAGCGCGATGGGTCCCCACGCGAGGGTGTCGCCCTCGAGGTTGTAGGGCGGGTGAGGCGGCACTGCGTACCACGCGGCCAGCGACGGGTGCACACTCACGTACGTGCGGCCAACATTTGTGGCGGTTCGACCCTTCGCTTCACGGCGGGGGCCTGGCAGGAGGTGACCTCCGTTGAAAGCGAGACGAGCCGCAAGGTCGCCGCGGGTCCCGTGCCAGAAGACCGTGGGCGTGTCAGTGGTGGGTTGACGGAGGTCCCACGTGAGGTAGGGGAAGATCGTCTCGCCTGAGTTCCCGCCCGAGTCTTCCAGCACCCAAGTGAGTCGGTCCGGGGGCCTCTGCATGATGTCAGTCCACGGCGCCAACGCTTGGAGCGTTGGATCATGGGTGAATCGAGGATGGTCGTGGAGCCGCAGGGCGTCTTTGATGTCCTCTGTAGTTACGCCACTGTTACCAAGCGCAAAGCCGTTTTGGTACAGGGCGGTGAGGATGCTCGTCGGCGGCACGGGGACCGCTGGGTCGCGCTGGATGGTGTTGCGTAAGTTGCGCGTCGGTGGCCTGAGGGCTGGGTGGGGCGTACCAGGGCCTGGAGGCGCCTGGGGCCTGGCGGGTGATGCATAGCGTGCTCGCCGTCGTGGTGGTTGGGTGTCCATGTCGGAAGAGGAACCACGAGCATCTGCATGTCGGAAGATGGACCACGGGCTGTCGAGGGTGCGCTCACGTGTTTCCCTTGCCTCGGCGTCGCTGGCATGGGCTGTGGCGTCTTCGTGAGTCGGTGGGTTACCATAAGCCGCACCGCTTATGGGGCCGTCTCGCGGGGACGGGCTGGTCGATCGTGGTGTGACAGACGAGGCTCGCGATACCGCGGCAGTGACTTCGACAATGGCGGCGGTGGTGGCGGTGGTAACGTCGGCGACCGCGGCGGCAACTGCAGCAGCATAGTGTTCCTGTAGCAGCGGGTGTCGAAGTGAGTGCACGTGCTGGCTCTCGGGTTCGTCGGGATGCGTGCGCGGCATTGTGTATGTGGCCTCGTCACGCGGCCTCCTGTTCGGTTGGCAACAGCGGAGGCACCACTGGGCCGTGGATGAGTCCAGGGCGCGCGCACAGATGCGGGCTCCTACGTGTCCGACGGCTCCTTGAGCGAGAAGTTTGGCGCCGACCAGAAGAAGACCGCACACCACTCCGCCAGTGGCAATGGCTCCGAGTTTGCCACTGGCCCATTTCAGGACACCCCCGAGGCCAGACCCGACTGCGCTGGCTCCGCCCGAGACGATATCTCTGAGTTTGGCGCTGGTCCACTTGAGAATACCCCACAGGGCGGGCGTGACGTTGTATGCCGTTGTGCGTCGGGGCGTAGTGGACACAGATGTGCCTGGTGCCGCCGCTTCACGTCGTCGTCGCTGCCGGTAGCTGGGGTCTCGGCTCGGTGTCGGCAAGTACCCGTCGATCTGGTCCTTGTACGGCATGGCTACCACGATGGCATACGTGGCCACGAAGAGACAAATGAGACAGCCGCAGCGTCGGGAGGCCGCTGCGCTGTGCGGGGCCTCGTAGGAGCCGCTGGCGTCAGGGCTCGCGTCGTCGATGGGGTCGTTGTCGATGCCAGCCTGCCAGTGGTCGACGGCGCTGGAATTGGAGTCAGTCGCGTTAGCACGGCAGACAAGGGTGCGGGGCGTGGTTCTGCCACCTGAGGTCTGAAGCCGTCCAGATCCAGCCAATGCTGCAGCGGGGCTGAAGCCGCCACTGCGCGAGCTGGTTAGAGCTGGCGATGCAGTGGGATGGCTTGTCTCGTCGGCGGCAGTGGCGCCTTCAGCGTCGTTGAGCTGTACGCTGGGGTCGGCCTGGGCCGAGTTGTTGGGCGGACTGCTGTGCGACAGGGGGCGCCCTATGTAGGGTTCGCTGTCACGGTCACGCTGGGCCGTGTGACCTGGCGGTGCCGTGCCGTCGCGATCCTGGGTTTCCATGTCGTCCTGGCTATCGTCCGACGCGTGGAAAGAGTCTAGGGATATGTTGCTGATATCGCTGGCCGCGATGTGTTGGAGCAGAAGCGGTTCGGCGTCGGCCGCGGGCTGGTCACTCGTGGCGTGTTGGGCGAGGGGGCCAGCTGGCGGTGGTAGGTTTAGCGGTTCCATCGGTGCCGCGGCGAGCTCCGCCTCGACAAGCGGCTGCATGTCTGGCGGGTGGTGCAGGATCGCATCCGCGAGGTACGCCAGGGCGTCTTGGTCGGGTGGAGGGAGGCCTCTTGGCAGCAAGGCGTGGGCCCGTGAGAGGTATGGCGGCAATGGTGCCGTGAAAGCCTCAGGGCCGACGAGCTGGGCACGAGCGCCCTGGTATTCCAGAAGGAGGCCAAAGTAGCGGGTGGGGTACTCGCGGCTGCCCTGGATACGAGTGAGGTTGCGGTTGGTGCGCTGTCTGTCGGGGCCCGCTCTGTGCCAGATGTCCTCGCACATGTCGAACGCGGTGCGCTGGCGCAGGGCGTCGTTTTTCTCCTCGGAATCCTCCTGGAAAAAGTGGTCGTACTGTGGCAGATGGAGCGTCGCCAGGATGTACGGGACGCAGTCCTCGAGCCATGCCCAGAACACGTCCTGATGGTCCTCACCTGGTGCCCACGCCGCGGCGCACGGTATGAGCCGTGCTCGGATCATCATCAGGTGCCAGAAAGCGGGGTCCTCCTCGGGTTCGCCCCTGGCGCACAGAGGGGTAGTGAGACCCGTGGGGCTAAAGCGGGGCACGACAGCGGGGCTGAAGCCGCCACTGCGTGCCTGGGCCTTGTCAGCGGCCCCGTCGAGGATGTGCTGCACGACGGTCGAGGACAAGCTGAGGACGGACTGCGATGCATGTGTCGTAGTTGACGAGGACGTGCTCGTAGGAGACATGCTGGTACTCGCCGTAGCCGTCGTAGTAGCCGTCGGAGTCCCAGGGGGGCAACGCGTGGGGCAGGGCCCCTGGTGCTGCTCAAGCCAGGCGCTCGCGATGGCGCCCAGCGGCCCGTTGCCGCACGGACCCGCGGCGGCGGTGCTGTTCACGATCGGGTCCAAAATGGCGCAGTGATCGTATTTGTAGATGCTGTCATCGCAAAGGTAGAAGAGCGTCCCACGTTCAGCGTGTCGCAGGAAAACCTCTCCTCCATGCTGGGGCGCACCGCCTGAAGACGGGTGTGCTCCAGCTAGCGAAGGGAGGGCCAGGCTGCAGGCAAGGCGCCACATGATGGCGAGGCCTGGCGGGCGGCGCGAGCGATGAGCCGAAAGCTGCATGTCAGCACACGTCCTCAAATACCCCTGAATGCTCATGTACATTGCTACAATCACGCCCCCTGCAAGACTACGGGTGTCCCTACACCAGATAGCTTGCGCGTGCTGCTGCCAAAACAGACATGAGGTGACAAGAAAGAGATACGACGCGAAGAGGGGAGAGATGCCTCTGAAGGCGCTTCCTCGGAGGGCTGAGGCGGGCTCTCTGAGGCACCTTCAATAGGGTTCCTGGGTGGCCCGACCCTTGTCCTTGCCTTTGTCGGCCCCTGGGGGCCCCGTCCTTGGGGTGACCTGGCCTGGCTGGTCGATCCAACCGCAGGCAGCCACGGGTTCGGCGGCCGCTGCAGCTTCCTCCTTCTTAGTTTCCAGAGTGGCCACTTGTGGCAGGTGGATGGTGCCTCCCGTGGGGTGCCCGAGGAGAGTCTGGATGTCGCCGCGCAGTGCAGCGGCGTCGGCGGTTGCCGTCTGTTGCTGGGTGACGACGGTGGCAAGCCCCCGTTCCAGCCCTGAAACGTGCTCCGTGAGTGTGGCCTGGGATGAGAGAACGCCCGCAAGCTGCACCTGCATGTTATCCACCGTGTTGGCTAGCAGCTCGTGCTGCTGTTCCATGTGCTGGATGCGGGTCGTGACAGCATCTGGCGGTTTAGAGGCCGATGCGAAGCGCTCGCCGAAGGTGTTGAGTTCGTGGGAGGCCACGCTGTATTCATCACCTGATGAGAGGATCTCGACGTCGTCGACGTCGCCTGGTACTTCGGCGGCTGTGGCAGCGTCGCCTTCGGTGTGGCCCCCACCTTCTGCCGCCACCGTGCCAAGCCGAGGAGTCATGGCCACCTGATCCTGGGGCGGCCATCGGTTCAGCGGCTCCGTCCGTGCCGTGCGGGGGTGCAGAGGAGCTGCGGCCTGGGGCGCAGGGTGACCTTGCGTGCGGCGTGGCGTCACGTTTCCCGCTGGAGGAGCGGTGGCGCTTGGCTGAAGGCTCCTCCTTGGGGATCAGGAGCGGTGCGACGCCCTTGCCTTTGGGCGTGGCAGTCATGAGGTCGTGGAGGTAGGGGCTCTGGGCCGCTTTGGTGAGGAGTGTGCCGGTGGCGGGGCTAAAGCCGCCACCACGGGCTGGCGGCGTCACAGGCTCTGTGATGGTGGTAGGCGTGACGATGGTAACGTTGTCCCGCTTCGGCACCACCTCAGCCAGCGGGGCCTCGGTGATGCTCCACGGGATGGGGCACCCCGCGACCTGTACCGTATAGGTGAGTGGGGGCCGATGGGCGCGCACTAAGGCAAACTGGGCCGCAGTGGCTGGGTCCCAGGCGGCTGTGGTAGACCTCACAGTCCCATTTAACGGACGGGCCCGTGAGAGTCTTGGCGAGCTGGGTCAGCGTGGCGTGACGTGCCGCAATGCCAGTGATGCGGTAGCGCGTCTTGGCGAGGGTAGCCTCGCAGCCACGGATGCTGACAGCAGCAGCCTTGGCGACGTCGGACCCCCGTGGAACACGGATCCCCAGTAGGCCTGACTTGCCGTGCCTGACGACTCCCAGGGCCTTGAACTCCACCGACTTCTGGAACGCGTCTGCCATCGTGATGGGCTGGTCCTCAGGGAACCAACGGTCTGATACTTGTCGGCGGTGGGCTCGTCTGCACCTACGTTGCTGAGGTCGTAGGTGGCACCGAGTTGCCCTGATCCCGCCAGGACCTTGTCGACCGCTTGAAGACTGACGCCGAAGGTGGCAGCCAGGGACCTCTTTCCGACGCCCGATCCAAACCTGCCTAGGCTTTTGCAGGGTTCGAGGATGGTGACGGCTTTAAAGTTGCCGTGGAAGAGGGCCTTGAAGGTGTCCTGAAGCTGACTATCGAGCTCCTGGCGGCGAGCGTATTTCTTGGACTCCCTGTGCTTTGGGTTTTGGCGCGCCTTGTCCTGTGGGGCAGAGTCCCCTCGAAAAGGGCCCTTGGCGCGTGGACCACCGTTCACGGGGGCACCTCCCGAGAACTGGTCCTCGAAGGCCTGGTGCATGGAGGGGACTGCGGCATTGGCCTCGGTCTCGTGTATGGTCGCCCGAATCCAGCAGACGTGGTCGGCAGGGTCGATGGTGGCGACGGCTACCTTTTCCGTGCAGGCGACCTCCTTGGTGCCCAGCTGGTACACGGTCACGGGGACGTGCGTGTGGACCACTTTGGGCGCCTTGGGGTGACGCTTCAGGACGGGGACGGCGAGCTCGGTGCCGACGTAGTTGTCGTTTTTTGGGCCCATGACAGCAATCGCGAGCTGACCCGTGGTTCGCTTGCCCTGCTCGAGGTGGTGTTGCAGCAGCCGTTCACCGCTCTCGTAGTCGTGGAGGCTGATACTGGGCTTGTACGTCTTGCCGTCGTCAGGAGATGTGGGTTCGGCGAGGACAGGGACCTTCCAACAGGCCGGGTCCAAGGCGATGAATTGGGTGTCCGCAGCCTGAAGACGTGCGGACCCAGCTGGTGGGTGTGATGTGTCACCGCCAATGCGCTTAGGCTTGCTGCGCTGGTGATGATCAAGCGTGTAGCTGATCTGGTTGGCGGCGCACATGCGGATCAGGGCGCTGCCAAGCTTCTTCGTGTTGGACTTGTGCATGTCGTACGTTGCCTGGAGCTCGTCTGCGTTCAGTTCGGCAAGCCCGTTGTATGCGGCCGTGGGGCGGTCAGACCCCGCTTGCTTGAACGCTGCGATGCAGTCCTGCTTGCGTTGAAGAAGAGACCCTTCAGCAGCAGGGCGCGTGGGACGGGTACTCGGAGGCTGCTTAGAAGAGCGACGGCGCTCCGGCTTCTTGGGGGCCATTGCTGCGGGCGCTCTGGTGAGGGGAGGTGACGCGAATCAGTAGGGTCCTGCTGGGACCCCTCCGGTCTCGCGAGGCCTGGGAGTCTGACTCCGAGGCGGGGCGCTTCGCGTCGCGGCTGCGGTCTGAGTGCAGAGCACTCTCGAGCCGATCAGGAGGATAGAGAGCTGGAGTGGGAGGAGGAGGAGGAGGGGGACGAGGAGGAGGAAGAGGTCTCCAAGATAGCTCCAAGATAGCCGAAGAGGCTTCCAAGAGGGCCCTGGCGGCCCACGAGGGCCCCAAGGCGGTGCCTGAGGCGCCCAAGAGGGCCCGAGAGGGCCCCAAGACGGCCCCAAGAGAGGCCCAAGAAGGGAAACACGAATTGAGAATCCGAGCTTTCTACCCCGAGAGGTTCTCGGGAAGTCCCAAGAGGCCCCCAATCGGATCCAAGAGGCCCCCAAGAAGCTCCCAAGAGGGCCGACGAGGTTCCAAGAGATCTCCCAAGGTGGCCCCAAGAGGCACAACTCATTGTTTTACGATTGGGCTTTGACGGGTTTTATTTTTGTTCGACCTTTTGGCATCCCGATGCTCCAAGACTGCCCAAGAGGCTTCCAATACCGCTCCCATATAGAGGAAGAGGCCTCCAAGAAATCCCCAAGACGGCCCGCGAGGGCCCCAAGACGGTGCTTGAGGCGCCCAAGACGGCCCGAGAGGGCCCCAAGAGAGGCCCAAGAAGGGGAACGCGACCCAACAGCAGAGCGGTCCCCCCAAAAGGCCCACAGGAGGCCGCAAGAGGCCCCCAAGTGGTCCGACGAGGACCCCAAAAGCTTCCCGAGAGCCTAAAAGGCCCCTAGGAGACGTCCAAGAGGCTTTAAAATAGCCCAAGAGTGCCCTCGATGCGTCAAAACTGCTTCCAGGAGGCCCCCGGGAGGCTTCCGGATTGCCTCAATCTGGCCGCAGGTGGCCTCAAGTCGGGCCTCCACGCAGCCAAGACGGCCAATGACGGCTTCAGATTGCAGAACCGATGCCCCCAAGGGACCCTCAGACGCCCCCCCAAGAAGCACCCAAGAGGTGCCTCCAACATCCAGTTGACGAAGCATGCGGAACACCCCAGAAGCTCCTCAGATGCCGTCGCGCGCCTGTGCTTGATAGCGTTGTCCAAGATCGTCCAGCGTCCCCCCGGCCTGGGCTAGAACCTGAGCGCGCGCGAAGCGCGCGCGATGGTTCTGTATATATATCTATAATTATATATATATCTATATAATATATCTATATATATATATAATATATTAATCCCCTGCACGAGGCCCGGGGCGCCCGGGGCGGCGACCTCGACGGCGCATGGGGGGACCGGGGCTTCTGGGGCCCCCCCGAGACAGCCCCTGACAGCCCCGAAACGCCACCCGAGGGTCTCAGAAGGCCCCGAACATCCAAGAGAGCCGGGACTCCCCGACTCGTCGTTCCAAGACGCCGAAGATGGCTCGATCCAAGACGGCCTCCGGGAGCCCCCACGACGGCCCAAGAGTCCCTCAAGAGGACTCCCAAGAGCGCCTCCAGAAGCAAAAATGGCCCCATTCCCTTCGGAAAACATGCGTGTTCACGATGTTCACCGTTTCGGCGTCGACCGCGTCGAAGACGGCCCCAAGACTGCCGAAGAGAGTTCCCAGAGGCCTCCAAGACGGCTTCAGAGGAGCCCGCGATTATCCAGGAGGCCCCAAGAAGGTCCCAGAGAGCCCCGGGGGGCCTCTGGGCCCCACCCGAGACAGCCCCAGACAACCCCGAAACGCCACCCGAGAGTCCCAGGAGGTCTCCAAACGCCCAAGAGGGCCCAGACTCCCCGAATTGTCGCCCCAAGACGCCGAAGATGGCTCCAAGACGGCTTCCGGGAGCCCCCACGACGGCCCAAGAGCCCCCCAAGAGGACTCCCAAGAGCGCCTCCAGAAGCAAAAATGGCCCCATTCCCGTTGGAAAATGTACATTTTTACGATGTTCACCGTTTCGGCGTCGACCGCGTCGAAGACGGCCCCAGGAGCCGACAAGATCGCCCCAAGACGGCCAAAGAGAGTTCCCGGAGGCCTCCAAGACGGCTTTAGAGGGGCCCTCGATTGTCCAGGAGGCCCCCGAGACGGTCCCAGAGGTCACCGGGGGGCTTCTGGGGCTCCCCCGAGACAGCGCCAGACAACCCCGAATCGCCACCAGGGGGTCCCAGGAGGTCTCCAAACGTCCAAGAGGGCCCGGACTCCCCGAATCGTGGCTCCAAGGGTCCAAGACGCCGAAGATGGCTCCAAGACGGCCTCTAGGAGCCCCCGCGACGGCCCAAGAGTCACCCAAGAGGACTCCCAAGAGCGCCTCAAGAAGCAATTTTCCCGGTAAAGCTACCTAACAGCGATGTGTATAAGCATATTTGGAAGCATTCCCTTAAGATTCAGGTGAGAATCCAGTTGTCGAATTCTGCTGTTCTCGCAGTCGCAGTCGCATTCGCAATGACAGTCGCAGTGGCAACGGCCTTAGGATCCAATGTAATCCTAAGGATTCCAAGGGATTTCTAAAGCATCCATAGGCATCCTTCGGAATCCATAGGAATCCTAGGAAACCTTAGGAATCCCTAGGAATTCTGATTCCTAGGGATTCCCAAGGATTCCTGAGGAATCCTAAGGATTCCTGAGGATTCCTGAGGATGCTTAACTATGCCTACGCATTCCTAAGGATTCCTACGGATTCCTAAGGATTCCTACGGATTCCTACGGATGCCTCAGCCTGCCTCAGTTTCAGCCTCAGCCGCAGCCTGCCTCGGCTTGCCTCAGCCTCAGCCTCAGCCTGCCTCTGGCTCAGCCTGCCTCAGCCTCAGCCTCAGCCCTGCCTCAGCCTCAGCCTGCCTCAGCCTCAGCCTCAGCCTCAGCCTGGCGTCAGCCTCAGCCTGCCTAGGCCTCAGCCTGCCTCGGCCTCAGCCTGCCTCAGCCTCCCCTCCTCCCCCCCCTCCCCCGCCCTCTCCCCCCCCATTCAGCCTCACCTTGTCTCAGCTTCGGCCTGCCTCGGCCTCATCCTCAGCCTCAGCCTCAGCCTCAGCCTGTCTCGGCCTGAGCCTGCCTCGGCCTCAGCCTCAGCCTGCCTCAGCCTCAGCCTCAGCCTCAGCCTGTCTCAACCTCAGCCTGCCTCAGCATCAGCCTCATCATCAGCCTCAGCCTCAGCCTCAGCCTGCCTCGGCCTCAGCCTGCCTCGGCCTCAGCCTCAGCCTGCCTCAGCCTCAGCCTCAGCCTGCCTCAGCCTCAGCTGCATCAGTCTCAGCCTCAGCCTGCCTCAGCCGCAGCTTGCCTCAGCCTCAGCCACAGCCTCAGCCTCAGCCTCAGCCTGCCTCAGCTTCAGCCTCAGCCTCAGCCTGCCTCGGCTTGCCTCAGCCTCGGCCTCAGCCTGCCTCGGCCTCAGCCTCAGGCTCAGCCTGCCTCAGCCTCAGCGTCAGCCTCTTAGCCTCAGCCTGCATCGGCCGCAGCCTCAGCCTCAGCCTCAGCCTGCCTCAGCCTCAGTCTCAGCCTGCCTCGGCCTCAGCCTGCCTCGGCCTCAGCCTCAGCCTGCCTCGGCCTCAGCCTGCGTTAGCCTCAGCCTCAGCCTGCCTCAGCCTCAGCCTGCCTCAGCCTCAGCCTCAGCCTGCCTCGGCGTGCCTCAGCCTTAGCCTGCCTCGGCGTGCCTCAGCGTAAGCCTCAGCCTGCGTCGGCCTCAGCATGCCTCGGCCTCAGCCTGCTTCAGCTCGGGCATTCAACATATAACACAGGACTGGTGTTTTGGAAAAACGAAGATCACAAAGTGGCCCACAGTTGCCTCCGGGCAGTCAAAATATGATTCTACAGGCTTGCGCCGCGTCCGCCGACCCCTTGGCTTATCCGCTTCGGTGGCGTTCGCGGCTATCGGGGCGCCTCTTGGAAGCAACGTTGACGCCTCAGATGGTCTGGCATGCGCATTGCTTGGTATCGCAAACCTTTGAAGTCAGACAATTCTGCTCGCGCAATAGGGCGCGACTGATGACTGAGGCTCAGATAATTGTCGCGGAAGGCTTTTTTTTTTTGGTCTTCCCCCCCCCCCCCCCCCTGCGATCCCCTGAGGGCCAGAACGATTTATAACGTCAAGTCGGCACAGATGGCCGACTAAGACCAGCCCTCAGCCGCGGAGAAGAGCTAACTTCACGCATCGGCGGCCGAGGCAAGGGAAGACAAGCGGGAAGAAAGAGGGCGGTCCCCGAGGGCACCGGATCTGCACCCGCAAGCCGCCCATGAACAAAACGCTGGCCACGTGGCATCCCGCGGGGCCGTGGCAGCAGTCCTTGCCGCCGCCGACGCCTCGCGGGCTTGAATTCGAGCCTGAGGCGCAGCCATCCCTGGCGCCGATATCAGACCAGAGGAAGAGCCAGGCAAACTCACATCGCGCAGCGGTGGCCGCTGAGACGCATCGCAGAAGTACGCTACACCGCGCTTCGAGGACTCACTCACCGTGGTGCTGTCACGGTAGTGAGGATACAAACCTGAACACGTCTAAGTAAAGTAGTGGGAGCACCTGCCAGCTTCCGCAGGAGACACTCCTTGCCAAGCATGTGGCAACGGGCGGAGGAGCATGCTCCGCAAGTTGTACAGAAAAAAACAGTTAGCCGCTGCTCTCTTTTCTCTACGATACAGTGGGCCAGGGAATGTCCCAAGGAACGGTCGAGGATTCCCCGCCAAAGCCTGTTGGGACCCTTACATCCTAGCATGGGTCGCGCCTGCATGTCCGCGGAAAGCTGAAGACAGTGCAAGCAACTGGCGCGACCCTGACCGCGCTCCTGCCAGGCGCGCCAACCTCCCGACTTTAGAAATTTTGCCCTCGGACCCTTCGGTGGGCGATCGAAACGCTCGGGAGTGAAGGTCGCTAGCGCAGTGCCAGCTACTCTCGCCACAAATTCGAGCATGCTACACTTCCTGTCCACTTCCTTTCTCTCATGCGCACTGGGTTGAGGGTGGAGGAGGAAAGCCTACTTGGCCAAAGCGTCTGCGTTCAAGTTACCCACCCCGATTCTTCTCTCACGCGCAGGGGGTGCTTCCAGAAACTCGCGGGAGCGGTGACCAGGAGTGTGGTGCACCGGTGGATTTGGATTGCCTTCGTGCACAAGCGCCCCTCTCCGAAGGCCAGCGTAGCGATGTTTACGATAAACCTGGTACTCTCTGGAGGGCACGCAGATGCGAACCACATTCATGCAATCGGAGTGCCGCTCGCCGCCGTTGGTCTGAAACATCGGGACCAAGGCCGTGCGCAAGTGCTCGGCAGCTTGTGAATTCTGCGGCACAGCTTGAAGAACCGCGCATTTCGCGAGCGCAACTATGGTGCCCCCTGGCCACAGGAAAACCCAGGAGAAAACCGCCCTGGAAGGCTCTCTAACCTTGTGTCGAAACGCCGAGCCATCCATGACCGCATCGCGTCCCGAGAGATCCACGGACCCCCTAATCCAGAGTTCCCCCTTCAGGCGAGTAGAGGATGGGCTGGGTGGCCGACGAGAGGGGGGTGGTGGTAGGACTCAGGGTGTTCCCACTTTATTTCGTCAAAAACACACGGCCCTCAGTTTCAAGAGCCTTGGCCAACCATTCGACGGGGGCATCATCCGTGACACCTTTCCTAGCCGCAACAGACTCATGATGGAGGCACTGCCATATTCGATGCCGAACCACTGTCGGGCATTCCACACCTCGGGCAACGCCCGTCGCAGTCGTAGCCAGCCGCCTGCGCCCGAGCACGAGTCCACGCCCCCTTGCAGAAGACATTCAGAGACATGTATGTTTGCTGAGAGGTGAGCTTACGTCCTTTGGGACCCAACAACGTTTTGAGGGGTTCAACTCAAAACTGGACCCTGGGGTGTCCTGACACAAAATACGCTCGTGCTTGCACTGAACGGCCACTTGCAGCATATGAGCAAGCATCGCTGGTGAGGTCTTTCCCAGGTGCACCTCGCGGTCATGATCAGCTTTAAACGTGAGAGGGGTCACTGAGCGCCATCATATTTTGGCCAAGGACAGGTGCATGCGCTGCAGAGGACCTCGAGAGGATCGCCACGTGACGGTATCATCAAACTGGACAGCTCGCCACATTTGGGATATCTCCTTACTGTTGCACTGGGGCATCGAGGGAGAGGCGAGAGCGAGCCGCGCCACTGAGGCCTAATGCATGGCCGGTGCGACAGAGGGTCGCCACGTGGGATCCCCAAGAACAGCGAGACGAGCTCGGTGCGAGCAGCCGCGGTGCCGCGGGGGCGCGAAGACAGCAATACCTGTCGAGCTTCCTGGGGCCCGTGATTACTCATCCCCACAACCGCCGCTCCAAAACTTGCCGCTGGTAAAACTCCAGCCGTGTAGATTTTCCCCACTCACCCCTTCTTACGGGGGAGAGCGGAACGATATCTGATCAACATTTTGCCGTTTCTTCGTCTGAGAGAACCCTTGTTTTTGTTCCCACTGACCCCTTTTAGCACAACTTGGCTGACCTGGAGCTAAGTCGGTGCCGAGGGAGACCACATTGTTGGTAACATTCCCAGCACTATGCCCGAGATGTCGAGCTATCTTCTGGGCGAGGGCAAGGATGCTGGCAAAGGTGCTGACTTTGTCGGGCTGAATGCCGACGAGCAGCTCGTCCCTAAACAGAACATACAGGCAGGCTGCAGCCTTGGTGATGTTGGCCAGAACCTTTCGCTCCGAGCCCGAAGTGGTGACGCTGTCGTCGTCCACATATGACGACAAATCGACGTCGGGTTTATCCTCGACAAACTTATCGAACGCCTCGATATTGTAAACTCGAACCATCATCTCGTTGAAGATATCGCCCGCGGGGAGGCCAGAGCGGGCAAAATAGGGCAGGGCCCCCTGCTGGGCCCAAGTCGAAGCAGCCTGGGACCCCTCCAGTAGTTAACATTCGTTTTGACAATCACCTCGTTAATCCCGTGCCGCAAGGCCCTGTCTTTCAAGAGAGCTAAATCAAAGGACTCGCAGTACTTCGTGCAATCCCAAACCGCTCCCCCCGTTTCGCCATCTTCATGATGGGCCACCTCGGCCCGCGCACCCTGGTGCCACGCGGCATCCTCAGCGCTGCGGCCTGGGCCGAAATCCCAGTACTTATGAGGGTAGTTGGTGTTGAAATCCAATATCATAGGCCCCCTCCCCCCCCCCCCCCCCAGACACGGGCGGGGCCAGCGCGCAACAGGATCGGGCGGAGGCCTCCTTCTGGTTTCTCGAGCAACGGGAAAGAAGCCAGAACAGCTGTTTCGGGAACAAGCCCAGGGACTCGATCGCTTGGATTATCGCTCCGAAAGCGCCCAGAGCATCATCCGAGACCAACGCAAGCTGCCTTGGATGCAGTCCGTCCAAAAACTGCGACGTGAGGTGCGAACAACTGCTTGAAGCACTCCGGATCTCGGCCGCCGTCGGCTTAGGAAGGTGGCACCTATCAGGAACGCAAACTTCAGGAGGCACGTGAGACGCATGCCAGAACTTAGCCAGACATTCCCCCTGAGCCTTCTGAATTTCTTGAGGAGAGTTCGAAAAACAACCCGGGTGATTTTGGACGACGGTGGGGGCCCACTTCTGCTTAAGCTTAATGAGCCTACGCGTGGTCCTAGCCCCCCCCCCCCGAGAGCGCCTTCTCCTGCCATTCATCCCAGCTGTCCTGCTGGACCTTCGCGACGGCCTTGCGCGCCTCGCTCAGGTCGTCGTCCCAAGGCGACAGAAACTCCTGGCACTGCTCGATCCAGGCGTCGAGGCCCGCGTCGAGCGAAAAGGAACGGGCCAGGCGGCGAGCTCGAGCGAGGGTCGCATCTAGTCGAACGTTCTGCCCTTCGCCAGGGCACGGCGAAGTGAGAAGCTGCTGGGTCTGGAGACTCGCATCTTCCGAAAGTTGCTGGATCTGAGCATGGTCCAGAAAAGCAGGGTCCTGGGGCACTCTGCGAAGTCGCACCGAAGTCCCAATGGTTTCGGACAGGTTCTGAGCCAGCCAGATCCACCCACAGTACTGGCCACGGAGGCTAAACGCTTTGGGTTTGGCGAAAATGGGGGCCCATCGGGGCTTGAGGAAATCGCCCATTGTGCCCCTTGCTTTTAACCGCAATCCCCGTGAAAGACTCGAGCTCGAGCTCGAGTTGATTGGGAAACTGCTTCCAAGCAGCCGTGAGAAGCTCCCAAGCCTCGCCGATAGGGCGAGCCAGAGCTGCAGCCGCAGCGTCCTTAGCTATGATACGGCTGAGGGCCCAGTCTTGAGGTCGAGGAGTCGGCCCGAACGGGAGCTCCGTCGGGAGCTTCTGATGCGACCGATGCGTCAGCTGATCGCATCGCACAGCCTCGGGGCGGAGGTTGAGCTGAACGGGCCTACGAGGCCGATGGGTCCAGGACGTGTCCGCTTCGACCTTATCACAGGCACGGGCAAATCACGTGCTGGTTTAAAAGAAATCGATCGTCGTGAGGCTTCCTGGAGACAAACACGTCTTCTTGGCTGGCACGAAGAAAAGCAGCTTCCACCTTGCGAGCCAGCCCCGTCGAATCCAGGTTGGGGTCGAGGTTCCAATCGCCCCCCGCCGCGTACACATGCTTCCCAGCAAGCTTCTCCACCATCTTCCTAAGAAGCGCAAGATTGAGGGGGGCGCAACCCAGTCCCCGACTTAAGGCAACGCGATATCACATCGAGGGGAGGCCAGCCTGGAATATCAACAATCACGTCAATGATTCGTCCAGGGGCAACGATCCCTGCGCGGTGGGGCTCGCGCCCGACGGTCTCGCAAGCGTCCGACGGCCAACGCGTGCCAGCATGCGCGCGAACGACGACCGCCACCCCCGCTCTTGGCCTACCAGCCTCGCCAGCGGGGGAGGGGGATCACAACATTTTCCACCTCAGACCAGCCGCCGAGGCCGCCCTTTCCCCCTCGCGCTCCTCGAGAGCCCCCATCCCCTGCGCCAACAGGAGGAGGGCAGTTGTCGAGCATAGCCTTTCTCGCAACGTCGGCCAACTGCTACCGTTGTAGGACTCGAAGCATTCGCCCAGGCCAAGAGGCTGGGGCGAGAAGGTGAGGGAGTCGGTGGGAGGCGGAGGACGAGCAGGAACTCCGAATTTAGATAAAGACAGGCCACAGCAAAGAGGCAGCCGCGTGCTACGCTGTGCGCGGCTTCTTGCCAAGCCTGCTACCGAACTGCTCGATGAAGGTCCGCTTATCGACTCTGATCGCGGCTGCGAAGATCTCATCAACCATCTCTTCGTCGAGGTCCGCATCCGCCGTGAAGCCTGGTGTGGGAACCTGATGCGCACTACCTCCTGGAGGAGTGCCACCATGAGAAGAAGCAGTACCAGGGAAGCCAGCACCACCTGCCGTGAACGGCGACGGTGCCACCGGTGTCGTCTTTGCCGCTTCGCCTGATGGGAGGTCGCCAACAACTCCGCGAACTTCTTGAAGGTATCAGACTGGAGCATCTCGTTGACCTTCAACTGTTCGTCAAACGCTGCCAACAAGCCCGGGTCCAGCTCCAGGTCCATACAAGGAATACCAGGAAGGGTGCGAATCGAGTCACGATTGAGGACGTCAGTTGCTCGATCAGTCGCTTCAACTTGGGCCCGCATAGCATCAATCTTCTCTTGAGCATTTGCGATGAACAGGTTCTGCTCGTCAATCTGCTGCTCCAACTTCTGCTTCTTACTACTCGCATGTGCCAGACGGTGGCCCACGTTAGTACGTTGCGTGAGCTGAGGCTTGCAATGGGCGAGCTCACGGCGCGCGGCCCCGAGCTTGACGTCCAACTCAGCCTTTGCACTCTTGCCCGACTCACCAAGCTTCTAACAGTGTGAAATAGTCACCTCAAGCTGCTTGATGCCGTCACGTAGCTCCTGCTCCTTCGGGTCCTTGGGGGATGCGTCCTTTCCGTTGGCATCTTTGGCTGACTGACCACTCGTGCCACTGTTAGAACCGCCTCCGACCAACTTGTCAAACTTGCGCTGCAGCTCGTCCAGACGCTTCTGAAGCTTGTCGTCGCGACTGCCACCGCCACCCAGAGGAGCACCACGAGGCTGGCGATGCTGCTGGCCACGAGGTTCCTGCTCAGCTGACGACGTACCTCAGGAGGAGCTGCCTTGCCACTCTTGCACACGACTCTGGACGCCTAGTTCGTGTTGCGCCCGCATGAACAGGCCCATGTGGGCGCCCGCGGTCCAGGGAGGACTTCGGCGCCGCCGTTGGCCATGAGGAATGCCCCGAGGGGCTCGTTGACTGCACTGCTCCGCCAGGAGCTCAGTGAAAACCAAGCCAAAAAGGCCCGCAACAGCACTCGGCCGTTCTGAAGAGGCATGCTGCTGCAAGCCCAGGCCCCAATTGCCTGAGCCAGAACGGCTGTGCTTCTTGAGCCAAAATGGCTACGGGAAGGGGAAGGGGAGGAGGAGGAGCAGGAAGAGGAGGAGGAGGAGGAGGAAGAGGAGCAGAAGGAGTGCGCGTGAGTGACGAGAGGAAGGGGTTGCGCGCGCAAGTACAAGTGAGAAGCAGGAGGAGAGGAGGGAGGTGTCAGACGCGGGTGCGACCCGAGGCCCCAAGAAGGAGGCCTCGCCTTCCGATGCCCTGCTCGTCGCCGCGGCTGGACGCGACTCGAAAAACCGGTGCGTTCGGGGATGTCCGTTGGGATCTTGCGGGGGGGCTTCTCGCGGGCCTCTTGGAGGCAGTTTCGAAGGCTCTTGGGGGCCGTTTTGGGGCCTCTTTTGGGCATCTTTTTGGCATCTTGGGGGCCTCTTGGAGCGTCTTGGGGGCCTCTTGGGGGGTTCTTGGGGCCTCTTTGGGGCCTCTTGGGGCGGAAGGCTGGATTTTTCGGTTCGTGGTCTCCCTCTGGAGTTCCTCTTGGGCCCGTCTCGGGAGCCTCTTGGGCCGCCTTGGGCGGCTCCTGGGCCGTCTGGGGGCCCTCTTGGGCCGTCTTGGGGGCGTCGTGGGGGCCTTTTGGGCCGTTTTGGAGCGGTTTTGGGAGCTTCTTGGGCGGTCTTGGAGCGTCGGAAAGCCGAAAAGGCGAAAATGCCAAAAACATCGAAAATAACAAATGAACATCAACGAGTTTTGCCTCTTGGGGCCCTCTTTGGGGGCCTCTTGGAGGTCTCTTGGGGCGTCTTGGAGGTCTCTTGGGGCGTCTTGGAGGTCTCTTGGGGTGTCTTGGAGGCCTCTTGGGGCCTCTTGGAGGCCTCTTGGGGCGTCTCGGCGGCCTCTTGGGGCGTCTTGGAGGCCTCTTGGACCGTCTTGGGGGTGTCTTGGGAGCCTCATGGGCTGTTTTGGAGCTCCAGAACGAGCCCGGGGAGGGCCGAACCCCCTCGGATGAGTTCGGGGGTGGGTCGAAGCCAGCCAGTCGAACCCGGCCGGGGGGGGTCAAATTGCCAGTTTGGGGTCCCCAGGGGGGAATTATGGGGGGGGAAGAATCTCACACGCCTAGAGACCCACAAGGGGTCGGCGGATTCATTGACCGTTGTCCAGGGACATATTCCCGCTCCACCACCGTCCTCATCGCTCGCCTCATCTCACTGTTTTCTCAGCTTACCTTGCCCTCTCTCTCCTTGGTGCATGTATCTTGGCGACACAGGCTAAGGTTTAATTACATTCGAGGGTCTAGCTTCGCTCTCAGGGATGCGCGGGCAGACTGTCTGCTGGCTGCCGTTTCCCTGACGACAATGGCTCATACTGGAGGTCCCAGGGCCCTGCATTCAGCCGCTTAGTGTGGTCTTAACCGTTTTCTCAGCGCAATGTTGGGCAGTCGCATCCGCACTATTAGGTGCCCAGCACCTCATGACCTCTCATGGTCTTTCACCCCTTTCTAGTGATTCTCCACCCTTCTCACACAAACAGTCCCATCGTGTTCCCCCCTCGCCCACCCCTCCCTCCATCCTCTCCCCCCTCAGTCCAGGCGGGCTCCGGCACGCTGTAGTTACTTTCTGGTGCGCGCCACCTCGCAATCGATTGCAGATGCAGCAGCACAATTTGAAGTGATGACCTTCCCGAGCGAAGGCCTTGCGTCACGTTCGAGAGTCACCCCAGCCTTAAGTAGGCGACCGAGCTTCGGCTCGCCAACCATGCGAGGCGCGTGACTCTCGGTGTGAAGACTTGATTTTGCGTTCGTGGGGTCATTCTCTGCTCCCCTCTGCGGACGGCAGGGCGGCGGATGCTGAACCAGGCCAGCTTCCCTCCAGCTGCGGGCGGGGACTTCAAGACCAGTATGACAACGTTTCATTCGATCAACATCACAGGAACGACGACGACGATGTCATGCCTTGAATTTACTGCTTTGTAGCGTTCTGAGTGTGTGGAATCACATCATCCTGCGCAGCGCGACGAACTTCACGTCCCGCAGCTGCCATTTCGACCTCAATGCAGGACAATCTCGATCCTTTCCGCCCTTCGGGCTGGCGGGATCTTGCAGGGCCAGCGCGCGGCGTTTGTGAGGTTCTATTTTTGCGTTGGATGCCGTGCTCCGGGGATGGAGGAGGGAGACGTTGGAAGGAGGAATGCGGGCATACTGCAGCAGAAAGCACAGTTGCCTCCGGGCAATCAAAATATGATACAGGAATGGTTTACTGGGCACACGAAGAACACGAAGTGGCCTACAGTTGGCCCCGGGCATTCAAAATGTGGCCTGGGAGTGGTGTTCTGGGAACACGAAGAACACGAAGTGGCCTACAGCTGGCTCCGGGCATTCAAAATGTGGCTTGGGAATTCTGCTCTGGGAACACGAAGATCACGAAGTGGCCTACAATTGGCTCCGGGCATTCAAAATGTGGCCTGGGAATGATGTTCTGGGAAGACGAAGAACACGAAGTGGCCTACAGTTGGTTCCGGGCATTCAGAATGTGGCTTGGGAATGGTGTTCTGGGAACACGAAGAACACGAAGTGGCCTACAGTTGGCTCCGGGCATTCAAAATGTGGCCTGGGAATGGTGTTCTGGGAACACGAAGAACACGAAGTGGCCTACAGTTGGCTCCGGGCATTCAAAATGTGGCCTGGGAATGGCGTTCTGTTGGCTCCGGGCAGTCAAAACGTGGCTCCTGGCAGTGCAAAAAAGGAGTCCCCGGTTTTCCCCGGCATCCCCCGGATCCTGCCCAGACCCCCTGGGGAATCAGGATGCCTTCTTTTGACCCCACTAGAAACCTATCAGTCTTCGCTGTTAGGTAAAAATGGCCCCATTCCCTTCGGAAGATCTGCATTTTTACCATGTGCACCGCTTCGGCGTCGACCGTGTCGACGACGGCCCCAGGAGCCGACCACATCGCCCCACGACGGCCACAGAGAGTTCCAAGGAGGCCTCCAAGACAGCTCCAGAGGGGCTCTCGACTGTCCAGGGGGCCCCCAAGATGGTCCCAGAAAGCCCCTGGACTGTACGACTTTTCAGCTTTCGCGGCTTTCCAGACGGTCCAAGAGGCTCCCAAGATTTCCCCAAGACAGCCCAACCAAGAGGCCCCCGAGCCAGCCCAAGAGGGCGCCAAGACGGCCCAAGGGCCGCCTAAGACGGCCAAGTTGGCCCCAGCCCAAGAGGGCCCAAGAAGGCCCTGAGTCGCCCAAGACGGCCCAACATGGCCCAAAGACGGCTCAAGAAGGCTCCGAGGCGTCTCAAGAGGCCTCCAAAAGCACTCCCAGGAGGGCCCCAAGAAACCACGGTCGTTGAATTCCTACGGGGAAGCGGGCCTTTTTATCATATGCGACTTTTCGGTCTTCACGGCTAAGAGGGCCTAAGAGAGGCTCCCAAGAATTGCGCAAGAGAGCCTAAGACACCCCCAAGAGGCTCTCAAGACAGCCCAAGAGGGGGCCAAGACGGCCCAAGGGCTGCCCAAGACGGCCCAAGTTAGCCCCAAAACGGGCCCCAGGAAGGCGCAAGAAGGCCCCGAGTCGCCCAAGACTGCCCAAGATGGCCCCAAGATGGTCCAAGAAGGCTCCGAGAGGCCTCCAAGAGCACTCCCAAGAGGATCCCAAGAGACCAAATTCGCTACATTCCTGTAGGCGAAGTGTACATCTTAAGGAAATATGATTTTGGAACCTTCACGGCTTTGAAGACGGTCCAAGAGGCCCTCAAGATTTCCCCAAGCGAACCGAGCGCCAAGACGGCCCAATGGCCGACTATGACGGCTCCAGGAGGGGTCCAAGAGGGGATTTCCGACTCGAAAGTTGCAGCCGCCCACAGAACCTCCCAGGAGGCCCCAAAAGTCCCCAAGAGGCCCCACCAAGAGGTGTTCGGTTTCACCCACCCGTTATTAGCTCAAACGGTGGACATGGCAGCGCCATGAAATGCAGTGCATCATCTATTCCATAGTTTCTGCCTTGTAGGTCCGAATTTCGGATCCCCTTGCCTACAGACGGCGAGGATTTGCAATCATCGTGGCACGTGCGCGGCACTGCTGATGAAGGAACCTGTTTTGATTTAATCTGGCGCCCCTCGAGATAAAAAACCTAAGGCCGCACGATGCAACACATACACATACTAGGTGTCAGTAGTGGTTATTGGAAGGGGTTTTGGTCATGCCCAAGAGGCCAGTAGGACCTACCTAGCCTTTGCCCTCGGCGCTTGCCCTGGCGCGCCTGGCGCCCTGCGCCGGTGCCGCGCTCGGACAGCCCTTCCTCTTCCAGGGGAGCGCCCCGTTTCCGCGCAGCCGGAGGGCGGGAGGGAACGGGGGAGAGGAGGGTGAGGGGGAGGGGCAGGTGACGGAGGAAGTGGAGGAGCAAGTGCTCTGATTGCGAAGGCCTTACGGCCGGTGCCGCCGACCCTGTTCGCAATGCGCAGCAAGAGGCACGGGCTGTGGGATGGTTTTGGGGAACGGGGAGAAGGACGAGAAGGTGGGGGAGGGAGGTGTCGTGACTTCCCCGGGACTTCCCCGGGACTCCCCTGGGACCCCCCCCGGTACACCCCCCCTCCCCTTCCCGTCGGGGAAGGGAACGGGAAGGGACTTCCCTTCGACTCAATTACGACGTTGCTCAAGGTCGGTACGGGGGGGGGGGTGACGGAGGAAGTGGAGGAGCAAGTGCTCTGATTTTAGCAAGTGTCTCGATTTGGCTGCCACGCTGAGCTACACCCTGTTCGTGAGGGGAGTTTAGCAGGACTAGGCCCCCTTGCTGCAGGTTTTCTGCCAGCCGCCTCATATGTAAAACAAAAGAGGCCCCACCAAGAGGTCCCCAAGATACCCCCAAAAGGCTCAATCGAGGCCCCAAGATGGCTCAGAACGGATAGGACGGCCTCCAAGAGGTCTCCTAAAGGGGTCCGGAAAGGTCTTCCTACGGATCGAGGCCCGAGCGAGACCAGGACTGCACCAGGACTTTGTAGGTTTTTGGGGTTATCGCTGTTTCGTGCCTGCGACGGTCCCAGGCAGCCCACCAGGCCCCAGAAATCAGCTCAAGACGGCCCGAGAGGCCCCCGACGAGGGTGCCACGACGGCGCAAGCGAGCCCCAAGACGGCCCAAGAGTGGGTGCCCCAAGACAGCCCAAGAGGCGCCCGAGATCGCCCAAGAGGGCCCCAAGACGGCCCCAAGAGGGGCCCAAGAGGGGGAACACGAACCGACAATTCGAGCCTTCCGCCCCAAGAGGTCCCCAGGAGGCCCCAAGAGGCCCCCAACAGAGCCCAAGAGGCCCCCTAGAGGCCCCAAAGAGGCCCCAAAAGACGCCCCAAGAGCACCCCAAACGGCCCCCCACGAGGCTCCCAAAACTGCCTTCAAGAGGTCCCCGGGGACCCTCCCACGAATTCCAAACGAACTTCCAAGAGGCCTCTAACCCACAACACAGGCACGGTGGCGGGATGGGCCGAAGGCCACTAGATGGACCAAGACGGCCTCCAGACGGCCCAAGAGGCCCCAAGATACCCAAGAGGCTTCCAAGAGGTCTGGCAACAGAGCTTGAAGTGGCCAAACAATAGTTATTTTTCACATTTTGTTGAACAAGTTTGGCGTTTCCGCCTGTTCCGCTTCCCCATGCTGCAAAACGCCCCAAGAGGCTCGGAGGATCGCCCCAAGACGGCCCAATAGGCTTCAAAAGCGCGCCAAGACGGCCTTCTAGGTTTCAGAAGCGCCGAAGAGACGTCCAAGACAGCCCGAGAGGGCCCCAACCGCGGCCCAGGATCGGAAACGTGAACCGAGAACCCAAGATCTTCGCTCCAGGAGACCCCCCAGGAGGCTTCAAGAGGTCCCCAAGGAGCCCCAAAGAGGCCCACAAGAGCCCTGAGAGAGGCACCGAAGGCACTTGAGAACAACGGGGATTCCAACATTTGTGTTTTTTTAGTTCGCCTGGCAGCTTCGCTACGCTTGAAAAAAACAAAAATATCTCATGTTTCCTCCTCCTCCTCCTCCTCTGGTTCCTCCTCCTCTGGTTCCTCCTCCTCTGCGGCCACCTCCACCCTCTCCAACTCCTCCTCATCCTCCTTCTCCTTCTCCCCCAGGGAACCCCTCCACCTCCCCTTCTCCTCCCTGCTCCTCCGGCTACGTCCAGCCGCGGCGAACACAAGGGCCCCCGAAGTGCCTTTTGGGCCTGTCTTGAGCCGTCGTAGGTGGACCGTGGGAAGCCTTGGAAGCCACTTGGGCCGTCTTCATGGTTCTTGGAAGCCCCAGAGAAGAATTGTCATGGAATAGAGATCCCCAAGAGTCGGACCATCCAGCCTAGCTAGCCGAGTCCCCGTGCCCAGGGGGAGCCCACTTTTCCAAAACTCCCTCCCCATGGGTACCCAATTTCGCCCCAGGGGTTGGGGCCTCTTTTCGGCGCCCTGGGTTATTGTTTCGGCTTCAACAGTCGTCCAAGACACAATTCCGGCATACGAGCGGCCCCACAATTGCTTGTGGATGGCCCCAGACGGATTCCAGATATTCCCAATGATGTTCCCCAGGAGCGCACCGGATGGCAGCAATTGCCGAAATTCTTATCGGCAAACGTGTATTTGTCAGCATGTTTGCTTCTTCGGTCTTAGCAGCGTGCAAGACGGCCCAAGAGGCCGAGGGCCCCAAGACGGCCCAAGAGAGCCCGAATACGGTCCAAGAGGCGCCCAAGACGGTCCGAGATGGCCCCAAAAGGGGCCCACCGCGTGGCCCCCGAACGGCCCCCAAGAGGCTCCAAGAGGCTTCAAAACTGGCTCCATGAGGGGCCCGAGATGCACGCCACGATCGGGGGAGCGTAAGACCCGGGTTTGCCAGGACTTGGGTTCGCCATCGTTTTTTTGACGACCGCGCCTCGGATTTTGACGAGGAGGAGTTTCGTGTGATGTCTGCAGCGGGAGGCCTCGTCAAAATGCAGGCTCGGCCTCGTCATTTTTTTGACGACCTCGTCGGGTATTTCCGAGTCCCCTGTACCCAGGTCTTACGTCCCCCTGACATGAGACCCCAACAGGTGCCCAGAACCGAGGCCCTAGGCAGTGCGAGCCGAATGTTTCGGGGACTTCCCAAGAGGCCCCCAGAACACTGTCCGAGGCCACGCGTCTACACCCTGAACGATGTTCCCGGAGCGGTTTCCCAGGAGGCCCCCGAGGGGGCCAGAAGAGGGCCCCAGGGGGGCCCCTAGAAACCTCAAGATGCTTGAAAACTCGCTCCACCAAGAGGCGCCCTAGCAGCGCGCCAAGAGACCCAAACAGGTGTCCAACAAGTCTCTGACCCACCATCCCGGCACGAGCTGAACGCTCCTGAGCCTTCAAGAGGCCCTCGCAACCCTCTCAGAGGCCACGCGTCTACACCTTAAACGATGTTCCCACAGCGGTTTCTGGGGACATTGATTCCGAGCTGGAGGCCTCCCTCAATACCCCTTTGAGCGTCACAGGGGCCGCGTGTATGCGTTCTACACGATATTCCCAGAGAGGCTTCCGGGAACATCGATTCGGACTCGGGCCCATCACATCCTTCCCTGGGATGCGAGCCCAGGCGTCGTACGCCTTTTTCGCCGTCGACCCTCCCAAGTCCCGCGTGCTCTGCCTGCTGCGATTTGCCGTCGCTGGCGGTTGGTACTTTCGGGTTAGTGCCCTGGGAAGGGGGGGTAAGAAATACGAGTAACGTCATGGCTGGGCCTCGCTAGAGCCACAGCGCGCCCGAAGCGCGCGTGTGGTCGAGAATGTTGTTGCTGAGAGAAGAGGCCTCCTCATGCCGCCGAGATTGTTTTTGGCTCCAGGACGTTGCTGCTGGGCGGCACGCTCGCGCACGTCCAAGACGACCCGAGGAATCCCCCCCCGAGGCCGCCGAGAGGTCCCCAAACCGTCCCCGGATGCTCCCAAGACGCCCCGAAGGCGCAAGTTCGTCGATTTTCTTCGAGTGCTTGGAAGCGTTCTGGCATGATCACGTCTTCGGGCCCCCGGCAGCCCAGGACGGCCTCAGGGGCCTTCAGGATAGCCCGAACAGAGAGCCCCAAAGGACGCCTACCACGCCAGCGCCT
The DNA here is from genome assembly GCA_963575745.1 of Prorocentrum cordatum. Lineage (NCBI taxonomy): Eukaryota > Dinophyceae > Prorocentrales > Prorocentraceae > Prorocentrum > Prorocentrum cordatum. Next base: position 303,445 of record CAUYUJ010015272.1, read on the forward strand.
TTCCGGGACGGGATGTGTGCGCGTCTGATGGGGCTCGCCTTGCTTCTTCCTTCGCTCGCTGGCATCGGCAAGGGTCGGCCGGGCCCCTGGTTCCCGATCGCTGTTTCTCTGGACGGGATGCTACAGTGGAGACCCATGCCAAGAAACATTTTGCTTGCCTCCAGGGCACAGTGGGTTACGTGGATTTCGATGGTTTTGCGATGAAAAGCATGTTGCGCCCACGCCAGAAATCAATGGAGGTCCTGGGGTCTCAGGGTTGGGTGTCTTGTGGAAGGTATCGTGTGGTCGAGTTCCTATTGTACGCCATTTCCGCAGACCCCTTGATTGTAGTTCGTGACCCATTTTTGTTGTTCAGTGCGTCCGGGAAGTTTGTTGAATATGTTTTGCGGATGCGACTTAGTATTTCTGTAGTGGGGTCGTACGAGACGTGCCTGTCGCTTTTTGAAAAAAGGCGGATATGTTGGAACCACAGGAGAAACACAACACAGCAGGGGAGAAGCTGCGCCAGAAATGCGCGGAGGAGGCGGACAAGTTGACGCGAGAGGCAAGCAAATTCAAACGGAAAGCAGATGCGGACACGAAGCCGTTGACGTGCTGTGCGCCAGGTTGCGGGGTGATTTTTTGACACGGGTCATTTGAATCAGAACCAGGTGACTGATCATCGGACGGCGAAAGGGACCTTTGCGTGGGCTGTACCCGCGAAGGTAGCAACCGATGCGGCATAGCGGCTGGAACGAGATTTGATGCGCGCGGCGAGCAGCCTAAAGTCTCCGCGGCAGGGCCATATCAGTAGCGCGCGGGAGACGGAACATCTGACGAGGAGAATGACAGTAGTGTGCGCGGATTGCAAGGACCCTGGTTTCGCGGCGCGCAGTTGGCAGGCGTACCAGTGCAGCGGCATGTGCAAGAGACCACTTCCGAAGTCGGCGTTCTCCGTGAGATCTGACAATGTCGCACGCGATGTAACGAATGGTGCCCTGAAGTGCAAGGCGCGCGACTGATGCCGATTCGGGTGCCCGTGCCGTGGTCCGTGGAATTAAGACCAAAAGGGGAGAGAACGCGGGGGAGAGCGAAGTCGACGAGGAGGGGGAAACTGAGAAAGAGGAGGCGCCGAAGGAGGAATGGAGGAGAGGGTGGAGGGGGAAGGGGCGGCGGAGGGGGAGGAGGAAGGAGAAGAGGAGGAGGGGGGGAGGAACAGGGGGGGGAACAACAAAGAGAAGAAGAGTCAGGAGCTGGTTTTGGGGCCCAACTAGGGCTTCGGAAGCCATCGGGGCGATCCCAGCACCGCCGCAACGCATGCGTGCACCCGTGCAGGCTCCCACGTTTCGCGTCACAGTTTCAGGGATGCGTCGTGGCGTCTCGTCGGAACGCTCCCGGGAAACCAAGGCAATGTGTGAGACCCGCGGGATGTTCGTTGGGATCGTTGTATTTTCCGGGGCTGACATTCGCAGTGTTCGCCGTGCTCGCATGATTACCGAATGGCCGGCGGTTTATTCCCCCACCTTGCGTGGCATGTGGGTGTAAGGCTTATTCGGGTGATTGATCGGGCTTCGTCGGAGGTCTTTCAGGAGCACTTTGGAGGCTGATGTTGGGTTTCGTGGGGGTCCTGGGAGGCTCTTGGGGGCCTTCTGAAGCTTTCTTCTGGCTCCTCTGGGTGTTTCTTGGTGCCTTTTTGGTGTTTTTTTGGGGCAGCTTGGAGGCGTCTGGAGCCGAAAGCTGGAAATGTCTGTTCGGGTTTCCCCTCTGGGCCCTTTCTTGGCGCCTTTCCTGGGGCCTTCGTGGGCCGTGTTGTTGTTTTGTTTGGCCGTCTCGGGGCCCTTGTGGGCCGTTGTGGAGCTCTCGTGGGGAGCTCTTGGGCCAACCCTGTTGGGTGCCTCTTGGGCCGTCTTGGGGCGATCTCGGAGGCCTCCTGGGCAGTCCAGACACAGAAAAGGAATGTGCTGAAAATAGACGCTTGCTTTTCCATGGGAGCGGACTGATTTTTGCATATTGGGGGCCCTCCGAAGACAAGCCTCTTGCGGCCTCTTGGGAGCCTCTTGGGCCGTCCTGGGGGTCTCGTGGGCCGTCTTGAAGCCGTCTTGCGCTGTGTTGGGGTTCTCCTGCGCCTCTTCGCTTTGGGTCTGCTGGGCAAAGCCCGGCAAGGCGCCCTGGGAGGCGCGAGGGTCGTCCAGGTGGCCTCCAAAGCCTCGGATCCTGGGGGTCCCCCGGTTTGTAAGAATATGGGAAAACGAATACACTCAACCCGCATGGCTAGGAAGGGCAACCTTCCCACGGGTACCCTTGCATCTTTCCGCTTTCGTTGGCTGCGTCCCGCCCGAAAAGATTCGGGACGGCCTTCCAAGGCCCTTGCGTCCTTATCGTGCGTTCCTATGTCTCGGGTTGATGTTGTTGCCATCGGCGGGGGGGTCATAAGGCCCTGCCCCGAGGAGGCGCCGCGCGGCGCGGCCGACGCCCCGCGCGCCCGGCGGGCGGCAGCCGGCGCGGCAGACAGCCGCAGGACGATGCCCGGCGCCGCCGACGGCTTGGGCGGCGCTCCTGGCGTCAGCGCGGGCGCCGACGCGCCTCGCGGAGCTCCGGGGCAGAGAAGAAAGGGAAGAAGAAAATAATAAACATAACAAGAAACATGCGAATCATATCGACAAAAGGAGGAACGATAGTAATACGAATACGCATGGTAATAAGAAGGAGACGAAGGATAATAATAAACAGAGTAACGCCAATAAACATAACCATAAGAGGAAGACGCGTAATACGAATAAGAAGATGATAATAAACAACGGCGTGCGCATAAACTGTTGGCGTTCCGCGCGGAGCGCCGATTGTGTTTATGTTGATGCTCTCCTATTCTTCGAAAAAGAGGCTGCTTCTCAGAATGCGCGGGCCGTGTCTGTAGTTGTAGGGCCATTGTTTTCTAAGAAGCAGCGTGGTTCTAAGAAACTTTACTCTCCCCTTCTTTCAACGAGGCTTGTAGTGAAAGGTACAGCGAACGCTATATTTTTGCTGCCGTCTTGAATCAAGGCAGCGCTGTCCTAGTTGCCAGTTGCACAATTGTGTGAGTCTATCTGCGGATGGTAGCAACGGACAAAGGCCACGTCCTTCTATGATCCACCTCCCGATCCCATGGTTTCTCTCTTACATTTCGCCTTGCTTGCCATCAAGGGATGGGTTGTGGGATACCTCGATACGTCGCCGACGTTCTCCTAAGAATTGGGTTTTCAGCTCATTGCTTCGTGGTCAAGCCCTGTGCTTTTTTTCCACTTAGGAACGGAGTTGGCTACATATTCATGCGGCTGTCTTTACATATGGTGTTATGTACATAACAACGTACCATAACACAGTGGAGTCCCCGACCGCGCCGACTCTCAGCCACTACATTGCCAATGTTCTCGAACAGTTGGTAACCGACACCTCCACTTTCCCACCGCGCTTCCGCACGCCAGGCACGACCCAAGTGCCGATATCTATCCGCAATCTGACGGCCACGTCAAAGCAGACACCCAGTCGCAACCCCACGTATGCGACAATACCCGATGATACGCAACCTAACATCATGAGCTACAACATGACCGTGCACGATGTTAAGGCCGCGGTCTTTGGAACAATCTAGGTGTGCCCAGGTCTTCCTTGCCGTGGCATAGATGCGAAGGGGAGGACTGGATGGACCACGCTTTCTGGGTCCCTTCTGGGACTCCGCAGGCAACGTACCATTCCGCGACTTTGTTCACGAAATACACGCATGGCTTAACTTCGCGAGCGGAAGTATGACTCCACCCCAACAGGCAGCTGCTTTACAGCGCGGCCTAGGGGCTTGGCTAGGACAGTAGCCATGGGGGTGCCGTCTACCGTCATCAAATACGGTGTCACACTGCAGGGGAGAGACGCACCGATGGAGTCACATACATCATGTACCTACTAAGCACCAAATTTGAAAACCATGACGAGCGACAGCTCACCTCACCGACTTCAGAGTCGACAGAGGTAAGCGAATCGACTCAGTACTGGCCCGGCTCGAGATGGCCAGACAAGAAGCATACTCAGCGGTTTTCAGGGAGAAAGGACATGGCTGGAAACCTGAATGCGCAGGGTTAGTTCTAATTACCACCCGTTTACCACAGCAAGGAGCGATGTCTTCTATGTCTGCGTGGTGGTCCCAAGCTTGCATGCGCGTGCCATTTCGTAACAATACTTGCGATGGGCGATTCGCGGATGCTTGCTGGTCCTGGGGCCCCCGCGATGAATGGGTTGCCGTCATGGGCGTTCTGGCCGACACCTCGGGCGGTCATCGCAACGACGCAGTCGCCAAGTTGAGGCGCGGTCAACCGCCCGAATACATAGCATGGTTACTTTTACATATCGCCAATATGACGGAACATTCGGGCGCTAGGGCGGGCGCTAGGAAGGCGCGCCCACGGCTGAATCGCACGTCCGATAACGAGGATGTCCCAACACTGTGGATCAGAGCCAGAAGTGGGCACTCCTTCCCGGCATACTCCGCCCAAAATTTTGGTGCGAACCTGTAGAAGCTGTAGGCGGCGGAACTCCTGATCTCATCGACAAGGCCCCCCAGTTCTTCATGCGCGGAGCTATGTGGAAGTATCTACCCAGCACCCTCGAAACTGGATTGCCCCGTCGCGCAAAGCACAATCCACGAGGAAGGACTGGCGGGCAGTTTGAGCACGGATGCCCACGCATGCTGGATGCCCGAGGATCTGGTCAGGCCTCAGGCCCGACATCGACTTATACAACTTCATATATATCCCGCGTTTAATTCAAGATGGAGCAAATATGTTGCGTTCTGCCAGTGATAATCTGACGGGCGGACTCAACGGTATCATTCCGACTAAGTACTTCATCATTTTGCGGTGGGGCCCGAAAATGAGTCTAGATATGTTTGGCGCTATCCTCAGTTCTTCTATGACGAGTGCCATGAGCTACGGGATTGGCCAGTAACCGTGGGTGATATCGAACTTCGGAACAATTGTTTTGAGCCCGAAACGCCATTCGGCGTTGGGGTGGCCACGCCCATGGGGTATCTTGGCACAGAAGAATACGCAATTTCATTCGGCGCTAGGGCGGCCGCGCCCAGCAGGGCTCTCTACTTAGAAGAATATTCGCCAGGGCCCATAGAAGCCGTTCGCCTATATACTGATGGGCGCGGGGGCACCCGCTGATGCACCGGGCCAACCTACGCCGGGCCCTCGGCAGCTCTGCCAGCCGATGCAGGCTCATCCTCATGGATGATGCCGCCACACAACGACGCCCCTACTCTGTCGGATATTTCCAGTGGCTTCGATCCGCGGGAATGCCCCGCGCAATGTGCCTGCGGGGCCTCCTGCGAGTGTCGGGCCGGCAAGGCCAGTGTCAGACGCTGGCTCTACTGGGTTCGAGCCCGCGGCATTCGGTCAGCCAGGGTCCGAGCGGGGCCTAGCGCCAGGGGCAGGCGCGCCCCATGGCCTTTAAGCAGCATCGACGAGCAATGAGGACCTCATGCAGCGCGTGGCCACGTTGCGCCAATGCCCAGACCTGGCGGCCGCCATCAGGGCAACGACGCCCTTCGACACTCCACGCCAAGGCCAGGTCACTGGCAGTCCAGCAAGCTCGCCGATAACAGCCCCAACGACAGACCAGCTTGGACACAGGCGGTCGGCACGTGAACAGCAGAGATTTATGCAGCGACAACACCGGACGGCCATTTCTTGAGTCTGCTTGGAGTGGATGTGACAGATCGGAAGAACTGGGCGCCCCCCTGGGAATGGCGCCCAGATGCGAGCCCATCGGCAGGCCAGCCAGATAGGCTGCCATTATTCCGGCATTTGCCGCACGCCCAACATGCCTTCCATTCCAAGGGCCAGCTCCGCCACAGATGGATCAGCCGCTGTTTCCCGAGCACTATGCAGAGATTAATGAAACGATGGTGGGTCGATTGGCCCAGAACCGAGGGGCGCGGGGCATGGCGGATGACTTCTATCGCTTGCAGGCAGCGAGGTCCCACGTTCAGGGGCGCATCCGTCACGGGTGGTCGCCCATCGCCTACGGGCCCAGACGCGACAGTGCAGCCATCGGCACTTGAGGTCAACCCACCTGCAATGACCTTGCCGACGCATTTGCGCGACATCCACGCGTCGATGCAAGCGCGCGCGCAAGCGGCGGAAGAGGCCCGAAGAGCCGCGCGTGACCGAAACGCACGGCGGATGCAACTCATCGCCCACAGCAGCGCCCAGGGCGGACAGGCCCAGACTACGAGGTCTACCCCAGCGTCCAGGGAAGGACCGCCGCCGCCTCCATGCGAGGCGGATGAGTCTACGCTGCAGCAGCAAGGGCGGGCGCGCCCAGGCTCAGACGCGAAAACATGTGGAGGCTGCAATGCGGTCACCAATGCCGCGCCGAATACTGGGGCCGCAATGCTCGGGCGCGCGTTTCAATTGGAGGGGCAGGTGCCGATGTAGGGGCCGGGCATCATCGTGGCGGAATATCCGCGCGCGGGACAGATCGACACATCGAGCGCAGCAGTCGTGGCCATCCAGCGGGCTCAAGAGATATCTGACCTGCGCCAGAGGCTGATGGAAGCATTGGCGTCGATTCCCCGTCGTGCTCGGCCGCGAGCCACGCGGCGCCTGCAACGCCCCCATCACTTGCAACTCGCATCCCGCTACTATTCGACGCGGGGGCACCTGCCGTCAACGCCCCGCCGATGCAGGGCGCGGGGGCGCCCGCTGCCCATGCAGCGCCCAATTTTTTCGACAATCAATTGCTTGACCGCCTAAAACAGCAACGGCAATGGGCGGTTTCAAGAAGCCGCCGCAGCCCTCGCCTGGCCGCGAGCAGGAGGGTGGGCCCCCCATCGAAACGCGCGGCCATGGCACAGGCAGCGGCTGCAGAAATGGCGATGTATGAACAATCGCCGGCACTCATGCTGTAGGGCAACGAGGTCCGCGCCACCTGGTGTAGGAACGAACGCACTGCCCGAACCGATCGACACTAAAAGGGGCGCCCACTGGGACGTTGAACGTTAGCCTGCCGTAGTGGTTGAAGTGAGCGCCTATGCGGGCAACTGGGGCCCTCTGATTCTTAACCTGTCGAGGAGACAGATTGTCGTCCACCGGAGGAGGCTCAGAGGGCAGATGGGCGCGGAAACGTATGCCATTGCGACCCCAGCCGGCACCTTGCATATGTTTTCAGCAGGTAGACTCACAACATGGATTCTTGGCAAACTGAGTATGCTGGTGGACATTGATTCGCGTATCAATATCATCTGCATCAACGCAGCGCGAGATTTCGATGACCAATCCCGCCGGCATGGACACATGCTGAAGGTCATGAACCTGGAAAGGCTGCCATGCGTCAACGGGGTTGGCAGTGGTGCAGCCATGCGCCGGACCGTGGGAACGTTCACAATTGCGCGAATTTTTCAACAGCCCGACAAACCACCCACCGCAAAGGTGGGCGCTTTTGATGGCAACGTCGCAGAAGGACCCGGCTCGGACTTGCCCGCCATCCTTGGCCTTACTTCCATGCAATCAAAGAGGGCGGTTCTGGTCCTGGAGAGGGTAGGGAACGCATTATTTTTCCAGGCTCGCACGCATAAAGTGCAGCTTGGCAAGGGCGCCCAGGGTCCGATGTTGAAACAGACGCCCTCGGGGCACCTGGCCATCCCATGCTCAGATTACAAGGGGGCCACTCCCGGAACAGGAGGCGGTGAACAGCTGAGACTTTCATTCATGTTAGCGCAGGGGGCTCATCCCAGCACGAGACAGAGGCCCGCCGTGGACAAGCATCTCAAGCATTCCAGGACACTGGCGAGTATAACCGCGAAGCGTTGTGTCGCTTCATGGATCAGGCTGTGCATGGCGCTCTCGCTGTGATGGTCAGCTCGACAACTCGCCGCTGACATCGATATGATCGCCCAGTGGATCGCTATGAGATGACCCGGATGCATCTAGCAGGCGCCCACCGCAAGGTGACAGAGGCAGCTGACAAGTGAGATCTAGACCCAATGACGAACCTCCTCCACCCGCGCCTGGAAGAGGCGGGGGTCTGGCTCACAGGTAGCCCCAATGCATCAAGGGCGGCCACGGCCGCAGAAGTATGGGGCGCCATCGCGATTGCGGAGGACAGGCCACAGGTCTTCCACATCGGAAACCTTAGCTCGTCGTCGCACAGCACCGCCGAGCAGGGCCTCATCGAGGGAAGGACGTGCCCGATCGACGAGACGCCGGGCATCCGACCCCGCGTAGATGACCCCCGCTGACGGAGGCAGGCGGGCCTTCTGGCCAAGTCTGCTTGCCGCCCCAAAGGGGCCAGAGGCGCGGGCGCGTGCCTGATGGCGCAGAAAAGCGTGGACACACGCTCTGCAATTAACATTGACATATGATCGTATCGCACATGACGCGGTATTTGCATTGAAGGAGACTGCGCACTGCTTTGGGCGGCCGCGCCCGCTGATTGGTTTGTGAGGTTACCAGACGAACGGGCTGGGCCACGCCGTGAGAGAATGCGTAATCTCCTGACCAAAAAAACATGCTCTCAGGATGCAAGTCGTCCTGGTAGGACCGCACGGAGACTTCTGCAAGTTTTCTCTAGTGCACGAGGCTCTCCAAAGCCGTGAACTCACAGAGATCCGGATGCGCCCATGTTTTTTCGACATCAAGTTTGATCGTGCCAACGAGAGGCCCAGCGGCTCGCATTTGCAGATGTATACATCGCGCGCGAAAATACCGACTACATTATGGAGACGCACGCGCGCGAATCTAAAGGATCACTTGCTGGACTGGCACGGGCGCGACCAGCAACATGCCGAACGGCGAAACAAGGCAATCCTATTCTTGGCAGCGCAACTTGTGGACCAACACTGCAGAGACACAACCAAATACACAACGCAAATTTATCTACAAGTGTTCACTCGCACCGTCACGAATGCGCACAACTACGTACCGTCCAGCGACAGCGGGCCGTGTTTGGATGACGTAGTGCGATGGTTTACATTTGATCTTGGAAGGAAAAGAAGGTATTTGGAGATGCCAAAGTCAAGGACCAACCGACCGGCTATAACTGGAAAGCACCGTTACCCAACGGAGTCGCCATATACGTGCGAGGTTGAATTGGGAATTCGGCCCCCTAGCTGCGCGCGGACGCGGGCGCGCGCCGCCAGGCCGCAGGAAACGAGTTGCGCCCGTCGAAGATGATCGATCTCCTCCCTTCTCGATTGGGCTTGGCGACTACCCGCGATTCCCAATTTTCCGACACTGGTGGACGCGCCAATCGCGCACGCAGCATCACCGACCGAAGCCCAGACACAGCGACAAGAAAAGCCACGGGCTGATCAGTGAACGAGCATCAAGCCTTGAATGATGCCAAGACACGTTGAAGATGGCCTCGGAGATGCCGCATTGCTCTCCTACGTTTCTAATCAACGAGCTGGAGTCAGACGACGACGACAGCTTCTTTTTAACACTCCCATGTGATATTGCGGACGCGCAGGCTGGCGTATTTTATATTGCCCCCGCCCCCTGCGACGGGCGATTCCATTGCGCGGGCGCGTTAGAGCTATGCGGAGGCACTGGCGACATTGCAATTTACTCTCAAAAGAAACATGGCTCCGGGAGGTAATGTGCACAGACGTTCCAACGCTGACCTGGAAAATCCACGAGTACAGCAGGCTACGGATCATTATCTGCACGCGCGTTTTGCCACAATAGTCATACTACAACGCTTGCCTTCGCATTCTAATCCCCAGGTCAACCGCGGCATTTGGTACAAACGCCGCAGCGGCAACCTTCCCCATGTCACCTTCTGAGGGAAGGTAGCCGTCATGCAAGACGACCTCCAACGCGTGTTCCTAAGGGGGCAGCTGGTTGGCACCTGGGTAGACGATTGCTCCCTGGACGACGCCAGTGAAACGCAGGGCCACTTGCGCGGAGGCAACAGACCAGTGATCGATTGGGCTACGTGGTTCAAACAACCGATTGAAATTATGGCCAAGCATCATGCCGTTCTCAAGCCCTTTGAAATCAAAACGTGCTCTGGTAATCAAGAATACGCCTAAGTGTGCAACCGAGGACTGGCGCTGGCGGCCCAACGCGCTACAATAGTGCAATCGCTGACCGTAGAGTCAGCGCAGATGGCAGGGCCTCTTCGCGCGCGAGGCAACAACCCCTTGGCCGACAGGCATTGCGCGATCACCTTTGTGGTCAACAGTGCTGGGTGCGATCCTGATGATCCTGCTGACCCATCAAAAGACCACCGTCGGTCGGTCTTGGTTGTCCAGCTTGCATCGACAACGTTCAACTGAACTGACCAAGTCACAACCGAAATCCGCGTCAGCGCCGTAGGCATGACCAGGAACCCTTTCATTGGATATGCCCAAATTGCAAAAAGGATTTTGGCAAAAACACGCGGGTCCACCTGTTGACGCCAGGTAAGCACAGGTTTGCCCAACCGTGGCAACCGCCAGACAAACACGGACACGCTCCACCAGCTGTGCCAGCACCCTCGGAAGGGGCTCCTGCACCGCTGCTGCAGCGCAAACAGTGGCACCAGACGACCTCTTTGATGAGGTACCTGCACCAGCAGAGCTACCACCAGCTCGATAGAGACCCCAGGGAGAAGCACGGCCACGTGCACCTACCCTCACGGGGAAATCCCCAATGCCCAACCGTGGGCGCCAGCAGCTACGACATGACAAGAGGCACGCACAGTGCATCTGGGGCTGGCAGCTCTTCCGCCTCCCTGCGTGTCGCAGGACGACGCGGACGAGAGGGAGGCGGCGTCGCGCCGCCCCCTCCCCCGCCTCCAGCGGAAGCACGGCCGCGTGCGAGGTTATCTGATTGGTCGAGGTTTGACATTCAGGTGCGCCCTCAAATTGCGGAGTTACGATCCGACCGCCGTGCTGGAAGAGCTACGAAAGCTCCACGCACGCTGGCATCGCGCTTCTCAACCAAAGATGCGTGCGATTCTGTCGCGCGTAGGAATCGACGTTGCACGATTAAACGCGATGCAGAGTCTGGAAGAAACCAGGAAATGCTGTGATGCATTCAATAAGTCCCGGGCACATTCAACGGGAAAGTCGAGCGTGGCTTGGTGTTTTACAAACAACATATCGCGCATTACATCATCGGCCAGTGCGTTCGTTGGGCCGCGGGCCACGGGGTTGCCGACAGGACGATGCTTGCGATATTGGACGGCTATCATAATTGCTGGATGCAACGCGGTCTAGCTTCAGCGCTGTTTCCGACGGTGAAGGTGCTCTGAACAATGATGCTGCGAAGTCCGTCCTGAAGTCTAAAGGCATGGGGTTTCGATTGCGCGCCCGGGGCCAGCATGCCGCAACCGGTGAAGCACGCAGCGGCTTTCCAAGGCACGCCTTGCATGTTATGGAAGGAGATTGTAAGCCGCGCAGCATTCCATTGGTTTTTACATGTTTACTGCACGAAGGATTATTTGTCTGCAGTGCGCTTGCGCTCTACATCGGGGTATCTCCATGCCAAGCGCTGCATGGGCGACAGCGGGCCTGCCTGCCAGACTTGCCGGCGCTGGACTGCCAAGAGGCAGCGGAACTTCCGATCGCAACCGAGAGCGGATAATCAGAGGAATAATCGCCGAGGCCATTGCGCAAGCCACTGCAGTGGCCAAAACCAATAGAGCCCCACGGACAAAGACGACAACAGCGGGACGCCACAATTATCAGCCAGGGGATTTCATGGACTACCACCGCCCGGCCACTACCAAGGACGACTGGGGTGGATGGAACGGACAATGCCCCATCGCGTAACTACCCTGACCGTGGCCAGGCAGCAGTTCAGGTCGGCGGCTGGGAAGTCTTGGCACAATGCCCAGATTTACGACGCGCATTCTATATTGAAGTATTAATGGTCCGCGAGATCGGCTCGGATACTACGGCAATGCGAACAGTATTGGCCTTCGTCGCGAGCTCGTCTGCGGGGGTCTTGCCATGGTCTTTGGCTGCCTGCCGTCCAGGCCAGGAAACTTGCGGATTGCTACAGCGAGTCGGTTTTCGCCCAAAGTATACATTGCTTTGCAGATCTTCATCGGAAGCAATTTTAAGGTAGAGACCGTTGTAGTTGTACGTTTGGCCGAAAGCGCCCCCAGATCACTGGCAGCGCCCTGCGCTGATAGCTGTACCCTGGTATACTACGACAACGACGTCGCACCGGGTTCTCACTGCCACGAATCATATGGTACCGCTTAAAATTTTTACGACATCGCTGGAACCGCGCGTGCACGATTCATTCAGCGCTTAAGGTCATCAGAACCTTTGGCAGGCTTTGATGGGGATCTCTCAAAGTCTGAGGACCTGGCGGAAACGCCGGCGTCGGGCGGCCACGCCCGTGAGGAGTATGGGCCGCCGGCGCTGGCTGCGCATGGCGGCAGGCCAACGACTATTGCTGAAGAAGAAGAAACGGATCTGGAAGCACACGTTGGACGTGGCATGTAGAGTTCCAAGAGGAGAAGGATCTGCTCGAGACCCACTTATTGGAGTCCCTGGGCTCTGTGCCCGCCGAAATGGTTACCGACTGCCACGCGCTCGTGGCCGTGGCCAGTGAAGGGCAAGGACAGTTTCGAGGAATGGGTTGTGATCGGGACCATGACGACGACGTAACTTTTTTGGCATCTGGGGCCACCGAATGCGACGAGACTTACGATCTCGATTCGGACGACCACGGTCAGCGTGTCGAGTTAGCCCTGACATGGCCAAGGTCGTTCTATCAGAGCAACAATGCGAGTCACTGTGCAGCGACCATGCAACCGCAAGGCGCGCGCACGTTTTCAGCCGCAGCCAAAAGAACTGCGGTCGTCGAGGACGACCTCCAGGCGAAGGCAGAACTTCGAGACTAGCGGACCAATTTATCCGAAGCTTTCTACACTGAACTAAGAATATGGCATGGCAACAAGTGCTTCAATATTCAAGACACCGAGCATGCGACTACCATCGCGACCTCTAGATACGCGCGCAAGTGGAAGTCTGTCAAAAACGACATCCGCGAAGTGGAACGAACAGTGCGGCTGCTCCGTTTTCTTCGCGGCTCCATGGAAGTCGAAGCATTCGGCGTAGAAGCCTCCTCAGCCGCAGCTCGTCGAGCAAGCCAGGGATTGCTCGCCAGCGCGGCCGCGTGCAGGAAACAGTGGATCATCGCGTCCATGGACATCGATAAGGCCTTGCTGACAGGTCTGACCTATCGGGAGTCGGCAGAAACCTTGGAGAGAAAGATAGCGAGGCTTGCTTTACTCAGTCCACCCGGCGCAGCCTCGTTTCGACGCGCATTGTCCGGTTTCTCGTCCCGTGACGAGCCAAAGCAATGTCTACAGCGCTAAGCCAGGCACAGGCACCAAAGACGACCCCGGGGCATTCTCACTGAAGCTCAGAACCATCACGCGATGATTCAGGCTAAAACCTACGTCGCACGATGCAGAGTTCGAGACAAGCCCACACTTCCTAGCCGCCGAGCACGCCGATGACATGAACATGGCAGGAGCGGAGGGCGCGATTAACAACTGCGTCAAGTGCGTAGTAGGTACGTTCGGCGCATGCAAACTGAACGAACACTATTACACCAATTGCGCCGCACGACGCACTATGACCGAGGACGGCCACGTCCAGCCACATCCGGATGAGTACATCAAACAGCATCGCCCGGTTTAACATCCAGAACTCACGGGCGCTGCAGCGGAAGAAATGGCAACGAAGGCCGTATCCGGCATGCTCACCAGTATACGTGGCGCCTTGTTGTATGCGTTAATCCTTCGGGTGCGGTGAATGGTATGCGTGGTGTCCTTACATGCACAGGAACCCACGAACCTCCAAGTGCGAAGACTTCAGCAAGGTCCCAAGAACCTTATATGTCAGCTTATGACTCCGACAGGAGAAGTGGACTTTCACAGTGACTCAGGATATCGTCGCCTCAATGGTGACGAAGATGACGAAGTAAAGGGGCATGGCATCCGAAGAGCCAACCTTTTACTGCGAGGACTAGGACTAGGATCTAGCGTTCGGCCCCTCCCCTCCCGACTTTAACGAGGTTTAAGGGGAGGCTGTAAAGCGAGCGCTATATCCGTCGCCGTCTTGGTTCAAGGCAGCGCAGTCCTATTTGCCACTTACACAACTGTGTGATCCTATTTGCAGATCGTAGCAACGGACAATCGGCCACCTCCTTCCTATGATCCATCTCCCGATCGCATGGGTTCTCTCTTACCCTTCGCCTTGCTTGCCATCGAGATGAGTTGTGGGGTACCTCGATGCGTCGCCGACGTTATCCTAAGAGTCGGTCTGTCAGCTTATTGCTTCATGGTCAAGCCTTGTGCCCTTCTCACTTCCCTGCCCTCCTCTGCGCTGAAGGGCTCCCAGACCCCTCGGGCAATGTAAAAAATCATGGAGCTGTCGCTTCGTTCGGCCTCTGGGGGCCTTCGCCAGGCCTCGGGGCGGTCAGAAAGGGGGTTCAGGATGAAAGGCTGGTCTTAGCCTTGGGTCGAGACCTCTGGGGGGCGACGCCGTGAAAAAGCATGAAGTCTGGGGCTTGGATTACCGGGGTCCTCGCCGGGCCCGGGGACCGCCCACGCGCCAATCTGTGTGACATGCTGGCTCGGCGGAAAGGGTCGGGGCTGACGGGGGCTCTGTATTCAGAGACTCAAGGCGTCGGATGCTTGGGATTGGCAGCTTCCGCTGCAGAGGCTGGAGTCGCCTCCGAGTCCTGGCCAGAATGCGCCATGGGAGGGCGCGCCTCTCAGGGGCAGCGTTCGAGGGGGATTTTAGGCTCAGGGGGGACGCGTCGACCCCCCATCGCCCAGTCCTCGCCGATGGGGGCCCGATATCCCAAACCCGCCCAGGAGCGTGCGGATTCGCTACGTGGGCCTCTCGCCGAGCCATCGGAGATGTATCGCCGATTTCAGGTCGATGTTCCCCCCACCCCCTGCTGTGCTGGTCCTCCCCTATCGTTCGGGCGACGACATCTATACAAATCCAGTGCCCCTTGGCCCGGCCCGTCCTGGGCTCAGGGGCTGTGTATACGCCCCCCCGGCCAAGGCAGGGGGGCGTGGCGTATGCGCCGCTGCTGGGTTCATGTTGGGCCTGGCCAGGGAGCAGTACAATGTACAGAGATTTCGTCGCCCTGGTCGCTACCCCTCAGGAGCGGGGCGCGCCTCGCCGGCGAGCCCCGAGGCGGAGCGGCGGGGCGCTGGCGCGCGCGACGGCACGCCTCCGAAGAAGCAGTGGCGGAGCCGCGCCGGCAAGAAGGGCCAGTGCGCCGCGGGTGCGCTGGGCGCCGGGAGTGGCGAACGAACAGCGCACGCCAATCCTCGGCGGCGAGCGAGGGGGGAAGTGAGAAGGAGAACACCTTCTCGGAAGGCGGCGGGGCCTTTCAGAGGGCCCCTGGCCTTGTGAGAGTTCTTCTGTGCCTGAGGGAGGCTTAGAACACTTCTCACAAGGCCGTGGGGTCTCGAGCCTTCTAAGGAGGCCCGCCCCCTGTCACTCCCTCTGTTGGCCGCCGACATACCCATAGGCGGGCGGGAGAGAAGAAGACTGGCTTTCGGTTATGGGTGCGGCTTGTCGGACCCGGGTGGGGCTCCCGTGCGAGTGGGGAGAATCATTCGGCAGCAGGCGTCCATAGGTCCCTCCGTCCCCCCTATGGGTGTTGGTGCGAGTTGTTCGCTCAGCAGGGAGCGGCACGGCGGCGGCGGCGGCGCCCGCGGCCAGAGCGGCGTCCGCGGCGGCGCAGGCCCGCATGGCCATGGGGCGGGCGGGCGGAGGAGTCGCCCTGCCAAGATCAGATTGCGAGAGAGAGAGAGAGATGGAACGAGAGAAACACACAGACATAGAGGGAGTGGCCGTCGGATCAGAAGAGGCCAAGTCCGTACGGAGTGAGTCCATATTGAGTGCTCGGCTCCGTCTGGGGTCAGCCACACGCAGAGGAGGGGAGGGGGAGGGGGGAAGGGTTCTTAGAAACACCCCTGGTAGGGCTGGCGCCTTCTAAAACGCAGCCTCTTTCTAAGAAGCCTTCCCCCCTCTCCCTACCCCCTTGTGTGCGCCGCCAACACTAGTAGAGTGTGGCAGAGAGAGAGAGAGAGAGAGAGAGAGAAAAAAAAAAAGAGAGGAAGGAGCTACAGAGACAGAGAGGGAACGACTGATGGAGAGGGGTGGGCAGAGGTTTCCTATCCAACATGCACCCCCGGTGAGCCACCGCTGCCAGAACCGCGCTTGGCTCCTGCCCAGCTCCTGCGCCCTGGGCTGGCAACATTGCCGTCGGCCCCTGCGCTCGCGCCGGGCCTGAGCTCTCTCCACGGCGCGATGGGGGGGTCTGGGCTCCTGGGTCGGCGCTCCCGCCGCACCGCACGCGGTGGGCCGGCAGGGGATGGCCGCAGCCTGCGGGTGGCGTCCGCAGTGGCCCCCCCGATTTGTGCCGATGCCCGAGGACGGCAGAGGACGAAGAAGAAACAGTGCACAAGCATAAACTTTTGGCGCTGCGCGCGGACTTCTTGGATCCGCGCTGGGCCCCGCCGGCGGCGCCTCCAGTGTCGCCACTGCCGCGCGCCGCGCGCCAGGGAGGGGGGTCCAGCGCGGCTCCAAGAAATCCGCCCGGACCGCCAGAAGTTTATGTTTATGCCGTCTTATGTTCATCTAGTAGATTGACAGTCAGTGCAGGCGGAGATGTCCAGGTGCTCGGCCGCCCATCTGCTGCGCGCGCGTCAGCGCGGGCTCCCCTGAGATCTGGGCTTTGCAATGGTTTTCACACTGTGCGTTTTCGCCCAGTTTTGGGCCTTGGCGCTATCACAGATCGAGCCTGCTTGAAAAGTGCCGCGCAAAAAACGGGGTCTGGGGTTCTCGATCGTGATTTTCACGATGTTGCATTTTTGTTTCGCACCGTCGGAGCTCAGGGTAAGGTTCGTGTTCTGTCAACGCGGCGGCGGCGATCCCAGCGCGGGCGTGCAAGGTTTCACGCCGCCAGCGGCCCAGAGTCGGCCGATATGGGACAATCCAGCGCTCGGAGAGCCGCCGATCGGTCAAGTCTGAACGATCCACGTGGTGGCAGAAACCAATGCTGGTGTCGTCACGACACGAATTTGCCGTAGGCAGGCTCGCGAACATTTGACGTGGCTGGCCCGGGCGAAATCTGGGTGTGGCCGCATGGCTTTCCAGCGCTCGGCCCTTGTGCGTACGGGTGCCTGCGTCGGCCCTCCGCGTTTGCATCGAGCGCGTGGTGGTCGCATGCTCCGCACGCGAATTCTCGAAGAAGACAACCTGCACAAACGTCAACTTGCGCAGATCCGCGCGGATTTTCTGCCGCGCGCCAGGGAGCGGGGGGAGTCCAACGCCGATCGAAGAAATCCGCATTGATTTGAGCATGCAGTTTTCCCCCAGCCAGTGTTTACACTTAGGGCTTCTTACTTTGCTTTAACGAACCGGGTTTGTGTGCCGCTCTGGCTGCCATGTGGCCGCCGTCGCCGCCTCGTCGCCGCCTCGTCGTCGCCCGCCGTCTGGGTCGGTGTGCCGCTCTGGCGGCTATGTGGCCGCCGCCGCCGCCCCGTCGCCGCACGTCGCCGCCCGTCGTCTGGGCCTGACCGCCGGTCTGGCGGCCATCTTGCCGCCGTTGCCGCCCCGTCGCCCCATAGATTGCGCACCACACATATTGAAATTGCACCACATTTATTGCACAGCATATATTGCCATGTATTGCGCCACGTAGATTGCACAACATAGATGCACAACATCTATTGCACAACAGACATTGCACCACATAGACTGCACCACATCGATTGCACAATACATCTTGCACCACGTAGCTTGAACCACATCGTTTGCACAACATCGATAGCACCCCTATATAATGCACAAAATTAATTGCACAGCATAGGCTGCTGGAAACACAGTGTTTGGGGTCCACGCTTGTCAACATCATGATTGTTTTGCGTGATTCAGACGTGTGTGCCTCCAGCTTCCTGGTATGTCGTTCGCGGACGGCCTCGAGCTCTGGGGCGCGCTTCGAGCAGCCTCCTCGCCCCCCCCCTCGGCCCCCTCGCCTCAGCTATTTTTGTTGCTCGAGCGGCGCCGCGCGCAGCGCGGTCGGACGAGCGATGGACGAGCGAAGAGTGCACCAGCTCGCGTGCGCGGCGGCTGGGGCCGTGGTGGGGGCGGCCGCGGCGCTGCTGCTGCGCCGGCGCTCCGCCGGCGTGGGGCACGGCGGCGAGGGAGGGCCCCCGGCGGACGTGGTCGTGAAGATCGGCGGGTCGGCGTGCACCAGGAAGCTCTGGGGGAAGGGGGGGGGGCAGGAGGAAGAGGAGGGGGAGGGGGCGGAGGGGGAGGAGGGGGAGGAGGGGGAGGAGGAGGAGGAGGAGGAGGAGGAGGAGGAGGAGGAGGAGGAGGTTGCAATATACTTCCCACTCCGCGGACGCACGTGACCGTCTCGTCCTGACAGTCCTGAATTGTACTAGAACGCCATTCCTGTGACTTCGAATGCACGAACCCTTGAATCTGCTGCAAACTTTCAAGACAACTGTGCGCAGCGCTAAGGCGAGAGCCATTTGTAAAAAAAGGCCGCCCTCCATATGTGAACCGGCTCTGAAACTTCCAAGGGGAATGCGCGCGGCGCTGTGGCGAGCGACACATTGTGAAGACGGGCCGCCACCCATCTGCGAATCTGTTGCAACTTTTCAAGACGTATGTGCGCAGCGCTACGGCGGGGACGAGATGCTGAAAGCCAGCCGCCCCCCATCGTTGACATTGCTGCACACTTTTAAGGCGCACGTGTGCGCGCCAAGGCGAGAATCACATTTTGAAAACGGGGCGCCCTACATGCTCTGAGCTTCAGGGTCACAAGTTGTGAGGAAGGCGCGGGCGATACGCCTGGCCCGCCCCACCGGCACGGGGGGGGGGGGGCTACAGGGGAGAGTTAATCATGAAGACAAGGGGAAGAGCAGGAGGAGGAGGAGGAGGATTCTGCTACGAGGATTCTGCTATCCTGATCAGCCGTGCCATGAGCAAGAGAGCGCGACCGACGACGATGAGACAGCACGATCCCCCAGGCCTCTCTTGGGCGACATGGGGCTGCATCAGAAAAGGCGGTTGGTGGTCGGGTGTCGCCCTTCCCCCAACCGATTCAAATTCCCAGAGATCTTCCGAGGATCGCCCCCAGGACATTGAGACACGCCGTGGCAGCACGCTGCCACTGCCTGCTTCTCGCACGCACGCTTGGGCAGCCCCGCTGCCACTGCCTGCTTGCTTCCCCCTTTTCCCACGAGTGGATTTCCTCCACTCCTGCTCTCGCGCAACGGGCTGATCTCTGCACTGTAACTGAGGGTAGCTCGTCCGTGCCCTGCCATTTCGCGCCGGAGCCCGTCCGTTGGCCCCTGCACTTCTCGCACGCGCTGCTTCTAGCGAGTGTAGCTAGATAGAATCGGGCTCCAACTTTGCCTCCCGTTTTTCCCAGCGCACGGTGGTGGCTAGGAAGGTGACGTTTGGCTCCAGCATTGCTTCCCTCTTCTCGCAGCGGCTTGCCCAGATCCCAACGCTGTAGCAGACGACGTCGGGCTCTGCCCTCGCCTCCCACTCCGTGCAGGATGGCGCTCTTCTCGCACACACTGTTCCCAGAGGTGTTAGCTCTGCCTTCGCCTCCCACTTCTCGCAGGGTGGCGCTCTTCTCGCACACACTGTTCCCAGAGGTGTTAGCTCTGCCTTCGCCTCCCACTTCTCGCAGGGTGGCGCTCTTCTCGCACACACTGTTCCCAGAGGTGTTAGCTATTCGACGTGTGGCTCCAGCTTTGCCTCCCTCTTCTCGCAGCGGCTTGCCCCGATCCCAACGCTGTAGCTGTCGACATCGGGCTCTGCCTTCGCCTCCCGCTTCTCGCAGGATGGCCGCGGCAGAACATTGCTCGCTTTTGTCGCACGCATTGTTCCCAGAGGCGTTAGCTAGAAGAGACACTCGGGCTCCAGCTTCGCCTCCCTTTTCTCGCAGCGGCTTGCCCCGATCCCAACGCTGTAGCTGTCGACATCGGGCTCTGCCTTCGCCTCCCACTTCTCGCAGGATTGCCGCGGCAGAACATTGCTTGCTTTTCTCGCACGCGCTGTTCCCAGAGGCGTTAGCTAGAAGAGACACTCGGGCTCCAGCTTCGCCTCCCTCTTCTCGCAGCGGCTTGCCCCGATCCCAACGCTGTAGCTGTCGACATCGGGCTCTGCCTTCGCCTCCCACTTCTCGCAGGATGGCCGCGGCAGAACATTGCTCGCTTTTCTCGCACGCACCTGTTCCCAGAGGCGTTAGCTAGTAGAGACACTCGGGCTCCAGCTTCGCCTCCCTCTTTTCGCAGCGGCTTGCCCCGATCCCAACGCTGTAGCTGTCGACATCGGGCTCTGCCTTCGCCTCCCACTTCTCGCAAGATGGCCGCGGCAGAACATTGTTCGCTTTCCTCGCCCACGCTGTTCCCAGAGGCGTTAGCTAGAAGAGACACTCGGGCTCCAGCTTCGCCTCCCGCTTCTCGCAGGCCCTCCTCGCACGGACGACTCCCAGCGTTGCAGCTGATCGTGGCCCACCCGCGCATTTTGCACAGCGCCAGCGTCCGCTGCCACTGCGCGTTCCCTTTCTCGCACGGATTGTTCCCAGCGTTGTAGCTGATCGTGGCCCACCCGCGCCTTCGTCCCTGTCGCAGCGCCAGCTCTGGCTGCCACTGTTTGCTTTCTCGCAGCGTGAGCTCTGCCTGCCACTGCTGGTCTTCTCTCACGGCCTGATCCCTACGCTGTAGCTGATCACGACTCTGTTGTCCCCGCACTCTGCCCGCGGCGCCGCATCGGCTGGCGCCCAGGTCTGCCAGGAGGTGGAGGAGGGTGGAGACGGAGAGGAGGAGGAGGGGGCGGGAGGGGGCGGGCATCCTTGCAGCTGCGCGTTCTCCTGATTTCAGCGTTGTAGCTGATGACGTGGGGCTCCGCGCTGCTTCTTCATGACTCGGGCGCGCAGCGCCACTTCGAAGTTTGCGCGCCGCATCGTCCAAGGGGCCCGGAGCAGGGGGGGGCCGCTCGGACGCGAAATGGCTGAGGAGGAGGAGGAGGAGGAGGAGGAGGAAGAGGAGGAGGAGGAGGAGGAGGAGGAGGAGGAGGAGGAGGAGGAGGAGGAGGAGGAGGAGGGGGGAAGAGAAGCGGGAGGGGGAGGAGGAGGGGGGAAGAGAAGGGGAACGGGGAGGAGGACGTGGATGAGGAGGGGGAGGAGGGAGAGGCGCACCGAAGTTTGGGATGGGGCGCCAGGATGCTGGGGAGGAGGGGAGAGGATTGGGTCGGATCGGGCACTTGGGTCAAGGTTGGTGCCCTCCAGCAGAGGACGGAGGTGGAGGCCCTGCATCGCCCAAGAGCGCACGCCTTTCAGGGTGCCCGTGCCGCCTCCGCCCTCCCTGCCGCCTCCGCCCTCCCTGCCGAGAGAGCCCAACTTTCGTGAGGCGACAGCTGCACACAACCGCCCATGGGCCACAGTGATTACATGTATGATTGCCGCTATGGTTCGTCTACCCAGACAGGAGTGGCGGCAGCTCTAGCTCGCCTGCCTGAACAGGAGCGGCTGCAGTGGCGCGCCCGTGACCGCCACTGGTCGTGTCCAGAACTCGCCAAAGCGTTTGACGAGCCACAGCACAGTGCGGAGCGACCCGTGCAGCAGCGTCTCTCACGCAGTCATGATGTTTGTCCATCCTGGGCCGCTGACGCGCAAGAGTGAGAGAGAGAAAGAGGCTGAAGCTCGGGGGAGCCGACGCCGAGGGCCATCGTCATCCCACCCTTCATGGAACTGACACTCAGCGCGGAGTCTGTGTTCTCTTCATAACAGCTTCATGTTATCCTGTAGCTGCACCGGCAAGGTCTGCTGCGTCTGAACTTTCTTTCTGGTATCGTTGATCTCCTGATGGAATCGTCAAAAGGGGGGAGAAATAGGACTGGTACTCCCCTAGTTTGTCATAGATCTCCTGCTTGATCTCAGCGTCGCAATCCTTCGACATGTCCAGCTGCACCTTTCACCTCGTCGCTGATCTCGTGAAATCGGTTTCGAGAGCTATTGGGTGTCTAGCTTATGCTGGCCAGCGGGAGCCTCGTAGGAGTCCTGCATATTCAACTGCTGTTTGCCATGCCTCTTGAGGTCATCGAGGTCCTTCACGATCATGCCAAGGCCGATCTTGAGCTGGTGGATGTCTGGCGTGTGGCCGCCAGCGCCTGCATATTCAACTGCTGGTGTACCTGTTCCTTGAGGTCCCCTAAGGTAAGCAAAGATCTTGATACTTAAAGCGTCGTCTATTAACCTCTCTTGGTTGTCGAAGCCGATGTCGAAGAGTTGCGGGGCCTGGGAATACACTCTTCTGCATTTTCCCGCCTTGATATCCTTGGGATCCGTATTCACCTCAGACTTCCGCCCTGGCATCTTCTGCACACGATCGAATATGTCCTGAACCTTACTGGCGAACGCCTCCTTGCCAGAGTTCTCGCTGGGCTTGGGCTCTACCGGCGGCGTCTAGCCAGAGACCGAAGCAGCGACTACCTGCAGCTAGCTTGTCCGAGAAGGGGTGGCTATGGATGTCAACCCCGACACCGTGCCGCTTCACACCACCACCGCCAGCGGCCGAGGCCTCTCGGCAGCTGGCGACGTGGGGTCAGCAAGCCAAGCCGTTTGAGCTTGGTGTTGCGTCGCTCCTTGGTCCGCGTTCAGCGCTGCCTGTCGAGTCGCCCTCAAGCCGCAGACGAACGCATCCGTGCATCGAGCCCTGGGACGAGGCGCATGCACACTTGGGCTCTGGCTTGAGAGCACTGGGCCCCCCTGGCTTGACAGGGGGCGACGGAGGAGCAGGACCAGGAGCGGGAGAAGGGGGAGGAGGAGGGGGAGGAGGCAGGGGAGGAGGAGGGGGTGGAGGGGGACGACACGAGGGGGTCAGGAGTGCCTCCAGCTCGCAGACGCCTGGAGGCCCCCGTTGCTCGTCAGAGCTGAGCAGGCGTTTGAGCCTGACCAGTCCACCTGAAGGGCAGCCTGTCGCCTCCCCACCGACTGGTGGAAGAACGATGGGTGCCCCTAGGAGTTCGTTCTCTGTGGCGCATGTGGGGATCGAATGGGCGTCAGCTGTGTGCGCAGGAGGAGGCGGAGTAGGAGGAGGAGGAGGAGGAGGAGGAGGAGGAGGAGGAGGAGGAGGGGGGAGCAGGGGGGTCATCAGCGGGTCGGCGTGCACCAGGAAGCCCGGCAGAGGGGAGGTGTCCACCACGAAGTACCTCCAGGCCTCCGCACGGCTGTGCCCAGGCCCAGGTCCTGGCGGGTTCGGGCACCCCGCCTGTCCAGGAGAGCCACAGACAAACAACAGTACGAACATAATTTGTTCGAGGCCCGCGCGGATATGTAGTAGATCGGCGCCCAAACCCTAAACCCACTGATAATGCCGGGGGAGCCATGGGCAGCGCTGCTCGAGACACGCCCTGGAGCTCGAGACCGAGGAAGCTGGAGATACACGTGGCCGAATTTAGAAGGAACAGAACGGGGCATACACGTCAACTTTTGGAGGTACTCGCGCAGCTCCAACATTTTATGAGTATGCCGCTTCCTGTTCATCTACAGAGTCCGGGCCGCCCCGGGTGGTTGGCCTGCGCGGGTCTGTGCGGTGGTGGGCCGCTTTCCCCCCTCCGACAGGAAGGCGGAGTTCGAGACGCTGCACGCCGAGAACCTCGCGGCAGCGGCGAAGCAGATCGGGGAGGTGCACAGGTCTGGCAAGCGCGTGGCCATCATCCACGGCGCGGGCTCGTTCGGCCACCAACAGGCTTCTCCTTTGCCCCTTTCCTTCTCCTCTTCATCTTCCCGCCTTTCTTTTCCTTCTTCCTCATCCTCCCCATCTTTCTCATCCACCCACCAGCAGGCCAGGGAGTACGGCGTGTCCAAGGGCGTCGGGGAAGGGCCGCTGGCGTACCCGCTGGCCGGAAGGCTGCGCGAGGGCTTTGCGAAGACACGCCTCTCCGTCACGACACTCAACAAGCACGTCATTACCGCCCTGATCGAGCAGGGGCTGCCCGCAGTGACCATGTCGCCGTGCCCCTTCGTCGGCACGGCGAAGAAGAAGCTACCAAGCTCGCGACTGCCCGCCGACGCTGTCGCGGGCGCCAGGGGACTGGTCCGCGCAGGCTTCGTGCCGGTCGTGCACGGGGACGCCATCCTCGACTGCGAGCAGGGTTGCGCCATCCTCAGCGGCGACGTCTGGATGGTTGAGTTCTGCAAGGAGCTGCAGGCGAAGAGTGCGGTGTTCATCACGGACGTGGACGGGGTGTTCACCAAGCCGCCCTGGGAGGAGGGCTCGCAGCTGGTGCGCGAGATCCTGGTGGACGGAAAGACAGGCTGGAGGGCCGGAGGACGTACAAAACATCATCAACGCAAGATTTCGGAGCTCCGCGCCGCCCCCTGACGGCGCCTCTGGCGCCGCCCCTGGCGCGCGGAGTCCAGGGCCGATCCCAGAGGTCCGCGCGGAGCTCCGAACGGTCAGGTTTCATACAGTTTGTTGCTCCTCTGCAGGCGAGCTGGAGCTCACTGGCGTCGCCACCACGACGGCCGACCACGACGTGACCGGCGGCCTCAGGGCCAAGCTGGAGAGCGCCGCCGAGGTGCTCCTGCGGTCGCCGACCGTGCAGGCGGTCTACATCGTCCGCGCGGGGAGCGAGTCCGCGGCCCAGGCGCTCCGGGGCGAGACGCCGGCGAGAGGCACTGCGCTGCGGAGGCGCAGGTGAGCCTGCTCGGCTCCCCGGCGCAGCCCCGGCCCCCCGACGGGCGGCCCCCTCTGAGGCCCTGGCCACTCAGCCCTCCTCGTTCGCTGCTCTGCATCGCTTCGCCCAGAAGCGGCAAGTGAGAGGCCAACAGTTTTCGCCGAGACACCAGCGGCATGTCGGTATGGCGCGGGGAAGGAGCGGCCGAATTCGTTGCGCGTATGTTTTGAACTGTACTGGTGGGACAGCGGTTGATGTGATCGTCGCCCAGATCAGAAACAAATTCTTCACATGCGCCGATCGTTGCTGAATGGCTCTGAGGAGGACTGCCCTGCCTCGGCTTGCCAGCTAACCAGCCGCTGCCTTCTCTGGAATGAATCATCATATTCGAGACCTGCAGACAGATTTGCAAGTCTCCCGATCGCGCGTGATGTCCATCCTGCACTAGCGCACGTGCCTCGGCGTAGTCGTCGTCTTCCTCCTCTGGCACTTCTCCCAGCTCTTCTGAGCGTGGTTCTCTGTGATGACGCGGCTCTTTATCACCTCGAAGAGCATGCGCTGGCTGCAGTCTCAGCGCCCCTCGGACGAATCGTGCCCCACAGGGTGCTTCACCCGCGGCCCCAGCGGGTGCGTCCGCATGCCCCCCCCCCACACTCTTTCGGCACACCCCTCACCCAGACCGTGGCTCCGCGGGGAGCTTCAACTGCGGACCTGCGGGGGCAAGTTCGCATGCCGCTCCCGCCAGTTCGGCACACGCGCACGCACACGCCTCGGATGGCTCATGGCTCCCAGGGAGCTCCATTCACGGCCTCACCGTGGTGCTTTCGCACGCCGCCCCAAGGGAGCTCCACCTACGGCCCCAACAGGTCTGCCGCATGCCGCTCCCCTACCATTTCTGCACGGATCGTGCCCAGCACGGTGCTCCTCGTACGGCCCACGTGGGCAACTCCGCATGCCGCCCCCGCCCATTTCGGCACACCCCTTGCGCAGCTCGTGCCCCCCACACATGGTGATAAGCTTCTCTTCCACCACCACTTGGAGGGGGCAAGAAGGTGGAGGGTGAGGAGGAGGAGGAGGAGGAGGAGGAGGAGGAGGAAGAGGAGGAGGAGGAGGACCCCCTCCCCCTCCTACTTACGGTGGTGGCGGTGGAACACAAGCCCACCACATAGCTCGACGTGCGGTACCAGTGGGGGTGTTCGCGTGCAGCGCCACTGCTTTTTCGGCACCGTGCCCCAAACGGGAGCACCACCCACGGCCTCACTGGGTGCGTTCGCATGCGGGCCTCCGCCCCTTTCGGCACACCTCTCACGCGATACCGTGCTACACCTGTGGCCGCAGTGGGCGCGTTCGCGTGGGGGCATTCGCCCCATCGGCACGCTCCTCACGCGGATCGTGCCCCATGAGTCCAGCGCGCATTTGCATGTTTGCCCCGCAGTCCACTATCGGCACCGCCGCGTGGCAAGCAATTATATATGTATATCTATTTGTGAACATACATATGTGTAGATATGCATATACACGTATGTATACACAAGATTTGAAGCTCGCTGCGCTTCGCTTTAAAGTCTTGGTACAGTGCACAGTGTGCGATGCGAGGGGAGTGGAGGACAAACGGGCGTATTGGGCCGAAACGCAGCTACATGTGGAGACAACGGGGGCTGCGAGAATCAGCAAAGCACGTGGGGCGGTGGAAGAGGTGTGAACGGCTCGACGACGGCGACGACGACGTTGTCGTTGTCGTCGTCGCCGTCGTCGGTCATCTTGAGGTGGTCTCAGGCCTTCTGTAACCGCTCTTGGGGGCGTTTCGGCTGTTGTGGGCCTGCGGCAACGGATGATGAGAGCGCCGATCGTGACATTGGAAGGAGACGTAGGACTACAGTAATGATGAAGTAGTGGTGGTGCCGACGGGTACGGGGGAGATGGAGGGTTCGGGAGCCAGTTGGGGGTGTGGGCTGGAGGGAGGTGGGGGGCGGCAAGTGACAGCACCTCCGGTTTGGAAGACCGGGGTCACCAGGGCCAGATGATGATAATGATGACGACGTCGTCGAAGAGTTTGTGAAAGGAAGGATGTTTTTTTTGGGGGAGGTGGTATGAGGGCGTGCGGTGAGCGTCTGGGGTGGTTGGGAGCTTTGCTGGGTTGTTTGTGGAACCGTAAGACTTTGGGGGGCTGCTGGGCGGTTTGTCTGGCGGTGTGACGTGCTCGGGAACGCAGAGGCTCTCGGGTGTCCTCTTGGGGAAGATGGAGACCTCGGAAGACTGCAGTAAGTGGCGTTTGGGGGCTTCGTGAAGGTTTGGGTGAGTTTTTGTTGCGTTGGGGGCGTGTGTTGGGGCTGTGTGTGTTTCTCGGGTGGTCTTTAGGGAGCGATGGAGCGCTCGGAGGCCTGTTGTCAGCGTGGGGCTCGGGGGTTCGGAAAATGACAGGGGGGGGCTTCGAGAAGGGGAGTTTCCAGGGGCGAACGACGACAATGAGGAAGGCACCGTCCAGAATGTGTTTGGGGTGGCGCGGGAGGGGTCCGGCTGGCTCGGAGGGTCGAATAATGGCCCCTGGACCAATCCACGGGTATTTTCCATGTAGTTTTGCGAAGGGGTGCAGCCATGGCCTTGGAAGTCCCGTATAGGCCCACGAAAGCGTGACGACGTCGTAAAAGATCCGTGAGCTTCGGTTCCTCATTTGTCATCGACGCGGGGCGAGAGTGAGGTGCACCTGGGCGTCGAAGGCCTCTTTGATCCCCCTCCTCCCTCCCTCCCTCCCCAAAGTGACTGCAACATCGGAATGTCCGCGAATGGCCGATGCCAGCAAGCTACACGGAAACTCCAGCGATGAGTCGGGGCGTCGAAGGTCTTTTTGAGTCCTTTCCTCCTCCCTCCCCAAAGTGGACGCCGCATCGGAATGTCCGCGAAGGGCCGATGCCAGCAAGCTGCACAGAAACATTCAAGCGACGAGTCGGGAGAGGATCAAGGAGGCAGGAAGCGGAAGGAGGACCAGGACATTGGATCAGGGAAGTCGTCGGCCCCAGGGGGCACAGGTGGAAAGATCTGGCCAGCCCTGGAACAGAAGCGCCTTCCCCTTAAGCGCTCGTGGTCGCCAGGGCCTGTCCAGGCCATCGTTGTGGTCTGGGGCCCTGCACGCGAGTTCCAAGTGGCCGAAGTGGCGGGCCAGAGAAGCCTTAGGGCCCTTGGGGCCCCCGTGGATGGGCCAGAGAGAGCCTCGGGGACCTCCAAGGCCTTCCAGATTCTATCGACTGGCCGTCGGCCCATCCCGCCACCCTGCCGAGGTTGTGGGTACGAGGCCTCTTGGATGTTCGTTGGGATCTCTTGGGAGGCTTTTCGAGGGTCTCTTTGAAGCAGTTTGGAAACCTCTTGGGGGTGTTTTGGGCCCTCTTGGGGCGTCTTGTGGGCCTCTTGTTGACGTCTTGGGGCGACTTGGGGGCCTCTTGGGGGCCCTCTGGGGGGGAATCTTGGGGCCTCTTGGGAGCCTCTTGGGGCCTCCTGGGGGCCGCTTGGGGTGGAAGGCTATAATTTTCGGTTCGGGCTCGCCTTCTCAGGCCCTCTTGGCGCCGTCTTGGGGTTCTCTTGGGCCGTCTTGGGCGCCTCTTGGGCCGTCTTGTGAAACTCCTGGGTCGTCTTGGGGTCCTCTTGCGAACCTCTGGGGCCGATTTGGGGCGGGCTTGGAGGCCTCTTGGACTGTTTTCCACGCCGTGGTAGCTGAAAACTCGTAGATGCTAGAAATCTACGTTTCTCTTTGCGAATTTGACGATTTTGGCCTCTTGTGGCCCTGTCGGGAGTGCTTTTGGAGGCCTCGTGGGACGTCTTGGAGGCCTCGTCGGCCGTCTTGGAGCCATCTTGGGCGTCTTGAAGCGATCTTTGGGCGTCTCGGGGCCCTCGTGGACAGTCTTCGGCGCCTCTTGGATCATTCCTGGCCTGTTTTGGGGCCCCGGGGGACGGCCCGGAGAGCCTTGGGGACCCCTGGGGGCTTTCCAGATTCTGTTTTGGGGGGGGGGGGCATCTCTGTCGGTTTCCGGGTGTGAGATAATGAAGGTACGAATATAGATGTGTGTATATATATACACATAAATGTATGTACATGTTCGTGCATATATATATATATATATATAGATGTGTATATATATATTGTATATATAGATATGTGTATATGTGTGTATGCGTATACATACACACGTATACATAGATGCATCGACATATACCTATACATATACATATACATATACACGTACATGCACATGTACGTATACATATACACATACACATACGCATACATGTGCATTTACTCATACTTATACATGTGCATATACAAGTACACACACGTATATGTTTATGCGCATAGATATTGTTTAAGAGAGAGAGAGAGAGAGAGAGACAGAAAGAGAAACAGAGAGACAGAAGGGCTTGCCCTGCGCTGCTCGCAGCTGTATGTGTTTGGGCCCGTCCCCCAATGAGGCCGGAGGTGGTGGTGGATCAATTGAACAGACGAGCTGCGTTTCCCATAAGGGACGCCCATTCGAAATTTCAAGGTACGATGCGATGCTGCACAGTGGATTTGGTTTTGTGCACGGTGCGGCTATGATGTCTGCTCGCAAACAGCTCGGGGATCTTTTCGAGCCCTGCTACGGGGGTTTGAAGCACTGTGCATCATGGTGCGACCATGAATTTACTCCAGTAGTTCCCCCTTGTCTTCCCCTTCCTCGCTTCCCCCTCCTCTCCCCGCAATCTCCTTGCACCCCTTTCTTTTCCCCCCCGCAACACCCCCACCTTTCCCTCTCTTTTTGGTCCTTCCGTCGCGCCCTCGCTCGCTATCAGGAATAATAAAGTAGGGGGAATAAGAGGAGGAAACTAAGGAGGAGGAGGAGAAGGAGGAGGAGGAGGCGCAGGAAGAGGAGGAGGGTGAGGAGGAAGACGAGGAAGAAGGGAGTACAGGGGCAGGATGAGGAGGCGTCTCCCCGCCACTCTCTCTCCACCTCTCCCTTCGAAGGCGATCCCGCTGAAGGCCAGCATCCCGGCTGAGGCGAGATCCCCAACCATGCAGTGGCGCCTGTACATATTTTCCCGGGAGCCAGGCCCGAGCCCTGCGAGGAGGGGGACCAGGAGCAGCAGGAGGAGACAGGCTCGAACCGTGTGCGGAGTGACAGGATGCAGGGGAGGTAGAGAGAGAGAGAGAGAGAGAGAGAAAGAGGCAGAGAGAGAGAGAGACTTATACACAAATGTATACATATAGATGCGGATGGAGAGAGAGAGAGAGAGAGAACAATAAAAAAGAGAAAGAGAGAGAGAGAGAGAGAAACAGAAAGAGAGAGAGAGAGAGAGAACGACAGAAATAGAGAGAGTGAGAGAGAGAAACAAAGAGAGAGAGCGAGAGAGAGAGTGAGAGGGAGTGAGAGAGAGAGAGAGGACAGACGTGGAAGAGGTGATGATGCGGAGGAGGACTGCGAGCGGGAGGAAATGCAGAAGTATGAGGGGGAGCAGGGAGGACGAAGGAGGAGGGAGGAGGAGGAGGAGAAGCAGGAGGTTGGATGATGATGATGACGATGATGTTGATGATGGTGATGGTGATGGTGAATATGATGATGGTGATGCTGGTGATGATGGTGCTGCTGCTGATGATGCTGATGATGATGATGCTGATGATGATGACGATGATGATGATGACGATGATGATGATGGGGATTATGATGACGCTGATGATTGTTGTGATGATGATGATGATGATGATGATGATGATGATGATGATGATGATGATGATGATGATGATGATGATGATGATGATGATGATGATGATGATGATGATTGTGATGTGATGGTGTGAGGATGAGCACGAGCAGGAGGAAGGAGCAGGAGGAGGAACGAGGGAGGAAGGAGGAGGAGGAGGAGAAGGAGGTTGAGGAGGAGGACGACGAGGCGACGGCGAAGGGGCAGGATACGAAGTTGGAGCAGGCGCAGGATGATCATGATTCTTCCAAACAGGCTTGCACCAGCGTGTTCTCGTTTTGATTTGAAGCAATCGGCCTGCGGGTCAGGGTTTCGCCCGGGGCCCGCCCGTCGCCGCCTCGCCGCCGCCACGTCCACTAGCCTGGAGTTCCAGGCTTTCGCCCGGTGCCCGCCTGTCGCCGCACCGCCGGTTCCAGGCTTTCGCCCGGTGCCCGGCCGCCGCCGCCTCGTTGCCGGGGGGTGTCGGCCGGTGGGCGCCCGATGCCGTTTCTTCGCTCGCGTTTCAGGAGGCACACGTTGGTTCTCTTGTCTAAGCGGAACTAGAATCGCCCCCCCAAACGAGGCCGGGGTCAGCGACCCTTCTCGGGCTATTTTCCCACATAGAAAATTACATGTTCACACATATATATATTATATAGATATAGAGTCAAACATTGGGACGATCGTGCATCCGAAATACGAAGACATACAATCCCAGCCAGGCCAGCCAGGCTGGTATCGACCATCCCCGCCATCTCTTACAACAGAAGTCACATGTCGCCGCGCAGTTTATTCCGACGCGCGGCCTTCCGTCTTGGGGAGGGCACCTCGGGCACCAGGGCAAACGCCGCCTTGGACGCGGTTGGTTTGCCGTTGGTTTGCCGCGGTGTCGGCTTCGTCTGCTTTGGCGCGGGACATGGCTAGGCAGCAACTATCGGAAGCCGTCGGATTTCTAACAAATCTGTTGCCAGAACTATGCGCGCGTACTCGTTGAAATCTTACGAAAATCGTTGGCGTCCAGCCGTTCTGTCAAATCAGACCATGCGGGCCACTGGCGTGCGCTGGTTGAAAATGTTCAACCACCATCGTGCGCCCACTCTGCCTAATGATACACCTCGACATTCGTCAAACATCGTTTGTTTCTAACAATTTCAGCAGAGAGGTGCTCAACAACATACGGAAAACTGGCGGTTGCCATTCAGCACATGCCACGGTGTCTGAATTTCTGCGGGCGAGCGCTTTGTCATCATCCTTATCAGCACAGTTGTTATCATCATCGTCAGCGTCAGCATTGCCATCGTCGTCGTCATCATTATCACCATCGTCGGGATCATCGTCATCATCGTCAAAATTCTGCGCGCGTGCACTCCCTCATCCTCATCATCATCATTATCATCATCATCATCTTCACCTTCACCAACACCATCACCATCACCGTCACCATCACCATCTTTACCACCGCCACCATCATCATCATCATCACTAGCACCATCTTCATCTTCACTATCACCATCCATCACCAGCGTCATCGGTGTCACCGTCATTATCATCACAAGCATCTTCATCTCCATCACCATCGTCGACGTCGACATCGTATCGCCCCCATGTCCACTGTCATCGGCATCGGCATTATCGTCATCACCACGTCGCGCTCGTCACTATTTCGTGACCTGGAGAAAGGCCTCGTCTGCGCGGTTGAGTTCCACGCGCCCGTGCGTTCGTGGAGATCATGGCCATATGAGTTTTGCCAACAGCTGCGGGTGGGAGGGTGCGATGTTTGCGCGAGCAGCGGAGTCGTCGACTTCAAACTGCACAACACAAACTGCACGAGCGTTCATGTTCCCGAAGCATTGCTTGCACTTCTGGTTTGTTTCTTCCCTTCGTTAACTACGTAGTTGGTTGACTATTCCGAGTTTTCGCCACGTTGCGGCCCGTGCCGCCTTGTGGGCG
>CAUYUJ010015273.1:0-17500 GCA_963575745.1 Prorocentrum cordatum
CGATTTTTTTTTACATTCTCGGATTTTTTGTTGAGTTTTTTTTTTCCTCGTGGAGCCGCTGCGTGGGGCCGCCGCGGGCGGGCGCCGGCGCGGGCGCCGCGCGCCTCGCCGCCACGGGCGGGCTCCGGGCAAGTCGGCCCTGCGCGCACGGGCGCCGGCCCTGCGCGCGCGGGCGCCGTGGGCGAGGAGCAGCGCGTCCGTGCCCACCGCACGGGCAGGCTCGGGAAGTCGGCCGCGGGCCTCGGCGTCGGCGGCCCCCGTCCGCGGGGCCGCGGACACGGACATGCTGCCGCGGCTCCGTGGGCAGGGGGGCGCGGGCGCCGCGCGGGCCTTGCGCGCGCGGGCGTCGGCCCGCCCGCCAGGGCGTCGTGGGCGAGAGTTTGGCATCGCTCGGGCGTGTGCATGTTTTTCTCGGCGAGAACCATCGAAGACCATCCTGGGCCATGGAGCAACAGGAACAAGCACGCACGAAACCGAACAATGCACGGGAGATGGACGTCCGAGCGACGGCAAGAGCAGCGTGTCCGTGCCCACCGCACGGGCAGGCTCGGGAAGTCGGCCTTGCGCGCCTGGGCGTCGGCCGGCCCGCCAGGGCGCCGTGGGCGGTAGACAGCACGTCCGCGTCTGCGTCCCCTCGGACGGGGCCCCCTTTGGCCGCGGCTCCCGTGGGCACGGGGGCGCTTCCTCGCGGCAGCTCCGCGCGGGCAGCGCATCCGCGCGACCGCGCGGCGCCGGGAGCGCTCCGGGGAGTCCGGGTCGCGAGGGCGCGGGTATGGGGGATCGACTACGGAATTGATTTGCCCTAGCATTGACTTTCGCGTCGAATTAACGAGGGAAGTGCTTCTATGTCATATATCTATACACATAAAGATGTGTGTACATATATAAAAATATACATATTTATACATATATGTATATAAGAATATATACACATATATATATATATATGTATGTGGAAAGACGTGTATTATCCCAGTGCGACCCTACCTAGGAGTTGGAGCCTCTAGGAAAGCAACATGAGTAGGAGCGGTAAACGCCGTGCTCCTCCTTCTCCTCATCGTCGTAGTTGTAGCAGTAGCGGTAGTAGTAGTAGTAGTAGTAGTAGTAGTAGTAGTAGTAGTAGTAGTAGTAGTAGTAGTAGTAGTGGTAGTAGTAGTGGTAGTAGTAGTAGTAGTAGTAGTAGTAGACAAGAAAGTAGAATCGTATTCTAGTAGTCGTAATTAGATAGTAGAAGTGTAGAAGAATAGTAGAAGTAAATAAGAAAAGTAGAAGAGAAGAAGTCGTCCAAAAAAGCAAATAATTAAGAAGAAGCAGTAAGAAAAGTCGAAGTATTAGTCGACTAAGACGAAGTAGTCAGTCGTACAGAATTGTACAAAGAGAACGTAGAAAGTATATAAATAGAAGACGAATTAATATAGTTGTAGTAGGAGTAGGAGTAGGAGTAGGAGTAGGAGTAGGAGTAAAGCTAGCCAGCTCGAGCGAGTCAAGCATGGCATGCCCAGTCCCACCCGCCCTCCCACAACATAAGAAGCAAAGCTGGCACAACTGGGGGCCGAAGTCACACCGGCCAGCCGGTTTGGTACAGCTGATGCGGCCGCGATGGCGGTTGCCGACGGGAACTGGCGAGCGCGTGTTGAATGCCGCGCACGCATTGCCAGACGAGTCGAGAATGGCCCGTACACCGCAGGAAGCCAGAGGTGGCCGGAGGAAGCCCGACGGTCTGACAGGACACCCCAAAGCATTTTTGTGAAAAAACATTGGGTTTTGGATGTTTTTATGTTGAAATGCTTGCAAACACACGGTGTTCGGTAGGATTCTGACATGAACGCGCGAGTGTGCTCTTTGTGGTATTTGTTGCACAGGATTCGCGGCCTGGGTGCATGACAGAGCATCGCGAGTGCACCGCGCGATGACGTGAAATCGCTGGATTTGACAAAATTCTTAAGATTCCTATGGTTTTCCTATGATTTCAGCAAGAGAGCCCGGGCGGGAAATTTGTACAACTTTTGTGAAAAAAGCATTGGGTTTTTGATGTTTTTATGTTGAAATGCTTGCAAACACACGGTGTTCGGTAGGATTCTGACATGAACGCGCGCGTGTGCTCTTTGTTGTTTTTTTTGCAATGGATTATCGCCGTGGACGACAGGACGTCCATGTCGAGAGGAAAAAATAAGAAAAATGTTGATTTTGTATGGTTTTTTACAGGTTAGGATGGGACCACCCGGATGCGGCCCCTATCGGCCGGCCTGAGGGGGGAGTAGGAGTATATTGCAATAAGGAACAAGGATAGGAGTAGAAGTAGGAGTAGTAGTAGTAGTAGTAGTAGTAGTAGTAGTAGTAGCAGTAGTAGTAGTAGTAGTAGTAGTAGCAGTAGTAGTAGTAGTAGTAGTAGTAGTAGTAGTCCAGAATAAAAGTGTTCAGTAAGTGTCAGTAGTGTTAGTAGTGTAGTATTAGTAGTAGTAGTAGTAGTGAGTATAGTAGTAGTATAGTAGTAGTATAGTAGTAGTAGTAGTCAGTAGTAAGTTAAATAGTAGAAAAAAATAGTATAGTAGTAGTAGTAGTAGAAGTAGTAGTAGAGTAGTAGTAGTAGTATAAGGAGTAGTAGTAGTAAGTAGTATAGCGTAGTAGTAGTCGTTAGTAGTAGTAGTAGAATTTAGTAGTAGTAGTAGTAGTAGTAGTAGTAGCGCCAGAACCGCCGACGCCACGCCGTAAGTGAAGCAGCAGCAGAAGCAGGCAGAAAGTCGCCGAGACAGCAGCAAAAACAATCATGCACACACACACACACGCATACACACATGCAGCATTCCACATGGGTGTTATGTATGAGAATACACAGATATTTGCATATATAGAAATACATTTAGGACATGCGATACTACGTCGGGTTTCATGGCTCCCGGCCGGTGCTATGTGCGAAACCTTTGTGAATCCTAAGGGTTCAAGCTGCCCCACTAAGGGCTCAAGATGGCCCACAGACGGACAACATGCATGGAACATACGTGCGCACACACACATACAAGTACACACACATGTATATACACACATATGCACACACACATATATATATATATGTATAGCAGCAGCAATAGTGGATGCTGTGCTGCGCTATGCTATGCTAGGCTAGGCTAGGCTAGGCTATGCGATGCTGCGCTGCGCTATGCTATGCTGCACTATGCTATACTATGCGATGCTAATGCTATGCTATGCTATGCTATGCAATGTTGTTGCTTTGCCTTCGCTTTTGCCTTCACGTTTGCCTTTGCTTTTGCTTTTGCTTGGCACCCAGGGAGCGCAACTGGGGGAACCGCGCGCTTGCTTTTACCTTTGCTGTTGCTTTTGCTTGGCTCCCAGGGGACTGGGGGAACCGCCCGGGGCGGTTTGCACTGCCCGGCCCCTTTAAGCCAAGCGAGTAAGAACCCCTTCTAGGCAGAGCCTAGGTAGGGAATAAGGTGTATGAATCTATGGATGTGTGTGATATGGTACACGTTCATTCGCGACTCTCTTTCGGGGATGAGGTGGACGATGATGAGGAGCATGAGGAGCAGACGGGGGAGTGGGATGTGGAGGATGGGCAGGAGGAGGGAAGGAGGAAGAAATAGGAGGGGGTCTGGAGGGGCATTGAGTTCTACATCATCCTCCCTGCTCCCTCGTCTTTTCTGTATCTCTACCTCTCCCTCTTCCCTCTTCCGGCTGGCTTCCCGCGGAGGAGAAGGAGGAGGCGCTGGACAGCTCCAAGGATTGCTGCCTCCTCTAGGCCACATCATAAGCATG
This sequence comes from Prorocentrum cordatum, assembly GCA_963575745.1. Taxonomy (NCBI): domain Eukaryota; class Dinophyceae; order Prorocentrales; family Prorocentraceae; genus Prorocentrum; species Prorocentrum cordatum. The sequence goes on from CAUYUJ010015273.1 coordinate 3,772, forward strand.
AGCACCCTAGAAGGGGAGGAGGAGGAGGAGGAGGAGGAGGAGGAGGAGGAGGAGGAGGCGGAAGAGGAAGAGGAAGGGGATGATGAATGATGATATGATGATGAATATGATGATGATGATGATGAATGATGATGATGATGATGAAGATGATATGAATGATTATGATGACGATGACGATGACGATGATGATGATGCTGATGCTGCTGATGATGATGGTGGAATGTGATGATGATGATGATGGCTGCTGCGATGATGTCCATGTGCTGCTGATGATGAGGGGTGAGGATGAGATGATGGTGGTGAGACGATGATATGATGATGATGCCTGTGATGATGATGATGATTGATGATGATGTTGATTGATGATTGATGATGATGATGATGGTGATGTGATGATGAGATGATGATGATGAGATGATGATGAGATGAGGAGGAGAGGAGGAGGAAGAGGAAGGAGGAGAGAGGAGGAGGAATTGGAAGGAGGAGAAAGGAGGAGGAGGAGGAGGAGGAATGGAAGGAAAGGCGGAGGAGGAGGAGGAGGAGGAGGAGGAGGAGGAGAGGGAGGAGGAGGAGGAGGAGGAGGAGGAGGCGAAGAAGAGGGACGGAGGGTTGGAGGAGAGGAACGAGAGGGACGTGAGGAGGAGAGAGGGAGGAGAGGATGGGTGGATGGACGGATGGATGGATGGATGGATGGATGGATGGATGGATGGATGGATGATGATGAGGAGGAGGAGGAGAACAATTCTCGTCTCCCACTCGCGTTCCCTTCCCCGCCGACCTGGAGCGCTCGCCCTCTCTCGGCTGGCCCCGCACGAGACGCCTGGCTGGCCTGGCGATGCGAAGGCAAGATGCCCACAGGAGGCAGCCATACGCCGCAACCGTCCCTGGCCGAGGATGGCCCTCCTGGGCCGAGGGTGGTACGCACCGAAGAGCAGAGCAAACGCACGCATGAGCTGTCGGGAACTTTGGCTCCGCGTGTCGCGCCGCCCCGGTTCTGGCCCACCGCGCTTCTTGCGCGACGCGCTGTCCGAGGCCCCTGGCCCCCGAGCGGCACAGGCCCCGAGCCCCTCCGAGCATCGCAGCCCGGCAGATTGAGAGGTGCACGCTGTCCGCCTGCAAGTCTCAGCGGGCGAAGAACGGCATAGAATAAGCTTTCCGCCGTCGGGGACATCTGCCCCTGGGCGGCTGGAAAGTTTGTACCCCTACGGTGCCACCGTAGAGGGTACAAACTTTCCAGCCGATCTGGGGCAGGTGTCCCCGACGGCGAAAGAGTTTTTTTTTATACCGGCCTTCGCCCGTGAAAGGTCGCAGCGCGCACGCTGTGCAGAAGATATCCTGGTGGCAAAATTCGGAGGTCCGGGCGGGTTCCCTCGGATGGGCGCCGGAGGCGCCTCTGGGGGGCTCCAGCGCCGACCCGGAGACCCTGCCCGGAGCTCAGAGATAGTATGTTCGTTAGGAGGGAGAAACACACAGACACAATTAATCGTTGATTCCCAGAAAATATGGGAAAATATGGGAAGAGGGGGGGAAGAGGGGGAAGACAGAAACCCAGAAAATATGGGAAAATATAGGGATTTGTTTTATTTGTGTGTATATATTTGTGTGTCCTGGGGCCCCTTCAATTATGTTTGTTCAGTGGTTTCGCTCCAGGCAGAGGTGTCCAGCGCCGATCCGAGAGGTGCGCACGGATCTCCCCAAGAGCCGTGTTCCTGTCGATGTTTGTTCCTCCAGCAGTGCCGGCCCTCCTGGTGGAGTCCAGCGGGCTGCATGCACCATCCCGGCTGTTAGGACGGTCCCAGCCAGGGGTGGTGGTGCAGAGCTGCGCCAGTGCATCGCTGCGGCTTCCCGAAAAGAAGGGGGCATCATTCCCACCCTCCGGGGTTGGCTAAACGTGCCCCTGGCCCAAGGCGCCCCCAGCTTTTCGCTCAATTTTTGTTTGAGGGCCCCGGGGCCCTTTGGGCCTCGTGAGGTTTGCTCTGTAGGCCGCGGGGGCCTCCTTTCATCGAGGATAAAAGAACCCCTAACCCTAATAACAGAGTGTGAAGACGTGGCCTCACTGAGGGCCCCGTCCTTGCATTAGATGATAAATCTGGGGGGGGGGGCTTCGACGCATCTGCAGAAAGACCCCCTATCCCTGAAGTTTTTGACCCTCCTAACTCAGGTCGCCTCCCAAAGGCTTCGGGGCACACTTGTGCCTGTGTGCCTGATCTCAAGGGAGGAGGGTAAACCACCCGGACCTGACAATTGGCGTTTACTAAGCGGCCTTGGGCGCGTACTAAACAGCCCTGCCCTGTTCGACTCCTTCAGTGGGGGCGTTTAGTAAACGGCTTCGCGTGCCGGGGTGGTTCTTAAAGGGGGCGGACTTGTTTGCCCTCTACAATCATCCTTGGAGGCCCTGGGGCGCACCTTGGGCCAGAGAGGCACCTCTGGCAGCGCCGGGAACCTCGTCGAGGCACTGGCGCCCCCCCCCCCCCCCTCGGGCGAGCCCCGCAGCTTGCTGCGGCCCCCCGGTGGCCCAGCAGGGGGGGCTCCAGCGCCTCCAGCTCGTCGTGGGGCGCGGGCGACTGCCTCCCTGGGGCGCGAGGAGAGACTCGTGGAGGACGATCAATGGAGAGGAAGCGTGCTGCCAAATAGTCTCCAGATGTCTGAAGTATGGATTAAACATGTGTTGACCGTGTTTAAAACATGTCTGAAACATGATTAGAACATTGTCCCTATAGTTTAAGCACATTTGAAATTCAATGATAGGACTGTTAGGGTGTCCATTGTCGTGGCATCCACAAGGAGAGACGCTCTTTCGTCAGCCGCTAGGCGGGACGATCCGCTCCAGCGTGGCAGCGATGCAGGGGCACCAGGCGAATTGGCTGGCATGCAGGAGGAGGGAAAGGTGAAAGGAGTGAGGAGACACCCGCGTGTATGGAATGTCTCCTGCGTCTTTCTCCAGGGGGGGGGGCCGCCTGTCCCAGGGCGCCTGGGGGTCACCAGGCGAATAGTCCGCCGACCCTTGGGTGTGCGGAAGAGACCGTCGCCGTCGTCGTCGGCGTCGGCGTCGTCGTCGTCGCCGTCGTCAGTCCAGAGGCAATTAAGGAGCAGGTCAAAGGAACGTCGAAGCTAAGTCGACGGGGAGCCCCCTCCCTTTCTCCCTTCCCTGCCGAGGGGGGTGGGGTGGGGGGAGGGGGGTGGGTTGAAGCGTCAAGCCTCCCTGAGGCAACCATCCCCAACGTTGGACGACCGTTTTTGATCACTATTACCTTTCTCGAGCTCTCGTTGTCCATTTAGGCATCCCGTGGGTTTGCATAGTAGTTCTTCTTTGTGGTTAAACATGCGCATCCACTGCGATGCTTGTATTCGACCGCATAATTCTACAAAGCACGATGCGGCCAAGAGGGTACCACCCTCATTCCATGCACGTTGATCGACACTTTTAGACTGCTCGCGCGGCCCCAGAGCGAAAGGGTGACGGTGAAAAAGAAACGCGAACCCCGAGTTTAGCTTGTGGTGTTGTCACGATGCGTGACCAGAAAGTATATGGACATTCTGCGAGAGCTCGGTTCTGAAAAAAAACGCCTTGCATCCGTGTAGCTGTAAGAGCAGTCAAGTAATGGACCGCATTGCATAAGGGCGCTTCACGCGAGAGCCAGGTCTCAGATAAGTGTCCGCCATCCATTTACGCAGCTGCTTGGCAGCCTTTCTGACACGCGTAGTGGCGGACGAGAAGGAATGCTTCGTAAGAACATGGAGTCGGGTATAGGAGGAGGGTGGAGGAGCAGGTCCGAGCGGAGATTGAAAGATTTGGCGAACGTGCCTGGCCGATTTTGGTGGGCGGCCGGGTTCCCAGGTTCCCGTTTCCGAGTCTCCCCGTGCCCGCTGGGCCCGGGCCGATTTCGGTGGGCGGCGGGGTTCCTGGGGCTCCAATTTTTGGTCCCCGGGTTCCGGGGTTCCGGGTCGATCTCACTATCGATTTCACCATCGATCTCTCCATCCATCTCATTCAATGGATCTCATTCTCGGTCTCATCACCGATCTCACTCTCGATCCCACTATCGATCTCACTATCGATTTATTGTCGATCACACTAGTGATATCACTATCGATCTCACCATCGATCTCACGATCTATCTCATGAACGATTCACTATCGTTCCCACTATCGATGTCATCATCGATGTCACGAGCGATCTCACCAACGATGCCACTCAATCGAAGTCACTATCGATAAGCACTGTTTATCGATCCCACTGTCGATCTCATTATCGATATCACTATCGATCTCAATCAAGCGATCTCACGATCGATCTCACTATCGAACACACGATCGATCTCGCGATCGATTTCACCATCGATCCCACTCAATCGATACCACTATCGATCTCACTATCGATCTTGCGATCGATCAATGATCGATGTCACTATCTATCTCACTCAATCGACCTCACTACCAGCATCACAATACCACCATCGATTTCAGTATCGATCTCACGATCGATCTCACTGTTGTTCTCACTCAATGGATGTCACTATCAATCACACTATGGAGCTCACTCTCGCTAGCATAAAATGATATAGCATATAGCATAGCACCTGACACCGCGCCACGGAACACCACGGGACACCACGGGACACCATCGGGGCACCATCGGGACACCATCGCGACACCATCGAGACACCAACGGGACACCATCGGGACACCCAAGGGCCACTGCTGGCCAACCTGGGGGACAGCAACATTTGGTTCGGCTTCGCCCTGGCAACGGCGGGCTCATTCCTCTCAACCGCCCACGCAGCCTCGCCTCGCCCGCACGTGCGAGACAATCGTGAATCCGAAACCGATATCCCGATTGGAGGGGTTTCCGTTTCGCTGCGATCTCATGCCCCAAATTCCGGTATATGGAGAGACAGAGAGAGGGAGAGAAAGAGAGAGAGAGAGAGAAAGAAAGAAACAACCAAACAGTCGTTATACACGAAGCATGAGAGCGGAGGAGTAGAGAGAGAGAGAGACAGACACGCAATACAAGAAAGTGCCTATATGTATGTATGCAGATAGCAATGTCTGTACATATACAGTTCGATGTATGCACAGGAAGGTACCCGGAGTGATACACATACCTATACGACCACCCTGCGGGTGATAAGGAGGTTGGGGGGGCAGCAATGGGCAACAGTGGTGATTGTTGTTCTGACGATGCCTATGGTGCGCAGTCTAGTGAGTAGTGTGATTGTAATCGTGAGCGTGATGTGATGTGGCGATGTTGACGAAGCGCATTCGACATGGTCGTGAAGCGCTGCCCCCTCGTGTGCTTATCAATCGCGCGAACCTCACCTCAGCGCTAGTCGACGTGTTCGAACGTGCGTGCTGCGGTGCCACCCTGACTGCTGCTGGCGCCACCCGATGCTGCCTTGGTTGCAGGTCTTGCGCTCGAGGCACTAGCACAGCTTGGTGTCAGCGGCGCCTGCGTGTTGGTGGCAGCATCTCCTGACGACGCTGGTGTTCCCACGTCAACACCTGACGCACTGGCAAAGCCTGGTGCTCGCACGCTCTCCTCTGGCGGCTGGCGGCGCGTTCTCCACTGCGGGCACGTCGTCCACTGCCGGCTTCCGTGCCCCGCTTGCCCATGTGATGACCATTCTTTTCTTGGCCTTGGGGTTCCCTTTCGATTTGCATTTGGATGTGCATGTCGATTTGCATTTCGATGTGCTTTTCGGTTTGCATGTAGACTTGCATTGGATAGCTCGCCGCAGCCACGGCGGGACACCAGCGGGACACTAGCGGGACACCGCGGGGCACCGTTTGCCGGGTGGAGAGACTTTTGGTCCAGCCGCGGCCCGGCCACAGGACGATTACGGGACACCAGCGGGACACCAGACGGACACCGCGGGACACCGTTTGTTGGTGGAGAGACTTTTGGTCCGGCCGCGGCCCAGCCACAGGAGGATTTCGGGACACCAGCGGGCTACCGCGGGCCACTGTTTGCCAGTGGAAGGACTTTTGGTCTGGCCGCGGCCCAGCCACAGGAGAATTTCCTCTCGCCCGCCCACGCAGCTTCGCCTCGCTCGCACGCGCGCACGCACGGCACGCACGACACGAACCCGAAACCGAAATCGATTTCCCGGTAGGGGGGGTGTCCGTTTCCTGTTGGACTCCCCCCCCAACCTCCGATACATATATAATACATCTACAGAGATAATGAGAGAGACAAAGAGAAGCAGACAACAAGTGGACTGAACTAGAACGTATATTCCAACGAGACCAGGGCGGGAGAAAGGCCGATCCAGGCACCAGGGAAAAAAATCAATCATCCACTGACCTCTGGGCTTGCTCTGGTGTCGTACGCGTTTTGTTCTGCGGAGTGCGTCGGACAAGGACAGAGAAGGAGGACAGGGAGGAGGGGGAGGCAGAGTATGGAGAGGAGACAGGGGGGGGGGGGGGGGGGGGGGGGGCGAAGGCCGGGACGGCCGGCGGAGAGCCCTGTGTCCAGGAGAGCCGGGCGAAGGGCCCGGAGCCAAGCGGCAAGGCGAGGAGCCAGGCCAAGGCCAAGCCCAAGGCAAAGACGGGCAAGGCGGGCGCCATCCCCCGCCGGGAGGAGGAGGAGGAGGAGGAGGAGGAGGAGGAGGAGGAGGAGGAGGAGGAGGAGGGGGAGGAGGAGGAGGGGGAGGAGGGGGAGCACGCGTCTGGCGTTCCCGTCGGACGCCGGCGGGGGGCCCGCGAGAGCCTGCGGCTTCGCTGGCGAGGGCGACTTCGCTGGCGTCCTCGCCTCTCCGTCCTCCCTCCTTTCGTCGATCGTTGTCTGGCCCCTGCTCTTCTGCCCCCCCAGTATCCTGCCTCGCTTGCCCTTCTCTTTTTGTCCCCCTTCCTGCTTCCTCCCCTCTTCCTCCTTCTCCTTCTCTTTCCTACTTCCCTCGCCAGCTCCTCTTACGTCATGATTCATCATCCCTCCTTCCTTCATCTTTGGTCCTCATTGTCTCCCGTGTCTTTATGTCTACGTCTTCATCGAGCCTATCACCTCGTTCAGCTCCTGTCTCCTCCCCCATGTTCTGACTGCCCCTTCATCCGTCCTTCTGCTTCCTCTTTCCTTCTCTTTCTCCTTCCTATTTCCGCCTCCGTCCTCCTGCCTACCCCTTCCTCCATGCTTGTCGCGAGTCTCTGATCCATTGTTCCTTGTATTCCGTCGCCCTTCCTCCGCTTGATGTTGCAGGCGGCCGCGAAGAAGAAAAAGGACCTTGGGGGAGGGACGGCGGCGGCACCAAGGCAAGCTATGGCGGGTGAGCATGACGACGGATGCGCTCGCATTGGCACCACGATTTGCAATGGACGCCAAGGTAATAGCAACGGCTATAGCAATGGTGTTGAAGACGCTTGCGGCGAGTCACCTCCGCCCCCTGCCGCTCAGGAAACGCTGATGTGGAATACTCGTGGCGAAACGAGGCAAAGCGCTCGGACCATGAGTTCCCCCAGCCGTTGTAGCAACCCTTGGTGAAACTCTTGGGGCAGCAAAGGATCAAGGATCAAGAGTAACTGCCCGAATTTCCGCCCTCAGTTTTAACCCCGATTTCCTTTTACATCTCTCTACACATCTTGTGCCAAGCATCATGAAAAAGGGCGCTCAATCGAGCAACTCTCCCGAAGATCACAAGAAGGCAAAAGTCGAGCCCAAACCGGACAGAGTTGAGGAAATGTTTGCGGAGCTCAAGAGCCTGATGGGAGGCCTCAGCACGAAGGTTGATGCAAGCCTTGCCATCGCCCAGGAAGCGAAGACCGAAGCGGTATCCGCGAAGCAGGCTGCCCTCGAGACGACGCTGACCATAGCCAGCCTAGAGGACAAGATCAACAAGACCAACGAGACTGTGGCCACAGTGCAGAAGGAGGTCGAGGACATACAGCGTGCAAAAACCACCATCCGCAGGAACCACAAGGAGCCGGACTCCGACATCAGGGACAAGCAGGTGCTCGCGTTAGGTTTCAAGGAGCGTATGGAACCGGACATTATCATCGCCAAGATCGAGGCGATACTCACCGAAGTGTTGGGCGACAGCCACACCGCCAAGGTGGAAGCCGGCGGAAATCGTGCGAAGATGGGGATCATCACATTCGAGGACGCATCTCACAAAATCGACTTTTACAAGAAAATGGAACCGATCAAAGATAAAGAACACGTGAAGCCCATTTTCTTTCGGAACAACTCCACAACGGAAGAAAGGACTAATGACAAGCTACTTGGCTACACCAAGTTCCACCTCACCCGCAAGGGCCACGTCAAGGATGAGGACATCAAGATCGTCTGGCGGAAGAGCCTGGTGGAGGTTCACGGCCGGAAGGTGGCCTGGATCGATGAGTTCGGGGTCTGGCGCACTACGGGAACAGCCAAGAAGGTTGAGCAGGACGTGAAGGCGTCCATGGACACATGGAGGAAAAAGGTGGACCCCGACCCGGCGACCGAGTCTGAGTGAAGGGATGCCCCTCCCTCCCGGGAACATGGGGCTAATACGACCCACAATTTTGAGTTTCACCCGCCATCCAGAATTCATTTACATAGGCATTCGATTTTTCCATTCCCTGTCCCCCTCTCTCCAAATGGAGTTCAGACGAATCTTCCCAGGAACACTGAGACTTTTGAGTGTGCCCTGCAGGACGAATCCGATAATTTACTTTTTAATCCCCCCTCTCAAGGAAGTCAGCTCTCAGGACCTACATCGTCAAGGCCAGCATCGCGACCACCTTCGACGACAATGCCGGCGCGCAGCACAGGCGGTGGCAGAAAGGGCTTTGCACATGCAGACGGCGACGTGCCTTTGAGCATTTTCACAACACAGCACACTCCACTGCCGAATAGCACTGACCGCCACAACCAGCAGCAGCACCGTCGACCAGCAGCGACCGACTACCACGAGCAACCACACACAGCAAACCTCGACCGCAACCAACCAGCACAACCAACAACACTGACCACCGACCAACAATACCAGCAACACTTAACCAAACCACCACCACCGACCAGCACCGACCACCAGCGCCATCCACTGCCGAATAGCACTGACCCCCACAACCAGCAGCAGCACCATCGACCAGCAGCGACCGACTACCACGAGCAACCACACACAGCAAACCTCGACCTCAGCCAACCAGCACAACCAACAACACTGACCACCGACCAACAATACCAGCAACACTTGACCAAACCACCACCACCGACCAGCACCGACCACCAGCGCCAGCAGTGGCACCGACAAACACCAGCAAGTTCACACCATCCAGCTCTGACCAACAACGACGAGCAAACAACAACGCAACCGACTCCAGACCAGCACCACCAGCAACACACACCCAATCAACCGCAGACCACACTCACCCAACAACAAGACAGCCGACTAGCAGCGACAAGCCAACACCAAACAATCCAGACCAGCGCCGACCACGACCAACCAGCAGCACCAACGAAAATGACACCGACCACTGACGAGCACCAACAGCACATATTCATAACGATTATTCACAAAAATGCCCGGGCACTTACGACAGACGACCGGGTCAGCGAACTCATCGCAGAGCTCGACAACTGCCATTGGGATTTTGTGCTCATCAACGAGACAGAGGACGACTACGACGGAACTATGGACAACCGTGGAAGGGCATACGTTTGCTGGATCTGGCAATGACCAGGCGTGCCACGGAGTTGCTATTCTTATACACAAGCGTTGGGGAAAGAGCATACAGAGATTTGAAGCCCACTCGCCAAGACTCGCCACGATGCTGTTGAAAAGAGGGCGGTTGAAATTACAATTGGTGGCCGCATATTTTCCACACTCTGGGTACAGCGACCCGCACATTCAGCGCATGTACGACGCGATCCACGAGATTCACAGAGAGAACACCAAAGCACGACGTCATATTATACTCGCTGGCGACTTCAACGCGCAGGTTGGGGAATCCCGTATATCAGTAGATGGCGACGACGACGACCTCATCACTTCCAGGTGTGTCGGCCGCCACGGATATGGAATCGAAAACTCGAGGGGTACATGGTTGCGACACTGGGCTGCCCAAGAAGGGCTTGTGCTTGCCAATACGTTTTTCCGAAAGCCTATACATAAGCAGATCACTTACATCAGCGGCGACAAGCAGAAACAGCTCGACTACATCTTGCTCAACCGCAAGCTCTTCAAGCATTGCACTAATGCCGAGGCCAACAACGTGACCGACCTGGGATCCGACCACAAGGCTGTCGTCACTGAGTTGAAGATACCAGAAGCAATGGTAACAAAACGACAGCGACGAGACGACGACCAACGGCAGCGCAGACATGCACCACCCAACGCTTCCACCGGCAAGATCATCAATGTGAACGTCTACCACGACCACCAAAGACGACGACTGAAACCAGACGAACTACCAATCGACCCACAATCCCTGGACGAGCACATCCAGCAAGTTCTCATCGACGCCGCCGCCGTGAGCAGCGCTGGAGCACCACGACCAGACCGACAACCAGACAGAGGAGCAGAACGTCTACGCCCTCTCATCGCACAGCGACACCAGACACCAAACAACGACCACCGCACCCGCAAACAACTGAGCAAACTGATACAGCAGGAGATCCGCGCGCAGAAGCGGCGGACACGACGGGCCCACATAGGAAGCGTGCTCGAACAGTTCAGAGACCTCAAAAGTATCCCGCGCATCAAGACACGCAGAAAGCGGAATCTCATCACTCACATGACAGACAAAGGAGGCTCAAAACGCACGGCCCGGCAAGAAATTGCAGACATATTCGCGGAGTTTTACGAGCAGCTATACGACACAACGGCCAAGCCGACGCAACGAGAGCGACGCAGCGACGACCTTCCACCCTTCACTGGCGAAGAGTTGGAAAAGGCGATTAGAGGGCTCCGGCTTGGTAAGGCTCCAGACACCAAAGGCCTACGAGCAGAAATGTTGAAGGACGGCACGGAAGAATTGCACGGCGCACTTCTCCACCTCTACAACGCGATCATCCAGTCCGACGCTCCGCCGCCGACCAGCTGGAAGAGCACTGTCGTCACGGTCATTCCCAAGAGTGGGGATCTAACGCTTCCGCAAAACTATCGGCCCATATGCACAATACCATTGCTTTACAAGCTTTTCAGCAGACTTCTCTACAACCGACTCCAACCAACACTTGACTCCCGACAAACTGCAGACCAGGCCGGCTTCAGGCCAGGACACTCAACCACCGACCACTTATTCGCTTTCCATATTCTCCGTGAGCGCGCGCACGAATGGAACCAGAACTTGTGGGTAGCGGCGCTAGACTTCAAAAAAGCTTTTGACACCGTCGAGCACAATAGCATGTGGGCAGCGCTGGAGGCGCAGGGCGTCCAACGAGGATACATCTCACTACTCCAACAGCTGTGCGAGGGGCAGACGGCCACGGTCAGGACTGACGTCAGCAGCAAGTCCTTCAGTCTCCTCCGGGGAACGAAGCAGGGCGACCCGCTCAGTTCCTTGCTTTTCAACGCTTTGCTACAGCACAGTCTTGCACCACTAATCACCGACTGGCAAAAGAAGGGCAAGGGAGTGCAGCTAGGATTCACCACCACCTCCACGCTCACTAACCTCCGCTTCGCCGACGACGTGCTCCTTACTAGCCAAACTCTACCGCGCCTCACCGCGATGCTCGACGACATCGTGCGCGCAGTGCGACCTCACGGACTTGAGTTGCACCCTTCCAAAACCAAAATACTCAGCAACCAGACCAGACGGACTGGCAGGGCAAGCTCGCGCACAGTACACATTCAGGGCATGGACATCGACATCCTTCCCCACGATGGCAGCATCAAGTACTTAGGTCAGCTCATCAGCTTTCACGACGCGATGGAGACTGAAATCCACCACCGTACGAGGGCAGCATGGGCAACGTTCACTTCGCACAAACAGGAGCTGACAAGCAAACACTACCCACTGGCACACCGACTTCGACTTTTCAGCCGGACCGTAACACCCGCAGCACTCTACGGAGCAGAGACATGGACGCTCACGGAACCTCTTCGGCAACACCTGCGGCGAACACAACGACGCATGCTCCGCATGATCATCAGGACACCAAGGCGACGCGCTACCCGCCAAACGACCCCGACGAGCAGCACCCAAGGACACGCGGACGACCGCACGACCACTCAAGCACCTGACCAAGAAACCAGCAGCAGCGACGACGCAGAGAGCAACGCGCCCCAACAAGACACGACCGACCGACACAGCGAGAGCAACGACAACAACAATGACGAGGACGCGATGGAGCCGTGGGTCGACTACATCCAGCGAGCCACGCGGCGCGCAGAACAGCTCATGCAACACCACCACATCGAAAACTGGGAGACGATTCACAGACAGAGGTCGTGGCGCATGGCATCCAAGGTAGCCAAACACGAGCCCACCAGATGGACGTGGCGTGCACTGCACTGGCAACCAGGAGAGAACTCACGGCAACGTGGCCGGAGACACCACGGCGGCCAGCGCAAGCGCTGGGACGACGACCTCATCAGCTTCCTTCAAGAACACCGACCCGACCTGCACCCAGCGCCCACGCCAACCAACGAGCAGGGCAAGCCGAACGACCTCACTTGGGTTCGCTCAGCTCAAGACACCACCACGTGGTCGACACTCGAACACAAATACATCAGCACGTCGCCGACATTCACAACCAGGACTTCCTCCTCCTCTCCTCCTCCGTCATAACTTTTTGTGTGTTGCACCGAATCATGTATTGTGTGTCTCGCAGTTCCTGTGCATGTCTCTATGTTTACAGGAGGCCATGGCCTCACCCACCTGGTCTGAGCAGGCCCGGACAGCTGTCCGATGTGGTGGTTCGTTCGTTCGTTCGTTGGGGCAGCAAAGAGGGGTAGCAGCAAGAGAGGGAGGTCTCTCTCTCTCTCTCTCTCGCTCTGTCTCTGTCCCTCTCCCTATATACACATACACATCTATATACATAGATATGTATGGATTCTGTATTGGCCAGTCAGCAGGATCAGTCACAATGTGGTGTATGACCATGCGGTACGCTCGAAGCGAGCGCCTTGGATGTACACATATATTTATATACGCATACTAAATTCAACTATACATGTATGCATATGCCCCGTGGGCTGCAGTATTCGGAAGATCCGCGTTGGCATCGATGTCGCATTGAGCATTGGTCAGAATGTCGGTGGCTATCTTCTTCAGCTCCCCTTCTTTAGGTCACCTGGCGAAGCGAAGGTAAACGAACGGTCATCCTATACCTCTCTTCCCTCACATCCCCCCCCCTCCTCCTCCCTCTCAGCCTTTCTCTCCTCTCCTCCTCCCCCCTTTTCCCTCTTCGTCCCCGTCTCCCTCGTTACCCTCCCTCCTCCTCTCCCTTCCCCACCTCCCCGCTCCACAATAACATACTATGAATACTAGTATTCCCTCCTCCCTGGTGACGTCCGGGAAATATTCGGCCCCCCTCTGCGTGTTGGTTTTTACACAGGATTCCCGGGAATTGTTTTGTCTTTTTGTTTTTTTTGTTGTTTTGTTGTACAACATGTTGTTCTCGCTGAAGCGCTGGCTTGATTTTCGGGCTACCGCTCGTTCCGAATCGTGCTCCCGCTGCAGCGAACTCATTTCCGCGCGTCCGCTCGGTCCGAACCGTGCTCCCGCTGCAGCGCTGGCGTCATTCTTTCCAGCGCCATGCCACGGCATGGTTTTCGGTCCTTCCAAATAGGCCCCAACATCTAGAAAATGG
>CAUYUJ010015273.1:22500-25000 GCA_963575745.1 Prorocentrum cordatum
CCTCCTGGGGATGCAGGGTTGGGTTGCTCGTGGGAGGTTTCTTGCGGTCGAGTCCCTCCTGTACTTTTACCCGCCCACCCCGGGGGTAACGACCGCTGCGCGGGAATGACACAAAAATACCAGTCTCGAAGGCGTTGCAGGCTCCCATGGGACCGTCCTCTGAGTTTTCTCCTCGGGCGGTCCTCGCGAAGTGGGGGGTCGGCTCGGCCCGAGCCACAAGATAGGGTTCGTTCCTCGCATGAGGTTCGTTTCGTTGCGGATGCCCTTCGCCAGCGGGTCTGCGCTGGGGCTGCGGTGCTTGCACGTGTTCTCTGCCGGAGGGTGCCTGGATAAGCACATCACTCGATTTCAATCACACGCAGGGCGAGGGCGGCCTGCGAGAAGCCGCCCACAATTAAATTTCTTTAGCATCTTCTTGGCGTCTGACGCTTTGGGCGCTTCATGGGTGCGCTTGTGCAGCGCAAGCGAGGTGTCATGGGATGGGTGCGTGGAGCAATGTGCGCCGAGGCGCCCCAGCGATTTGGGAGGTGCCCTCGGGGCGCCCGCGGCGAACCCCAAGGGTCGCCCAGTGGCCGCGCGGGGAGTCGGAAATCTGGCCGCCCAGCCATTGCTCAGTTTCTGGTGTCCCCGATGGCCTACTGGAATCCTGGGGTGCCCTTGCGAAGATATCAGATAGACGGAAAGCGCGCCCGTCGATGTCTTACACCAGGTTTTCTTATCAATCGCGCTTGCTCGATTAACTACGGCCGACACAGCTTCGGCAATAATGACAGATCACCCGCGTCCGGTTCGAATTGTTACTCGTTTTCTGTTCCCTTCGTCGCGGAACGGGTATGGGACGGAGGATGGAGCGAGGAGGTGGGATGGGAGGGAGAGGGCAGAGGGCGGAGGGAGGAAGGAAGGGTGGACCCAGCTGTGACGGTGAGGGTGCTCCTGGAGGATCCCCAAAGGGTCAAACGTGTCTGGCCACGCACTTCTTCGATCCTCGACCCTCGCCCTCCCCTCCTATAGGGTCGGGAACGTTGACTCGGCATGTCGCTCGGCTGGCTCTGGCCCGCCACGCTTCTGCGCGGCACGCGGACCACTTCCACGGATGCTCAGGCTCAGCCGTCGGAGGCACGAGGAGGAGGCCCTCTCGGGCGCGGGCCCCCCAGCGCCACAGGATGGCGAGGGGGGGGGGGGAGGAGCGGGGGAGTGCTCGTCTGGGGGCGCTCCGAGCGTTGGGCCTGGGGGACCCCCCCGAGCTGCGGTCGCGAACTGTTGGCCGGCGTGTCGCGCCGCGGTCCTCCCCCTCCTCCCCCTCCTCCTCCTCCTCCTCCTCCTCCTCCTCCTCCTCGTCAACTTCATCCTCTTTCTCATCCTTTTTCTCCTCCTCCTCATCCTCCTCCTCCTCCTCCCCTTCCTCCCCGTCCTCTTTATCATCCTCCTCCACTTCATCGTCTTTCTCCTTCTCCTCCTCCTCCTCCTTCTCCTTCTCCACTCCTTCTCCTTATAGATATCCTTAGAGATAACTTCTCCCTGCCACATCCCGAGGCAAATTTTAAGGGCGGGCCGGGCGTTTCGCTTGAGACTTCCTGACCACGTATGACTCTGAAGCATACTATTTGGCAGAAGCTTCGCAGATGGAGGGCGGGTGGTTTTCAAAATGTGGTTCTCGTTTTAGCGCAGCGCACCTTCGTTTAACCATTTGCAAGGGTCTCACGGATTGAGGGCGGGTCGTTTTCAAAATCTGGTTCTCGCTCTAGCGCGGCGCACGTTAATTTCAACACATTCCAAGAGTTTCACGGATTGAGGGTGGGTGGTTTTCAACATGTGGCTCTCGCCTTGGCGCGGCGCACATTCGTTCTAACAAGTTGCAAGAGTTGCACGGGTTGAGGGCGAGTCGTTTTCAAAATGTGATTATCGCTTTAGTGCGGTGCACATTCATTTCAACAAATTGCAAGAGGTTCACGGATTGAGGGCGGGTCGTTTTCAAAATGTGTTTACTGCTCTAACGCCGCGCACATTCGTTTCAAAAGTTTGCAAGCGTTTCACGAATTGAGGGCGGTTCTTTTTCAAAATGTGGTTCTCGCCTCAGCGCCGCACACATTCGTTTACAACGTTTGCGAGAGTTGCACGGATTCTTATCAACAGCGTACCAGAAATAGTGTTTTGAAAAGATTGAGGGTTACGCGGGCGCAACAGTTACGTTGATTCGCTGTGTTGAAATCCCAGGAATGGCGTTCTGGCAACATTCAGGATCGTCAACACGCAACAATCAGGTTGATCCGTGGCGTTGGAATCCGGAGAACAATGTTTGGCATCCTTCAGGGTCTTCAAACGTTTGTCTTCCAATGAGGCAGCTTCCCCATGGACACGAGCCGTTGTAGGGGCCTGTGGAGAGGGAGCTTGGCGGGAGGGTTTGTTTCAACATCGTTGATGGCTCTTGGGTTTACACTGGTCCTCCTCCTCCTCGAACCTCGTCCTCGGCCCTGCCCGAACACTTGCTTCCTCGATCCTC
>CAUYUJ010015273.1:30076-50725 GCA_963575745.1 Prorocentrum cordatum
GGAGGAGGAGGGAGGAGGAGGGAGGAGGAGGAGGAGGAGGAGGAGGAGGAGGAGGGGAGGAGGAGGAGGAGGAGCACACCCTCCGCCTCCAACTTAGGGTGATGGTGTTGGTGGAACATAGGCACATCACGGACGAGGCCCTCGGGCGCGGGCCCCCCAGCGTTACAGGATGGCGAGGGGTGGAGGAGCAGGAGGAGGAGGGGGGGAGTGCTGAAAATCGTTCTAGAGGAGATTTCGAGGACCTCGGCCTCCCCCCTCCCATCCTCCTCCGACGGCGGTCGCGCCGTCGGGCGTGCGGAGGCGCCCCGGGGGCAGAACCCCTGCAGGCGCGTCAAATAGCGGGAAGTAGCGGGGGGGGGAGTGCTCGCCGGGGGACGTTCCGAGCGTTGGCCTGGGGGGCCTCCCGCGAGCTGCGGTCGCGAGCTCCTGGCCGGCGCGTCGCGCCGCCGGCCTCGGCCCACGACGCTGCGTCGCGGCACGCCGACCGCTTCCCGGCACGCAGAACGGAGCGACACGCCGTCAGCTCGCCAGGAGCAGCGCGTCGCCGGGGCCGCCGCCGCGGCACGCTGGTAGGGAAGTCGCGGAGAGGCGCTCACGACGGACATTGTGGCGCAGTCTACCCCGCATCTCGCCGGCGTGGGCTCCCGTTCTGAGCGGCGCGAGGGCGGGGGATTCTCCAGGCGGTTGCCGCCCTTCTCGTCCTGCCCCCTTTGGCTTGCCTGCGCGCCGCGTGAGTGGAAGAAGCACGGGCGGAGGCGAGGCAACGACGTCCTCCTAAGTCCTGCGGAGAGTCGATGCACGAACTGTTTTTCTTTTGGTGATCGTTTTCTTATTCAATGTTTTGCCGATCGGCGCGGGCCCTCGCACCCCCTCCCCACCCCATCATGCAGTGGATGTTGGCTGCTTTTGGCGCCTCAAGCAGGTGGAGTTCTCCCCCATGCGACGCACTGTTGCAACACAGCCGCGCTAAGCAGAGATTGGGAGCCAGACCCCTCCCCTCCTCCCCCCTTTCGCCGAATGTCGAAACGCCGAATAAGAAAACGCTCACTTGCCGCTCCGCCACGCATGTGTCTTCCCACGCCCGCACGTTCCAAGCTGCTCGGAGAAGAAACGAGCGGTTTTCCGGGGTCGTCGACAACTCCGGTCAGGAGCCTCCCGGCATGTCGCTCGGCCGGTTCTGCCCCACCGCGCTTCCGCGCGAGTCGCTGACAGCGCCCAAGGGGGAGGGGGTCCTCCTCCTCCACTCCTCACCTCCTCCCTCCTCCTCCTACTCCTCCTCCTCCTCCCCCCTCCTCCTCCTCCTCCTCCTATCTCCCTCCTCTCCTCCTCCTCCTCCTCCACCTCCCCTCCTCCTCTCCTCTACCTCCTCCCTCCTCCCCTCCTCCTCCTCCCCCTCCTCCTCCTCCTCGTCCTCCTCCCTCCCCCCTCCAACTTATGGCGGTGGTGGTGGTGGTGGAAAACAGGCCCATCACCAAAGTTTCCCGGCCCCCCGCCACGCGCAGCGCAGCGGCACGCCGTCGGCTCGCGGGGCACAGCTCGTCGCAGGGGGCCGCCGCGGAGGCCTTGGCATCGCTCGGACGTGTGCATTGCTCCTTCGGCGAGGACCATCGAGGACCATCCTCGAGCATTTGGCGAAACAACTACGCACGAAACCCACCAAAAACACAGGGAATGGACGTCCGAGTGATGGCGAGAGGCACGCGGGGCAAACGTTCGCCGATGCCAGGCCGAGGCTGCCCCCCTCCGAGCTGGCCCCCGCCACCTCGCTGCCCCCCTCGAGAGGGGGGGCGGCGTGGGCCCCGCACGTGGCGGCGAGCGCGTCCCCAGTGGCCTCCGACGGGTCGGGCCTGTCCGGCAGCTCCTCTGCCGGAGCCAGACATGAGGGGGGGCTCAGTCTTCAGAGCGTGAATTACCTACCCCGCTTTCGCTTCCAGGCAAAACCAAGTCATACCACGCGCCTCCTTGTCAAGCGGCCTGACCAGTACAGGCCGTAGTTTGGCCTCGTTTGGTATCTCTTGGAAGCGAGGGTGGTCAAAAGCGAGGTAGGTTTGTTTTCCCCCTAAGTCTGCACACTTCGGGGGACGAAAAGTGGCAGAAACAGAACAACTCGGAGGTCCGCGCGGATTTCTCGGATCGGCGCTGGACCCCCCTCCTCCCTGAGCGCGCCGGGGGCGGCGCCGGAGGCGCCGCCGGGGGGCCCAGCGCCCATCCGAGAAATCCGCGCGGACCTCCGAGTTTTTATTCCCCATATCATATAAGATGGGGTTCGTGTTATTACTCGGACGCCGCCGACTCCAGAGAACCAGAGAGAACAAACCTACTCATGATACACATGTTCATACTGTATCATGGTCTGCCTTACTCAACGCACAACATGCAGGCCTAGTCATTCTCAGACTTACTCATGCTGAGACTCCTTCATACCCAGACTTACTCATACCCAGACTCGTTCCCAGACCTGCTCATACACAGACTAACTCATAATCAGACCTACACATACCCAGACCTTCTCATAGTCTGAGTTACTCAACGCATGGATTGAGACCTACTCATACTCAGACATAGTCATACTCAGACTCGCAAGGGGAGCTGCCAGGGGTGTTTTCACGGGCCCGGTCGCGGCCAGTTCGTGGGGATATCTGAGGCGGTTTGCTCTTTTTCATGCCCAACATCCTTGGCTTTCAGAGCAGATTGTGAGGATGTCTCTGGCGGGCGCTGGTTCCAGCACCCCTAAGTGGAGCCGCCAGGGGGTAGGACACGGGCCCGTTCGCGGCCAGTTCGTGGGGATGTCTCAGGCGGTTTGCTCGTTTTCATGCCCAGCATCCTTGGCTTTCAGAGCAGATTTTGAGGATGTCTCAGGCGGGGCACTGGTTTCAGCACCCCTAAGGGGAGCCGCCAGATGTGTTTTCACGGGCCCGTGCGCGGCCAGTTTGTGGGGATGTCTCAAGCGGTTTGCTTGTTTTCATGCCCAACATCCTTGGCTTTCAGAGCAGATGTTGAGGATGTCTCAGGCGGGGCGCTGGTTTCAGCACCCCTGAGGGGAGCCGCCAGGGGGTGTTTTCACGAGCCCGTTCGCGGCCAGTTTGTGGGGATGTCTCAGACGGCTTGCTCGTTTTCATGCCCAACAAGCATCCCTAAGGTGAGCCGCCAGGGGGCAGGACACGGGCCCGTTCGCGGCCAGTTTGTGGGGATGTCTCAGGCGGTTTGCTCGTCAGTGCGCTCATGAACAGACGCTCACTATGGCATCATGACGTAAAACATGAGATGCGCATATGGGGATCTCCACGCAGTGAGTGATGATTAGGACTTTTTCCCATAAGAATTCTTTAGGCTTCGCGTATCCCCACCAGCCCATCTCAAAACAGCAACTCTTGCGAAGCATGCCGACAGTCGTGTTTGTCAGGCGTGTTTCCGCCTGCCCCCGCATATCTTCCCTGTTCCTCCTTCCTCCCGCCTTCTTGTACATCCTCCTTGTGGTGGGAGCGGGAGAAGGACGAGGGAGGCGGAGGAGGAGGGAGAGAAAGCGCTCCTCGTGGTTTGAGTCGTTTGGGGTTTCTCGTCCTGGTGTGAGTCGTTCGGGCCCTTCTTCCTGGTGTGAGTCGTTCGGGCTCTTCGTGGTGTGAGTCGTTCGGGCTCTTCGTCCTGGTGTGAGTCGTTCGGGCTTCTCGTGGTGTGAGTTGTTCGGGCCCCTCGTCCTGGTGTGAGTCGTTCGGGCCCCTCCTCCTGGTGTGACTCGTTCGGGCTCCTCGTGGTGTGAGTCGTTCGGGGCCCTCGTCGTGGTGTGAGTCGTTCGGGCTCCTCGTGGTGTGAGTCGTTCGGGCGCCTCGTCCTGGTGTGAGTCGTTCGGGCCCCTCCTTCTGGTGTGAGTCGTTCGGGCTCTTCGTGGTGTGAGTCGTTCGGGCCCCTCGTCCTGGTGTGAGTCGTTCGGGCTCCTCGTGGCGTGAGGCGTTCGGGCACCTCGTCCCCTTTTGGGGCGTCTTGGGGGGCCTCTTGGCGGCCCCAGGGGGCTCTTGGGGCCTCTTGGGGCCTCTTGGGGGCCTCTTGGGGGCCTCTTGGGGGCTTCTTGGGGCTCGGGGCCTCTGGGGGCCTCTTGGGGGCCTCTTGGGGGCCTCTTGGGGGACTCTTGGGGCCTCTTGGGGGCCTCTTGGGGGCCTCTTGGAGGCCTCTTGGGAGGCTCCTGGGGGCCTCTTGGGGCCATCTTGGGGCCTCTTGCGACCTCCTCTGAAGCGCAAAGGAGCGCTGCCCCCTGAGAAGGACAAAATGAGCCCAAAACCTTCGTAAAATGAGCGCGGCCCCCTTCAGAAGGCCAAAATGGGGCCAAAACCGTAGTAAAATCAATGTTTTTGGCTTCACAGACGAGTTGAGGCGCCAAACTGCCCCCCCCCCCTCGGGACCAGAATCCTCGTGAGGGTCGTCGTTTTTTGGCCCTCCCAGGAGTCGAAAAAGACCCCCTTGACACCACTCGGGACTCCCTCTCCAGGCCCAGGGGGAGGGGGTAGGGGGAGGGGTAAACCCCTCCCCGAAGGGGAAGAAGGGGGGTTGAGGACAGAGCGGGCTCTCTAAACCACTCACGCCCAAAGGGCTGGTGGGATTTGGGGGGGGGGGGCTCAGTCTGCACACTTGGACATGCCCCCCTGGCGAAGGACCCAAGCAGACGCAGGCCCGCGTACCGCAAAGCAGGCGGGACGAAGGAAGGGGAGTTCCGTAGGGGGCCAAAGAATCGTGTGATGGGTGTGCCCAAACTGGGGCGGTTCCGCCATGCGAGCCCTGGCACCGGGGCCTTTGGTGGAGTTCACTGTGGGGCCACGAAGCGTGTGAGGGGTGCTCCGAAATGGACGCGGATACCACGTGCGAGCCCTATCGGAGGAGCTTCATATGGGGCCGCCGAACGTGCGAGTAGAGTGCCGAAACGGAAGCGGGTAATTACCGCATGCGAGCCCTTTCGATTGGGAACCTGCGGTGGAGCGAGCTCCCTGTGGGGCCACAACGCGAGCGAGGGGGGTCCCGAAATGGCGGCGGGTACCGCTTGCGAGCCTTGCCACTGGGGCCTTAGTGGGAGCTCTTTGTGGGGCAGCGTAGCGTGTGAGTGGTGTGCCGAAGTGGACATGAGAAGCGCAAAGGCAGAGCTGGGAGGAGGGAAGAGAGGGGAGGTGAGGAGGTGAGCGGCGCGGGGCGCAGGTCTCCTCAAAACGAGTGCCCCACACCACAAGTTGGTTGTGACATGCCCGGAGGGCCCTGGCCCGTCCGGCGAGCGTGATGAGCTGGGTGCCGCCAGTGGTGTGGATCGCACCGTCCCAGTCGTTTGCCCCTGAAGTCCGTTCCTTTTGCCGGGTGGGGCAGCATCGAGCCCTGGCGCCGCGCCGAGGCTGTGGTTGTCGCCGCCCAGATGCGTGCCGCGCCGTTGGGAGAGGGAGCAGAGGGAGGGGGAGGAAGAGGGAGATGAGGAAGAGGAGACGGAGGAGGAGGAAGGAGAGGAGGAGAAGGAGGAGTAGGAGAAGGAATAGGAGGAGGAGGAGGAGGGGAGGAGGAGGAGGAGGAGGAGGAGGAATGGGAGGAGGAGGGCGAACGCCACAAGCATGCCTTCTGGCCAGCGCAATGTCACAAGGGAGGAGGAGGAGAGGAGGAGGAGGAGGAGGAGGAGGAGAGGAAGGAGGAGGAGGGAGAGAGGAGGAGGAGGAGGAGGAGGAGGAGGAGTTGAATCGTAGATTTATGTGTTTTCGCCG
This sequence comes from Prorocentrum cordatum, assembly GCA_963575745.1. NCBI lineage: Eukaryota > Dinophyceae > Prorocentrales > Prorocentraceae > Prorocentrum > Prorocentrum cordatum. Next base: position 35,800 of record CAUYUJ010015273.1, read on the forward strand.
CCTCGGTTTTTCATATTGTTTACCTCTGAGAGCCGTCTTCGTGTTCCGGGGCCGTCAGAACGGACCCAGGATGAAGCACTACCCCAAAAGGGTCCCCAGGAAGGTTCTTCGACACGTCCTGCAAAAGCTGCACTGCTTTTCCAGGGGGGGTGTAAGCCCTCGTCGCCACTGGACGCACCCCCTCAGACTCCTGGTATGTAGCTCTGGTCAGGACGCACCCCTGAGCTTCCTGGTTTTCAGCGGTCTCGGTATCTGTTCACCAAATTTACCAAATATCGGGGGCGGCCAGGAGGGGGGTGATGACTAGGGGGGGGGGATATGATGGCGGGGGCCATGATACTTACTTCATTCCGTTCCCCAGCCCCCGCCCCCGGCCGCGCACATGCCGCCGGCCATGAGTTGTGCCCCCCACCCTCTTGGACGCCCCCCTCTTGGCCGCCCCCGAAAAGATTGCCAATGGCCGTGGAGCCTCGTCTGTCCGAGCTCTCGCAGGGCCAAGGGCCGCCGTGCCCGGGGCTTGACCAAGGAGGGTCCCAAGCTGAGTCTCTGACTCGCCTGTCCGAGGGAAGGAGCAAGGACGCCCTCGAGGGCGCGAAGTTATTTGCGCTTCGCGGTCCTCGTTCCTTCTCCCCCTCCTCCTCGTCCTCCTTTCCTCCCTTTGGGGGGGCGGCGCGAGAGCGCGAATTGATTCGCGCTTCGCGGAGCGCGAAGCGCGAAGTTGGGAGCCCTAGTGGAGGAGACGGAGCGTGGCGGCTGGAGAGGAAAGGAGGAGGAGACGAAGGAGGAGGAGAAGGAGGAGGCCCAGTGCAAACCAAATAGTCACCGACGGTAACAACAGGCCCTCCCTCCAAGTTTCCTCTCCACGTTTCCCTACTGTAGGACCGCTGCGGGAAGAGGCGCACCAGAAGGCAACCGTGTGAGGTTCCTCAATCGTGCCAAAACGTCATTCCTGACATGTCAACGCCGCGGAACAGCGTGACTGGTGTCTTGGCAATTCTAATTCATGCTAGAAACCAACTCCTGCACTTCAGCAGTGCGAATATACGTGACTGCTGCGTCCTCACAAGTTGAGATCGCGCCATAGCGTTGTTCCTGGTTCGCCAACCGTATGAATCGTTCGAAGTGCTGCAAACGTTGAAGACGAACGTGCGCGGCGCAAGAGCGAGAGCCACAGCTTGACAAAGCGCCGCCCTCCATCTTTGAAGCTGTGGCAGGCTGTTAAGACTACTGTGCGCGGCGCTAAGGCCCTCCATCCGTGCACCTGCTGCAGATCTGAGGCGTCAGGGTCATACATGGTGAGGGAGTTTTACGCGGCGAAACCTCCAGGCCCTCCCGATCGGCACGTCAGGGGGTGCGACAGGGAGGAAGTGGTCAGAAGGGGAAGCGATGGAGGAGAAGGAGGACGAGGAGGAGGAAGGAGCAGGGGAAAGGAGAAAACATGAGGGATGATCCATGGTCAGCAGATAATCAGGAGGTTCGGGGAAGGGCGGGCGGGATGCCAGGGGAGGAGGAGGAGAAGGAGGAGGAGGAGGAGGAGGAGGAGGAGGAGGAGGAGGAGGAGGAGGAGGAGGACGCCTCTGGCCGCAGCCTGCCGGGAGGCGCTGGCCGCGCTGCCGGGGCTGGACCCCGCCGAAGGGGAGGAGGAGGAGGACGCTGCGCCGCTGCCGCCCCGGCGGGAGCTCGCCCAGGCGCCTCGGAAGAAAACCCAGAAATTGCTCACACGTAGGCTCGACACAAAAAACTACAACGCCTTGCTGAGCAACCTGGGCCGCGAGGACCGGGCGCGACTCCGCTCCTGCGGCGGCGCTCACGCGGCTGGCTGGCAGCTGGCGAACGGCGGGCCTGGGCAGCGCCTGGAGGACGACGCCTACCTGGACACGGCGCGCGCGCTGCTGGGCCAGGGCCTGGCGCCGCCCAACAGCCGCTGCCAGAACCGCCTGCGGACGGGCGCACGCGCTGGGCAGTCCTGCGGCCAGCACCTCTGCCGCAAGGGGCACCACGCCTTCCGCTGCGCCTGCGGCGGGGGCGCGAAAGCGCGCAGCCGGGACGTCGAAGACGTCTGGGAGCGCATTCGCGCTGAGTGCGGCATCCAGGCAGCGCGCCAGGTCCACGTCCCGGCATGGGACCGCTGGCGCTGGGCGTGCCCGGCGCCCGGCTGCGCGGCGCGCGGCCACGCCGACGCCCCGCCTGCAGGACCTTGCCAGGCCTGCGGGGCCGCACTGGAGACTCACCGCGAAGAGGCCCTGCTCGACCTGCAGGCGCAGCGGGCCGGCTGCCCGCAGCTGCTAGCGGATGTCACTGTCCGCTACAGCGTGCCGGGCGAGGCCCGCGCCTTGGCGGCGGCGGCGGCGGGCGCGGAGGGCGCCGTGGCGCGGGAGGGAGAAAGCGACGAGAGAGCTCGCTGCCCCGCCGGCCGCGCGCCGTGGCGGGTGCTGCCGCTCTCTCTGGAGACCGCCGGGCGGCACGGGCCGGCAGCGCTGAAACACCTGCGCTGGCTGCCGCGCGGGCGGGCCCATCTGCTGGGCGACGGGCCGGAGGCGGACGCCGCGGCCAGCGCGCTCGCCGCTCGCTGGGGCGCGGAGCTCGGCACGGCGCTGCACCGCGCCACAGCGCGCCAGCTCCGCACCGCGCTCGGGCGCGAGGCCGCGCGGGCCTCGGCCGCGGCGCTGGCGGAGGAGCTGACGCGCTAGGCGCGCCGGCGGGGGCGCCGGGGCGAGGTTGCGGTGCTCCGGCCCATCGTCGTGGTCTCGGAGGTGCACAGTGCGGGCGCGCGCGGGCGTCGAGACAGACCCGCCGCCTGCGCTGGAGGAGGAGGACGAGGAGGAGGAGGAGGAGGAGGAGGAGGAGGAGGAGGAGGAGGAGGAGGAGGAGGAGGGAGGAGGAGGCGAGATTGCCAAGCGCGCGATGCGTGATCTCAGCAGAAGTACCCGAGCCCATCGCTAGTCTAGGCTCCAGGGACGAGGCGGCCATCGGCGAAGTCTTGTGGACCGCTGGGCGGTTTGGGAAATTCGGGCTGCCAGACACAGCACCTGTCCGACAACGGGCCGCCTCCTCAATAAAACATTGGGTTGATCGGAAGGTGTTGCCGCTGGCCGCGTTGGAGTACTCTTATAATTAAGTCGGGCCTGTCCCTCTACAGGAAAAATTGTCGAACACACGATTTAAACATAGTATGGAGACGATTGATTGATAATGTGTTGCCTCTTTTGGAATATGTGTAAGGTCTTGCAATTTTCCGTTCAAAATCCGCCTGTAAGGGGGCACGCCCGACCTAATCTTAAAACGGTCTAAAGGCAATCGCAAAACATGCCGTGAGGGGCCAGGATGTCCAGAGCACGGGGTCGGGGCTCCCCATCCCAATCGAAAGCAGACAGGTGAGTTTTAACTCCAGGGCTCTGTCGAGGCATGGCCAGAACCGAGTGTTGTGGTATGAGGACGCGAGTCTTCTCCAAGGTCTCGTTCCACCACGACCAGTGGCATCATCCCCACGCACTAGCAAGAGGACATGTTGGGGGACGGATGGAAGACGGATGAGGGAAGAGGTGTGAGCAGGGATGAGGGACGGGGGAGGTGAAGGAGGCAGGACGGAAAAATGAACAACGACAGGTGATAACAGTGAGGGAGGGCGAGGAAGGCGGCGGAGTCACTGTTGATCGCACGCGAGTTACTTCGTCCCCCATGCTTCGGTTAGCGTGACCATGTGGGGCAAGTCTTCACACGTGCAGGAGGCCCACCGACAAGACAGCACAGGCCCCGCGCAGCGCGGGTTTTGAGATGCTGAGAGGGGCACGGGGATACACGCCCAGTGGCAGCAGCAGAGGTATACTGATGGACGCAGTGCCCTCTGACGTGGCACGCCATCAATGATGGGTTTGCCTTCCACCACCACCACCACCATAAGTTGGAGGGGGGAAAGAGGGGGAGGGAGGAGGAGGAGGAGGAGGAGGAGGAGGAGGAGAATACCCCTCCCCCTTCTACTTCTGGTGGTGGCGGTGGAACACAAGCCCACCATGGAATGATGGTGAAGGAACGAGGTATCAGGAGTCAGCACAGTTGCGAAACAACGCTCGGCGAGGCGTACCACGCGATTGGACCGCAGAGACAGCCGCCCTGAGCGGCCGTCTCTGCTGTCTGCCGGTTCCCCCTCCGAAGGTTCCTCTTTCCCGATGCGACGACGGCGACGGCGAATGAAGAGAATTCCGTAGAGAATCGCCCAATCAGTGGATATTGTGAGCTTCGCGCATGTCCTCAAGGCTGTTCCCGAGGCTGGCTCCGGGCACGGTGGCGGGGTGGGCCGCAAGCCGATGGATGTTGTGAAGGCTGTGCGGCCGGTGCCGCCAACTGTTGAAGATGATGGTGGCAGCTGCAGCTGTTCGGGAAGGTTGGGACCAGACGCCCCGAAAAGTTCTCCGGAAGCCCCATGAGTCGGTATCGTTCAACCGATCCTCATCCCCATCCCCATGCCCTTCGAGACCCCCACCAAATTACCACCCCAGTTTGGGACACACCGCTCGAAACCCGAAGGGAGCGACCTATATCCCCATCTAGGGGGGTAAGTCGGCCAGTGGGGCGCAGGCCATGCCGCTCGGGCTGGGGATCGGTGAAACGATACTCAATGGGGTCCCCAAGAAGCGCATGACGAGGAGCACAGCCTGGCCATGCCATCTGCTTGTGTGCTTTCGCGGCCGTCGGGGGATGAGCAGGCAAGGAAATCAGGCGAGGAAGGAGGAGGAGGAGGAGTAGGCGGACTTGGAGGAGGAGGAGGAGGAGACGACGAGGAGGATGAGGAGGACGAGGTGAAGGAGTGGGAGGAGCACGAGGAGGATGAGGAGGAGAACGAGGATGGCAACAAGGAGGAGGAGGAGGAGGAGGAGGAGGAGCAGGAGGAGGAGGAGGAGGAGGAAAGGGTGGGATCCTTTTCGGGGCTCTCGGAGCCTCCTCAGGCTTCATGGCAATCTCTTGCCGCCATCCGGGGCCATCTTGGCGGCACCTTAGGGGCATCTTAGGTTAGACGGGGTCATCTTCGCCTTGTTTGAGGGCATCCTAGACCGTCTTAGCGGCCATGCAGCTCCATCCTGACCATTTGCGAATCGAGCCTGGTCGTCTCATGGAGAATTTTGTGGGAGTCCTCTGGGGGCTCTCTTGTGGCGTTCGGGCGATGTCAGGCCTCTCTTGAATTGGGTAGCCCACGGCCCATCCCGCCACCGTGCCTTGGTATGATATTGTTTGGGACCTTCTGGGATCTCTCTCTCCGGGCAGTCTTAAAAGGCTTCTTGGAGCTTTCCGCAGGCTCTCTGCGAGTCCTAAAAGGCTTGTAAAGGAGCCCCAAAAGGCACCCAGAGGCTCTAAAAGGTTTAAGAGGGCCGCATGAGGGTTCCCGAAACAGCCCGGAGCAGTGTCATACCAACGGTTCCTGGTACGATAATGTAGAGGGCTTGATTGGCAATCTGCGGGGGCCCTCTGGGGGCTCTCTTGGGGCGCTCGGGCGATGTCAGGCCCCTCTTGGATTATCTCGTGGTCTGCGGCACATCCCGCCACCATGCCTGGATAGTGGGTCAGAATCTTCGATCGAAGGGCTGTCGGAGGCTGTGGAGGAAGTTTGGAGGCCGCTTGGGAGCCTCTTGGGAGCCTCTTGTGAGCATTGGGGCTTCCTGGAGGGCTCTTGTGGGCCTCTTTTGGCATCTTTGGGGGCCCCTTGGGAGCCTCTTGGAGCCTCTTGGGACAGTGAGCTTGAAATATCAGTTCGTGTTCGCTCTCTGGGGCCCCTCTTGGAGCGTTCTTGGTGCCGTCTTGGGCCGTCCTGGAAACCTCTTGGGCTGTTTTGGAATTCATTTTTGGGGTATCGTAAGTCATCTTTGGGCAATATTTGGGGCCTCGTGTGCCGTCTTGGAGCGTCCAGAAGCCGAAACGGCAGATACGCTAAAATTTGTCAACAGCCAATGGGAATTCAATACACTTTGCCCATTTGGGCCCTCCGAGGCCTCGGCGTCTTGGACCGCCTGGAGGCTATCTTGGGCATCTTGGAGCAATATTTCGGCGACTCTGGGCCCTCTTGGGCCCCTTTTGGAGCATCTTGGACCTGATCTGCCGAAGGAGGGCCAAATTTGCTCGAAGGCGGCCCGAAAAGGGACAAGAGGGAACCGTATTCTGACCGGGACCCCCCTGGATCCCCCCCAGGCCCCCCCCCTGAGCGAAGAAGTGATCAAAAGGAAGGGGCTCCCTTTAGACTCAATGACGACTTCGATTGCGACATGGTTCGATTCACTTCGAGTCGACGAGCAAGCGCGCCAAAGAGGGTTTCGGGAGTCTCAGGGAATGGATGGGCAAATCGAATGAAAGATCGTTTCGCAGTAACACCCTGGGACGACGGACCAGAACTTCTCCTCACACACGCCGACATGGTCGGTGGATTCTCCTGTGCGTGTCCAGCTTGTCGGGTTGGCCCGCGAGCAGGCAGTAATTACGATTCCGATCCGGGCTCTTGCCAGTATGCATGTTTTGTTGTTTCTGCTCGGCCTCATCTTGTTACCGCAGGTCGTGTACATGGCGCAAGACCAGATGGGCAATAAGGTGATCGTCGACGACTACTTGCGGGGTTACGAGTGGATCGATGCCAACACCCCCAAGGATTGCCTCACCCTTCGTGCCGCGTTTGCTAGAAAATCTTCTGCAGTGACCCCAAGTCTATTACAAACACAAAAAAAAAGACCCCCAGTCGATTCACTAGCGTCTAAAATTCCTACGGGGGAGAGAGGGGAAGGAAGGAGGAGGAGGAGGAGCGACGGGAAGGCGGGAGGAGGAGGAGGAGGAGGAGAGGGAGGAGGAGGAGGAGGAGGAGGAGGAGGAGGAGGAGGAGGAGACGGCTGCCGCGAGCATCCGACTCCGACCCGAAAAGCATGCGAAAAGGGCAGCTGCACCTTGTCCGTGCCCATGTTCACCTGTAGGAGCGAGGCGCTATCCGCTGGTAGTGGACCGCCGCGAACAGGCCTTGGATGGGTTGCTGCTGCGGCGCCGTCACTGCTGCGCAGCACTGCTCGATGAAACAGCCTGTACATGCTGCAGCATGCCGGGGATATTTGACTTGTGAAACAGCGCGCCGTTCACGAGCGCGGCTGCTTGCGCAAGTGTAGCTTGCAGGGCTGTGCCGACCATGCCCTCCACGTCTGGTGCATGGTAGTGAAGCCCCATCTCCCGCAGTCGTTCTCGAACCCCGCGACGCTGCTGGCACCTGCAGTTCACCTCGCCATACCTTTTGCTCGGTGACTTATCAGCCGAGAAAGGGCGCATCAGCATTGCATCATTCCTGCGATGGAGGGCCCTGCTCCTCCACATACCCCTGCGAATGTCATGAGCTGCCTTGGCCAGCCTGATAGAGGCATCGCTGGCACGCTGCACACTGCGACGTGGATTCCACTTAGGGTTGTAGACTTGAAATGAGTACAGCTCGTTGAGCACAGCTGGCGCACATCAGCTCTCAAAATTCTAGACGCTTCGCGTAACCCCACCAGCCACCCCCACCAGTGGCAAATGGGGGCCACACCCAGGCAACCAGGCAGTTTAGACAGGAAAACATGGAGCCACTTGGGTCACTGCCTTGACGTGGAAGTTGGGATTGATGCGAGCAACCCCGTGCACAACCTCACGTGGGCGGCCAGTGTCTGGTTCCTCGGGCTCGGCACGCCATGGAACGACAAGCAGTTTTGGGTCGCGTATGAATCTCTCCCACCACTACCCCACATGGTGGGTTCCAACCGGGTCCCCAAGAGGAAAAATCACTGCACCCCCCGAGACACGCTCCAACAGTTTCCAGCGGCATGGAGCAGTACTACCTGCAGGTGTCGTCGGCGCAGGGTGCATCCAGGAATGGAGAACCTGAACGCCTTGCTCAAGCATGAGGGGATCGGCACGGAGCTCACAGACGCGCTTATCGGTGCTGGCGGACAGCCGCTTTCCCCCCACGCACTCAGGGTACTACTGGTGGTCATGATGCTGCAGTTACGTGAGCCCCGTGCCACGCGATGGCCCTTCCCAAACCCCGAGGTCACTGGGGATATGTTCGAAGCAATGATGGGCCTTTGCCTCCCGTGGCAGGAAGCACACAAAGAGTTCCGCACGCAGTTCGCCACGACGTGGGGTTACCAGCTGGCGGACCTCGAGAATCTCCACACCAATCTTGCCAAAGTCATACGTCGCACGAGTACCCTGGCCACTTACGCCCACCACCACGAGATTGCTGACAAGCATGGCTGTCCGAAGACTTGGGCAGGGATGGAGACGCACGAATTCACTTCGGAAGCCCCCCTGCGCGTACTAGAAGACATTGTGCAGCCAGCTGACGTGAACCGGTTGCACGACGGAGAGTGCTCCATCTGCCTGCTTCACACTGCGCTGGCAGGGTCGGAGATTGGGCTGGGATGCCCGCGAACCATGGAGGACTTGCAGTACATAGGCGGGGGAAGGTCCATCTCCAACCACCGCCTCGACGAAGACATCCCCGCCTCACCCGCCCCAGGTACTACGCTGGTTCCCCCCGTCGTGCACGATGGGCGCTTCAGCAGGCTACAGAAGGAGGCCACGTACAACTGCGACGGATGCCACAGCGTGGGACTCCACGGTTCTGCAGGCACCTGGGAAGACGATTACACCCGAGAGCTACTCGCCCAGAACCGCCTGCAGGCGCACACGAAGGGGAAAAACTGCAGATGGCTCTGCGAACGCTGCTGGGTCGCCTCATTGGAGAAGAAGGCATTCCCCTCCCCGAGCCTGACCCCTCGGAGCGCATGGGCAAGAAGTCCATGCAATGGCTACTGCAGGAGCACAAGCGCAGGCTACTGGACAACCGGGAGCAGAAGAGGGCAAGGGCCCTCCCATCCCTGGACAGGCTCCCATTTGGGTTGCAGGAACCAAAGGACACAGCAGCCTCGGTCTCCCTCAAGGGGCTCCTACTTCGTACGCCGCGCCACTACCGCCCCACCTGCATAGGCACCACGCTTCCACCGCAAAAGGCTATCAGACGGCAGGTTCGGTGCAGAGGCGCACCGTAGCAAATGCCATTCGGCCAAGTGCGACGTTTGTCCCCCGCTCTCCCCATGTCTCGAATGGCCTGCAGGCGCACCCGCCCCGAGGTGCTGCATTTGGTGCCCTCAAGAAGGCGCCGAGTGCAGTGACCGCACAGGTCTCCCAGAGTGGGAAGCAATGCCATCGTTGTGGATCCAAAGACAGTGGAACGCCAGCTGGGCCTGCAGGAGATGCTTGGTGCACATCTGGGACATCGCACCTAGCACACTCAACAATGTGCTGGACTCATGCTCGAACGAGATATACCCCCCCCGCACCGTCACGGCGGCGACTAGTGAAGGCGCTGAGGACTGGGACATCCACGACATGACAGCACACCTCTCTCCTGTCAGCACAGATACAAACGAGGGCTCCACCGCAGGCACCCCCCCGGGCTCGGATCACGGTCAGTGAGGATCCCCAACGACAACGCTACATTCTGGTGCGCTCTGCCTGCGCTCCCACCACCCAGCGCACCCCAGCTACCTACGCACGCGACCCTCCGCCTAGAAGGGGAGCAGTCGTACAGCCCAGTCCGCAAACTTGTGAAGTTTCTGCTGGAATGGAACCACCAGGTCTACATCCGGTGGTCGACCTTCGGGGGGGCAAAGGAATGGAGACAAAGTGGGTGAAGACAGCGATGAATCGGAATGGTCACACAACCAGCTGCTGCGCTTCCTGCGCTCCATCTACGGGGACCAGACCCCCAAGAATGGACATCCCCCACTCATCCCGCGGGGCGGACAGAGAGCTGCAGCCAATACCATCGCGCAGCTGGTTGGGAGGAATGAGAAGTTCCAGGAGGCCTGGCGCTCCTTCTCCGACGTGCTCAATAGCCAAAGAGGACAAGACCCCCGACGGCAGCCGTTGGACACGCTGCACCGCTTGTTATCCCTGTGGAAGGACGATCTCGCAGGGGGAACGCTGGAGTTCCTCGCTGGCGAACGCAACGCCGGGAGCAGCAACGACGCGGGAGACCGCTCCCCCGCCGCCGTCTGGCACAAGCGCCCACCAGCCTCGGGCGGCCGCACCTCTGGCGACGGCCTCCGCCAGCAGCCCCCGGGAGCCACAAAAGCGAGCAAGGAGACAACGGAGGGGCCATCCCCAGACAGGGACTCCAACGGCAATGGCGACAACCCAGTCGAGGTAGACTGGGATGAGGGCAATCCACCAGACAGGGCCGTCTCCATGGTCGGCAGTCCCCCGCAGCCCGCCGAGGAAACCGAAGCCCGCGGCCCCAGCGACAGAGATGGTTCCCACAGGCGGACAGTGCTGTGGACAGACCCCCCTGCGAAGGAGGAAGCGGCCACCTGGGCGCCGTGCGCAGCGGCCCGCTCCCGGGAGGACATGGAAAAAGTCCGTGACAACAGGAAACTTGGAGGGGCAGGGAGCAAGCCAGACTGTCGTCAGGAGTCTATCCCTGAGCTCGCAGCGCCAGTGCGCGAGACCCGCCCGGCGCCCAGCCCCGGGCAGGACAGCGGCCCAGAGAGACGGCCGCGCCCACAGGCAGATCCACTCCCACCCCCGCATCAAGACGACCCCCTTGGAGGGCTTCCCATGTACATGAGGTCCATCGACGAGGCCGACATCCAGAGAGACGAGCCAGCCCGAGAGAAGGTCATCAGACTGCAGAAGACGCTCGGAGGCGCATTCAACGGGGCGTGGGCAGCTTGAGTCCGCAGGGCAGGCAGCCTGCAAGGTCCGCCTTGGGTCCGCATCCATTCGGACCCCAAGAGGAACACACCGGAGCTTTGCGAAGAATTTCTGCGGGCGTGGGAAGCAGCGGGCTACGACGCCTACAACATGGTAAGGGGCGACCAGCTCCGGGTGGAATGGCAAAAGGTCACTGGTAAGTATCGTAGCCTACTACAGCGCAGCGCAAGGACCAGCGCACCCAAGGGGCAAGATAGCGAGGGCCGCCCATGCCCTTGGGCCGACAGCAGCAGGACAGTACCCACCCCTCCGGCCCCACCCGACAGGACAAGCCACCGCGAGCAGGCCCCGTCCTCCAGCGCGCACATCGGGGCTGAGCAGCAACGCCCGTGGAGCAAGCCCAGAGCTGACACAGCTGCCCCACCAGCGTACACCGACTACAGGAAGACCACCTGGTCGGGGGCATCCAGCTCTGGAGCCCCATGGCGCCCAAGGCCGCGCTGGGAAGGGTGGGGCCGCCTGGAGAGTTCGTGGGGAGGCGCTGCGTGGGGGGGCAGGGAAAAGAGGACCGCCCCGAAAAGTGGCGAGCAATACGCCGACAAGCGACAGCGAGGAAGGGAACTCGCACGCTGGTGGCCCGGCAACTGGCCTGACAGGGGCCCCCTGCCCAGGGCGGGGCCGACACAGCCCAGAGCCCCCAAGGCGCACGGCCTTGGGCTCCCTTGGACAACGTGTGACCCCTTTCATGGAAGGCTAGCCGCACCCGTATACCGTGGGGACTCCCCAGAGGCGTGGCTTGTCCTCCCCCTGGTGCGTTCCCACTTCGGACTATCGTCCTGCTGCTTCGGCCGCTTTCCCCCGCCTCTTGTATCGCTTTCAAGTCCTGCGGCTATCGGCTGCATCTCCCCGTTCCTTGTCGCCGCGTCCAATCCTTTGTCCGGCGGCTATCGGCTGCTTCCCCCCTTCCTCGTCGCCACTGCTTCTACACTCAAGCCCAGCGGCTATCGGCTGCTAACCCCCTTTCCTCGTCGCCACAACACAGAGCCCGAGGGGGGCGGCTATCGCAGGGCCCACCGCACACCGGCAAGACCAGAAGCGGCGGGCCCCACGGCTGCTAGGTTCCCACTAAGCGGCCACACCTGTCGGCACAGCCAGTGGCAGGGGGCTTCACCGCAGCGGCGGGCCGCGGGGTCAGTCTGGCGTTACCTCCTGGGGTCGAGGTGCACCCCCCACCACCGCGATAGACACCCGCGTACCTCGTGGGCCTTTAGCCCGCACGGCCGGCTGAAATAATCCCACCGCCGGTTTTGGCCGCGTTGTCGGCCCGTGGAGCACCGGGTCGACTCGCTGAAGGCGTTCCCCACCGCTTCTCGACACGCTTCACCCAGTCACTTTGCCCGTGCCGTGTGCGGGCCAGGACACTGCGGACGCTGGCCGCGGCCCCTTCCAAGTGCCCCATCCTTTGAAGTCCAGCAATGCGCAGTGGCTTCCACGTCGTCGCCCTCTGGAGCGATCACCACTTTTGACCCCCATACACATGGGTGTGTAGCCCGCGCGGTCGGCCGACGTATGCTCACCCACGGTTTTGGCCGCTTTGTCGGCCCGCGACGGACAGGGTCGACCGGCTGAAGGCACCGCCTTTCCGTCTCAGCTAGCTGGTGGCTCTGGCCACAGTTTGTGCCTCCTGGGAGCAGAGGCGCCGCGCCGCTATGGTTCCCGCGGCCCCGGCGGGCGCTCTCGCTTGCGGTCGGCTGAAATAACCCCACCCAGGCTTTGCTCAGGAGTGCGGGCCGTGATGCAGAGGCACTGGCTGAAGGCCCTTCCTCTTGCTTCACCTGCCAGTTCGTGAAGTATGCTCACTGGCCTGACCCCCATCGGTGGCTTGTGCGCGGCTGGCTTTTACGCTGGCGCTCACGCACTGGGTGTCAAGTGAGTGGATCCGCCACGCTTCCCCTACGGTTTCAGGCTGCCGGTCGGTACTCCACCTGCGGGTCCGCCCTGGTTTCCACCTGCTCAGTCGCGGTTGCCCTCTTCTGCTGGCACACGCTCAGTGACTTTTGCCTGGGTCCGCGTGCTTTCGGCAGGGTTTCAGTTCGGCCCCACCTGCGGGGTGACCTGTGCTCGTTGGCTGCCCAATTGCGGCCGCCTCTTTTTAATTTATCTGCAGGTGCACTCTGCGCGGTGTCGCGCCAATTATCTGTCGCTGTGCCCCAGCCTCGGTCATGCCGCCCTCTGGACTTCTCCTTGCGGGCCGCGAATCAAAAAGTAACCCCGCCAGCTTGACACCGCAGGAGGCAGCACTACCACCTGCGCCGCCCTTTCCCTCACTCTTCCGCTGGCGGTGCGTCCCCGCCTGCGGACTCTCCCCTACTCTCTGAGGCCTGGCGCCGTGCTGGCACGCAGCGTGTCCACAGTCGCTCGTTCCCCCCTTGCCCTGCGGAATGGTCACTCGGGTGTTGGGTCGCCACGGAGTGGTTCAGCCTTCCGCAGCAAGACAGCGCCCAGGCTCCCACCAGCTGCCGGCCAATGCGCCGCACCAGTTCCGCGACAGCTGCTTGGCTTGCAGACGTCGTCGCGGGCGTTCGGAGTTTGGCGCCCCACAGGCGACTCACTCCTCTGGCCCCCACTGCCTCCACTGCAGCAGGACCCCCCCTGGCAGGCTGCGCAGGCGTTTCACCACTAGACGGCGGTGCCCCCCCACGCTTGCGGATCTCTTCGCTTTAGGGATCGGCATCGCAGTTGCCCCTTTGGCACAGCCGCATGGCTCCACCTGGCATTTGGAAGTGGATTGCTGAGGTCTGGGCGCCGTGTGGTTCAGCCTGCCACGCCTTTAGTGATTGGTTTTCCTTCGAATGCAGAGCATTTTGTTCAGTGCGTGTGCAACTGCACGCTTGTTGTGCAAGTGTGCAATTAGCCTGTACCGCCGTCCCGGACACGCATGTTGCCGCCAGACCGTAGTCGCGCGGCCGCCGACCAAAAAAGTAACCCCACCAATCCATCCAGAAACGATGCCCGGAGAAATTCCCTCGATCAGGGAAGTGGACAGCACCCAGAGGAAGGGTCCCCCAGTGGAGGTCTCTTGGAGCGTCTTGGGGGCCTCCTGGCGGTCCTGGACGCCTCTTCGAGCGTCTTGGGTGCCGAACTTCTTGTAAGCTTTTGGGGGTATCTTGGAGCGTCTTGGGGGCCTCTTGGGCGCCTGTTGGGGCTCCCTTGGGCCTCCTGGGCGCCTCTTGGGGCACTCTTGAAGCGCTCTTGGGAGCCTTGGGAGCGCTTTTGGGCCATCTTGGAGCCATCTTGAAGCCTCGGGTGGCCATCGGAAGCGAAAAGGCGAGAAAGCCAAACACATTCATTTCCCTCAGGTTTTGGAAGGATTTGGGCCTCTTCGGGGCCTCCTGGGGGAGCTCTTTGGCCACTTGGAGCCGTCTTGGAGCGGTCTTGGGGCCCCTTGGAGCATCGTGGGAGCCATTTTGAGGCATATTGGGGCATCTTGAGCCATCTTGGAGGTCATCTTGGGCTCTCCCAGGCGCTCTTGGAGTCATCTTAAGCAGTGCCCTCCCCCCAGGAGGCCAACATGTGGCCAAAACCTCAGTCAAGTCAATGATGTTGTCAATGTCGCTGAGGCCGCTTGGAGCGTCTTGGGTGCCTCTGGGGGGGCTCTTGGGGCCTCTTGGGGGTCTCTTGGGGGCCTCTTGCGGGCATCCTGGGGGCCTCTTGGAGGCCTCTTGGGGCCTCCTGGCCACCTTTTGAGGCCCTCTTGGGGTACCCTTGGGAGCGCTCGCAGGGCCATCTCGGAGGAGATCGATCAAAGAAGGGGGGGTCTCAATTAGCGCTGCCCCCGCAAGAGGCCAACATGGGGCCAAAACCGTAGTAAAACAGTGCTTGGACCCCTTGCGTAATCGAGGGCTCTTGGTGAGCCCTGAACAAGCGCTCAAGAGCCGCTCCCGCGGGGCCTCGATGAATGCCTTCACGGACCAGGCTAAGAAAAGAAAAGGAGAGGAGAAGGAAGAGGAGGAGGAGGAGGAGGAGGAGGAGAGGGATACAGGAGGAAGTCCGGAGCGCCAGATCTCAAATCCAGGAGAAACGACGACTACAAGGCTGGAGGGGAGGAGAGGACCTGAGGTAGAGAGGACGAACAATAAGGATGATGATGATGATGATGATGATGATGATGATGATGATGATGATGATGATGATGATGATGATGAGGATGATGATG
>CAUYUJ010015273.1:50825-92125 GCA_963575745.1 Prorocentrum cordatum
AGTAGTAGTAGTAGTAGTAGTAGTAGTAGTAGTAGTAGTAGTAGTAGTAGTAGTAGTAGTAGTAGTAGTAGTAGTAGTAGTAGTAGTAGTAGTATAGTAGTATAGTAGTAGTAGTAGTAGTAGTAGTAGTAGTAGTAGTAGTAGTAGTAGTAGTCGTAGTAGTCGTAGTAGTAGTAGTAGTAGTAGTAGTAGTAATAGTAGTAGTAGCAGTAGTAGTAATAGTAGTAGTAGTAGTAGTAGTAGTAAAGTAGTAGTAGTAGTAGTAGTAGTAGTAGTAAGGGAGGATGAGGAAGTAGGGGGAAGAGAGGAGGAGTGAGGAGGAGGAGGAGGAGGAGGAGGAGGAGGAGTCCCGCCCGCAGGGCCGTCCCGGAGGAACGGTCCGGCCACCGCCCATGCCAGCGTAGGCGGCGGGCTTCCCACGCGGCCGC
The DNA here is from genome assembly GCA_963575745.1 of Prorocentrum cordatum. Lineage (NCBI taxonomy): Eukaryota > Dinophyceae > Prorocentrales > Prorocentraceae > Prorocentrum > Prorocentrum cordatum. The sequence continues at coordinate 51,254 of CAUYUJ010015273.1, forward strand.
CGCAGCTGGAGGCGGGCCGCCCTTGCCACGTTGTGCTCGAGGCGGCGGCGAGAGCTGCCGAGTCCTTGAAAGTCGGGCCTCGGGGAATGAAACGGTACCCATACCGCCACCCTTCGTTCGTTTTCGCCTTTCGGGGCCTCCTGGGAGGCCTTCGTCGCCACCGCTGGATCTCGCTTCGGAGGCCTGGTCAGAGCGCACCCTGGGGGAGGTCCGGGGAGCAGCGGTATCGGCACCTTGTGGTTTCCCCAGCCGGGGGACTTCAACTCGCCCCCTTGCCCTGTCCCTTTGTCCTCTGCAGCTCCGCAGCCTGTCAGGCTTAGGCTCGAGAGCCCACGAGCTGTCCTCCCAGCGTGCCGAAAGCAGTCTCGTACTGCATGGCGATCCCCATTCGTGTTCCCTCTGCCGCCCTCGCCCTGTGACAGGAGGGCGTCTTTTTCGGGCGTAGGGGTCGCACGCGTCGCGGGAAACTTCCAAACTCAGGACTTGTGAACAGTAGCGCTTGGCCGTTCTGGTTGCAGGGACGTCTGTCCAGGGACAGGATCGTTCAGTTGTCCTGCGCTCCGCGAACTGGTGGTTTGAATATCACATCACGTTTTTTAAAGTCTAGAGCTCGAGATGGGAATGAGTTGCTGCGCACTGCCTCCTTACGATGGGGGGGACTCCGCTGCCCAGCTGCTGAAACATGGCCCTCCCAGTCTGACGGCGCCCCTTCGAGGGGGGCCGGCGGATAGAGACTACTTGTCGTGGCGCTATACTATGCAGATCTATGGGCGTTGGTAGTTGTACACGTAAACGTCGAGAGGAACATCGGTCAACGTTTCCGTGCTGACGGACAAAAACATCAGACTGAAGCTTTTCTCTGGCGGAGGGATTCGTCTCCCGGGACGGGTGGGTCTACAAAGAAATCGGGACGTCGGCCAGGATGGCTTCAGATACGGCGTCGCAGTGAAAGGGGCCAGTTTTTTGTGCGCTCGAGCACGCGGGCCCATCAGTTGGGCTCGACTCCGTCCTGAAGCCCACGGGGGGGGGGGCACTGCTGCGAAGGCCTTCCGCCCAGCGCCGCCGACACCTGCAGGGAGACGACGACGACGCTCATGGCCTCTTGGAACCATCCTGGGAGTGCTCTGGTCAGGAGGGGAAAAACACACAGACACCATGAATCGTGGATTTCCAGGACGATATTCGAGAATATGAGAAGTGGGGGGTAAGAGAAAATCCCAGAACATGCGGGAAAAGATGGGGCATCCTGTTTCTCGCGCCTATTTGTCTGTGTGTCCCTGGGCTCCTCTATCTGGGGGCTCCTCTGGGCCTCTTGGGTGCCCCTGGGGGGCTCCCTGCAGCTTGGCTCGAGGGCCACGCCTCCGGCCCCGAAGGTGGCACCATCCCCGGCGCGGGCGTTTTTCCCCGATGCCCGATCGGCGGGCGCGGGTGCTCGGCTGGGGCGCCCTGCTGCTGTCGCTCGGGCTCGTGCTGCGCGCGGGTGGCCTCTCCCTGAGCGAGGTCTTCCCGAGCCAGGGAGCCCTTTGAGGAGGAAAAGAGGCACCGAGATGCAGCTCTCCCCTGGGCGCGTTGCCGCCCTATGCCGGGGCCTCCTGTGGGAGGCCCTCGCGGGCCACGCGGCCGGAGCCGCTCCGAAGTGCTGGCCAGGGGGGCACCTCGGGAGAGGTCGGGGGAGCAGCGGTATCGGCATGTTCCCAGACCCCCTCGAGTTATGAAAAAATCACGACGGGAGGTTTTTCATTATTTTTGGCCTTTTGGGGCCCTTACCGGCCCTCGGGACCGTCAAAAAACGACTCAGGACGAAAAACCGGTCCAGGGCAATGGGTCGAGACCTCGGGGGGTCGACGTCATGAAAAAATCATGACGTCGGGGGTCTGGGTTCTGGGTTCCCCCCAGGATCGGTGTACGGCGGCACGTACCTCGTGATTTCTGGGTCAGGGTTCCTCTACCCCGTGGACGCGAATCCGTGGGACGCACAGGACGTCTACATCGGAACAATCCCCTGCGACATCATTCAGCACTACTCCAGTGGCACCCGGATAGTGTGCACAACGGGGGCCTACACCGCTTACGAGGATTCAGCCTGGTTAACTGTGACCGTGCGGCAATTCAGCGGCCTCGGGGACGCGGGGATCGTGCAGATGTCCAGCGCGTTCCGGTACAGGACTTCGTACACCCCGTTTATACACTATGCTGATTCTTGGGCTGGCACTGGGGGTGATGTGCTGCGTTTCGGGGGATACCTTCCGCACATGGACACAACTGGCTACGTGCGCATCTCCATCGGGGACACCCTCTGTGTGACCGACAACGAAGTCTGGCCGCTGCAGGAGTCGACCAGGCGCAGGAACTTCAAGTATGTATCTTGCCAGCTTCCTCAGGACGAGATGGCGCCCCCAGGCATTTACAACGTCTCCCTGCGCCTGAACATGCTGGACCACGAGGAAGGGGAGTGTCCTCAAGGCGCGTGCTTCCCCCTCACGAGCGACGACAACGACGGGTCGACGGGCAGTTACGGCTTGGGCGGGATCGTGCCTGGGGCGATCAGCACGTGGGTCGCATCTTGGGGTTTCCAGTTCTATGGCACCGTGGACCTCGCGACCGGGAGGTCGTACCACTTCACGGTGTACCCGCAGGTGAACAGCATCGAGCCCTCCGTGGGCGGCCTGCACGGCGGAAATACACTCACGATCCACGGCACCTCTTTCTCCGAGACCCCGGCGGACAACCTGGTCAGCGTCGGCGGCATCCCCTGCGAGGTGACCGCCGCCACCGCAAGCCGGCTGCGGTGCGTGCTCGGGGACCTCGGGCGCTGCGTACCTAAGGGGGTGGAGGGGGGGGGGGGGGGCGGGGCGATGGGTGGAGGGGTGAAGACAGGGGGCGCCCCTCGTGCCCCGACGGGGCCCCGAGGACCCCCCCCCCCTCGGCGCCCCAGAAGGGGCACGCGACGTGTGCACGCTCCTCCTCCCCGCCCCCTCCGCTCGTCGCGCGCGCCCCCACGGAGCCAGCGCCCAAGGACCGCTCGCTCTGGCCCGCGGCGCTGCGGGGCCCGACGCCGCGCGGGCTCGTCTGGACGTCCTTCAACAGAGGGGGGAGCTGGGTGCCCAACGGGCTCACCGAGAGGATCCCGCCCGGGGACCGCACGCGGCTCGGCGGCGGCGTGCTCAAGGGCGGGCGGATCGACTGGTGGGGGCGCACGTCCTTCCTCGGGGGCGCCGGCGGCAGCAACTACCAGTTCGAGGCGGAGGGCTTCTTCGTGCCCCCCCTGACGGCAAACTACACCTTCTACGTGGCGGGGGACGACACGGTTGTGCTCGAGCTGGGGCGCAACAGCTCCTTTGACTCCCTCCAGCGCGTGGCGTCCTGCCCGGATTCGGTCACGAAGAGTTGGTACGCCGAGGTCAACCCACACGCGTGGTTCTATCATGGCGACATTCGCACTAACGCTTCGACCACTGTTCTTGAGGTGACGGGCCCTGACAAGCAGGTCTCCGAGCCCATCAGCTTGGCAGCTGGGGAGCGATACGCCTTCCGGCTGCTGCAGACCGAGTGGTACGGATCTGATTGGTACCGTCTCGGAATGAAGGTGAGTGGCCTGAGCAGCGCGTTGAAGGCAGACGGCACCGCGCTTGGCCAGGAGGTGGCTGAGGAGGCTGCCAGAGCGCAACCTGCCATGGAGCTGCAGCGCGTGAAGTATGGGGGCACTGGCATCCTCTACGAGACGCACTACATCCAGCTTGACAACGCCAGCGCTGGGGGCATCTACAGGGTCGCCGTCTCGAACTCGTTTGGCGCGACAGAGTACGTGACCTTCAGCGCGGACGACTCCGCTGGGGAGGTGCAGACTGCCCTCAGAAGCGTGTATCTCACCGGCACCGAGACCTTCCTGTTGTCGTCGTGCTGGCCTCTTTCCGTCTCTGCGACCGAGTGGTACCCTGACGCATTCACGGTGAATCGCACCTACGAGGTGATTGCCCCGTGCTCGTTGCCCCAGGGTGCGGCGAGACACATGTCCCTCTCGGTGCCCCCCTCTCTGGCGGGCCTCGTGGGCGCCAGTGCCGGGCTGCTGGTTGCAGGGACTCCTCCTCCCTCTGGGACCATCCGCGTAGGTTGCAACGGCGAGTGGAGCGATCCGATTGACCCTCTTGTCGATCCTTGGTACGTCGTCCAAGCCATATCTCAAGTGGGACGCGATGGCAACGCGGTCGAGGTCGAGGCTTGGCCGTCCATGCGCGGCTGGACCACAGGAGAGGCCTGGGAGATCTTCGTGCGCTTCCGGAAACCGTTGGGGGATGTGCCACTGCTGGAGTTGGATCTCAGCAGCTTCGTCGGGGTACCCGACCCAGAGGGCCCAGCCGTGTTCAGCGTCACGGTGGTGACAGTCGAGAATGGCGACGCAGACGCTGTGATGATGGAGCGCGTACCCGCGGACCTCTTCCGGATGCCTCACCCGGCAGACAGCGAAGCGATGGTGGTGGTCGTGGAGACTTTGGGTGTGGCCAGCGCCACCGCAACCGAGGAGGCGCCTGCCTTCTCCTACCTGGAGGGGCTGACTCCCGTCCTCCTCGGCGTGCACCCCCCCACCGTGCAGGGCGGCAGCACGCTGACCGCCGCCGTGGCCAACACCAACGCGACCGACGGCAACGTCACCCTCTACATTGGATCCTCGCTCGCCTGCGCCGGCCTCACGGACGTGACAGAGGCCTGGAACGGCACCGCATGGTGGAATTCGAGCGATGGGGCGAATGGCGCGGCCCGCGAGTGGCGCCTCCTCAGCTGCACGGTGCCGAACGGCACGGCAGGCGTGCACCGGGTGCGCCTGTTCTCGGAGGAGCAGGGCCTGGCAGACCCGTCGTTGGCGCCGAACGTGACGTACCTGCCGGCTGTGGAGGACATCTCGCCTCTGACGGGCTCCATGGCAGGCGGCACTCTTTTCACGGTGTCTGGCGACGGCCTCGCCAAGATGCCGTGCGCGGAGATCACCATCGGTGGCCTGGCCTGCTCCGAGGCGGCCGTCTCGCCCTTCGGCACCGCGCCGTTGGGCGGGGACAGCGTTGTGTGCCTCACGCCAGACGCGCTGAATGGAGCCTCTCTCGAGGACGTGCTGGAGGAGGTGGAGGCGGAGATCGTGTTGTTGATGCCGACGCCCCAGGTGATCGGGACGTTTGTGTACTCTGTCAACAATACCCCGGTCATCAGCGCGGTATCGCCAGAGCAGCACTCGGCCGCGCTCACAGTGGAGGTGGTCCTCTCCGGGCAGCGCCTCGGCGGGGACAGCGCGCCGCCGGTCGTCGCCTTTGGCGGTCGGCCCTGCGTCGTCGAGCAGCACACCGCCCGGCGCGTGGAGTGCTGGCTGCAGCGCTCTGTGCCCGCGCCGCCGGCGAACTCGACGATGCAGCCCACCGTGTGGGTCGAGGGGCTGGGACGCGCGGCGGTCATCGAAGAAGAAGAAGAAGGAGAAGAAGAAGAAGTGTCATAAGCATAACCTCTTGGCGCTCCGCGCGAATGCCTTGGGTCCGCGCTGGGCCCCCCCAGCGGCGCCTCCGGCGCCGCCCTTGGCGCGCGGAGCGCGCCAGGGAGGGGGGTCCAGCGCAGATCCAAGAAATCCGCGCGCAGAGCAAAAAGTTGATGTTTAGGTCGTTTTGTTTTCTTCTAGGTCAACTCGTCGGCGGCGTTTACGACCCTGTTCGAGGTGGCCAGCCTCAGCCCGAGCTACGCTTCGATCGCGGGCGGAGCGATCGTGACGCTGACGGGGTCCGGCTTCCACCCCTCCGATCCCTGGAAGCACGAGGTGTTCCTGGACCTGCCAGATGGGACCGAGCATCCCTGCGTCGTGCTCTCGGGCAGTGACTCCGAGCTCCGGTGCAAGCTCGAAACCGCGGCGGCCCCGGACGGCTACTCCTTCAGCGTCCATCGCTCGGGCACCATCTTGGGGCGCAGGTTGGCTGCCGCAGAGGCTGGCGCCGGCGGAGCGCACGGACGCAAGATCGATTGCGCGCGCGAGCGGTCGCCAAAGACGAAGGGGCACTGCCTCGCCAAGTCCGTCATGAGCATGGGCAGGGTGCGCTCCATGGGTGCCGAGCATCCAATGGCCAAGGGCTTGGCCAAGCTGGCGGCAGTGCCGCCGGCGCACGCGTTCTCGGGCCCCTGGGCAGGGCGGTCAGCGACGGCAGCTGACCTTGACGGCCACGGGCGGCCCGGCACGGGCAGGCGCCTGTCAGCGGCCACAGGCACGGCGAGCGCCACCATGAGCAGTATCACGCCAACGAGCAGCACAACGCTGACCAGCACGAGTTTGACGTCTTCCGCCACGGACCCGAGCACCACGGATACCCAGACCTCGACCACCACCCTGACCAGCAGCACCCAGACCAGCACCACCCCGACAGGCCCGAGCGTGGCGTCTGCCACTCCAGACGACTCCTCCTCGGAGACCAGGACATCCACCGTTACCCTGACCAGCAATACTGAGAATGTGTTTCCCTCGAGCGTTCCACCTTCAACTGACGACATTTCGTCGACGTTCTCCACTACCACGCTGGTCAGCATCACCCAGACCAGCACTACCCTGACCCTCGACAGCATGACGTCTGATACCCAGACCTCGACCACCACCCCGACCAGCAGCACCCAGACCAGCACCACCCCGACAGGCCCGAGCGTGACGTCTGCCCCTACAGACGACTCCTCCTCGGAGACCAGGACATCCACCGTTACCCTGACCAGCAATACTGAGAATGTTTTTCCCTCGAGCGTTCCACCTTCAACTGACGACATTTCGTCGACGTTCTCCACTACCACGCTGGTCAGCACCACCCAGACCAGCACTACCCTGACCCTCGACAGCATGACGTCTGATACCCAGACCTCGACCACCACCCCGACCAGCAGCACCCAGACCAGCACCACCCCGACAGGCCCGAGCGTGACGTCTGCCCCTACAGACGACTCCTCCTCGGAGACCAGGACATCCACCGTTACCCTGACCAGCAATACTGAGAATGTGTTTCCCTCGAGCGTTCCACCTTCAACTGACGACATTTCGTCGACGTTTTCCACTACCACGCTGGTCAGCACCACCCAGACCAGCACTACCCTGACCCTCGACAGCATGACGTCTGATACCCAGACCTCGACCACCACCCTGACCAGCAGCACCCAGACCAGCACCACCCCGACAGGCCCGAGCGTGACGTCTGCCCCTACAGACGACTCCTCCTCGGAGACCAGCACATCCACCGTTACCCTGACCAGCACCACCCAGTCCAGCACCTCCGACAGCAGCACTGTCACCGCTACGGCCACCATGGATACCCAGACCTCGACCACCACCCTGACCAGCAGCACCCAGACCAGCACCACCCCGACAGGCCCGAGCGTGACGTCTGCCCCTACAGACGACTCCTCCTCGGAGACCAGCACATCCACCGTTACCCTGACCAGCACCACCCAGTCCAGCACCTCCGACAGCAGCACTGTCACCGCTACGGCCACCACTGCTGCAACCACCACGGTGTTCGCAGACACCGTAGCTGCGATCCGGCTGACGCTCAACGGGGTCACGGCACGCTGCGTTGCGGCGGAGGGCTGCGGCGTGGTGTATTCCCAGATCGCCACGCCGAAGTTGTTGGACGTGTGGCCGCTCAATGGGACGGTTGGCACCAAAGTCGAAGTCACTCTCGAAGGTCAGCAGGATGGCAACAGGATGAAGGTGTTCTTCGGCGACGTGCAGTGCAACGTCTCGTCCTGGAGGATAGAGTCTGGAGACTACGAGCTGGTCCAGGCCGACGTCTTCGGCCTGGGAGGTCTCAATCTCACACAGACCGTCCTGGAGGTGCCGCTGTGCGAGTTCCCGGCCGGTGACGTGCCTGTCTTGGTGGCCGCAGACCCGCAGGGGTACGCCCTGAACGGCTCCCCGCACCTGGGCGCCGACCTCTGGTTCTCGCGACCGCTGGAGCTTTATGGGCTGAGCCCCGAGAATGGCTCCTCCCACGGAGGCACGCGGGCGAGATAATATCGCTCCAGAGCGTCCCAGAAGGTTCTCCGAGCGTTCTGGAGCGCTCCGAGAAGGCCGTGGCGCCCGACACATCCTCCGGCGCCGCCGGACGTCTCAGAGCTCCCCGATCCGTCCCTGTCCGATGGCGTCCCCGGCCTGGCCTCGCCCAAGGCCTGGAGCTGACCATCTCGGGAGCCGGCTTCAGCTCCGTGCCCGGGGAGAACTTCGTCACGGTGGGCGACCGGGTCTGCCAGGTGTCGGCGGCCTCCTTCGGCGAGCTGCGCTGCTGGGCCCCGCGGGCCCCCGGTGGCGCCGAGGGGGCGCAGGAGCTGCGCGTCGTCGTGGGGTCAGCGGGCACGGGCGCGGGCCTGTCCGCCGACTTCTACCACTTCGGGGCTCTGGTGTCCATCGACGACTTCGGCAGCTACTCTCCGGACTCGAACGGGACGACGCCGACGCTGAGCTTCGAGAGCGACGTGGGCACGGCGCTCGGCCTCGGCTTCACGACGGGCTTCGGCGTGGACTGGCGGGGCTACCTGACCATCGCAACCCCCGGCACCTACGTCTTTTCGCTGGTCTCTGACGACGGCAGTGGCTTATGGATAGACGACGCCCTGATTGTGGACAACAGTGGGTGGCACGGCGCCGCGGAAGTCATGGGCACTGCAGCCTACCTCGAGGAGGGCGACCACTACATCGAGATCAAGTACACGCAGGGTTATGGCAGTTCGAACATCGTCTTCAGCTACGCCGGGCCCGATACAGGGGAGGTGACAGTGGTGGTTCCAGAGACGGCGTTGAAGCCGCTGCAACGCGACGCGGGGCCCCAGTTGCAGTTCGAGTACGTCAACGCAGTGTCCCCCCAGGTGCTGGCGCTCGCGGTCGTGACGGCCCCTGGCTCCCCTGGGGCCAGTTTGTCACCTCGAGTTGTTTCTTGATAGCCCTGCGGCCCAGAAATGTTCTGTCGAGGTCGAATATCACTCCCCAACAGATACTGCTCGGCTGTCTCGAGCCAGTTCTGGGCGTGTCTGAGGCCAGGAAGAATATATCCCAAGTGTTCTAGGACGCTCTCAGAGCGTTCCTTAGCACTGGACCGGCCACGGCGCCCGATACATCCTCCAGAAGCGCCTAATCTCAGAGGTCCCGTTTTGTCCAGGTCCGAGTTTGTCCTGGTCCTGGCGGGGCCTCTTTTGATCCGATCGAGCCGATTCGGTGTCGAATTTTGAACGGCCCAATCCGACTCGATTTCGATGTTCCACAGGTTCGACGACGCATTATGTTTCAATGGCACCGTAACGCATCCTGGCACGACCGATTCGATCTGATTCCGCCTCGGTCCTGACGTGGCCCAATTCGACGTAAGTTCAGATCCAACCCGATTTCCCGATTCGATGATGGGTTCACCAAGATAGCGTAAAGTCACAGTCGGAATCTCCCGAGGGTCCCAGAGCCCAAAACAAAGGCAAACAGCGCCCCGACGTGCAGACACTGCAGCGCCCACATCTCAGGGTCAGCACGTGAGCGACGCAAAAACAACGGGGGCCGTCTGCGCCGAAATCTGTGCGCAAGTTGTCCGCGCAAGGTCGCGCGTGAGCGTCCTCGTTTCCAGTGTGGCGTGCCGCGCTGGCGGCCCGCGTGAGCCACGGCGTAAGGTCGCTATGCTTAAGTCGGGCATGTCCCCCTACAGGAGGAATATTGACACATGTTTAAAAATAGTCAGGGGACGATTTTGTTCTATTGGTACGAGCTATGTTTGACTGCTTTTGACTATGTTGAAGTTTTCTTCCAAAATCCGCCTGCAGGAGGACATGCCCGACTTAACGCTATGCCATTTCGCGAAAGAGCCGTTTGCTTTTGTCGCTCAGATGGTCCTCCACCCAGGTGCTGGCCATCGCGGTCGTGTCGGCCGCGGCCGAGGCCGAGGTGGAGCTGCTCGTCAACGGTTCAGGCTTCGGGAGCACGCCGGGGGCCGTCGTGCTCGGCGTGCACCGCGACCCGACGGCCACCCGGAGGAGGAGGATTTGCCGACTGCGAGCAAGAGCTCAGTGGAGGAAGACGTGCCCATACCGCAGCGCTTCCCTCGTCTTCCGCCTCTTGCGGCCTCCTGGGAGGCCTTTGTCGCCACGGCTGGATGTGCCTCGAACGTCTGGTCAGAACGCACCCTGGGAGAGGTCCGGGGAGCAGCGGCATCGGCAATGGCTGGTGTCCCCCAGGAGCGACTCTTCGCCAGAGTGCCCTCTGCTGCACGACTCTCGGAGGGAGCGGGGGGGGGAGCATGCTCAAGCGCCCAGGCCACCACGCCTGCAGCGATCGGCAAGCCGCGGAACAGAGGGCACGACTGCCGAGGGGACTCTTGGCGTGCGACCGGATGGAGGAGGAGGAGGTCTGCGGCGAGGATCGGAAGGATAGCGCGGAGGATGACGATAGGATGATGAGATGATGGAGGCCGCCACGAGGAGGTTCGCGGGGAGGAGGAGGAGAGAAAGGAGGAGCTTCGTGTCGAGGAGGCTGGGGAGAAGGAGTGTGTGGAGGGCAATGAGGAACAGCGTCGGTGCCATCGAGGTTAGATGGTGGCGAGCTTCGAGGATCGAAAAGCTTGGGCGCATGCAGCCCACCTTGAGGCGGAGACATTTGGCATCCTCCGGTGACCTTCAGTGACCTGCAGATTCCGGAGACCTCGGGGCCCTCTGGGGGACGACAGGATGCGCATCCGGCGACAGGGCCTTCTGCTGTGCGCCTGCTCCCGGCCCTGCTTCCCCCTCGTCATGATCCTCCCGTCGGCGCAGCGGTGCTTTCCGACTCGAGTTCCTTCTTGTCCGTCGTGTCGTGTTTCTCTTCGTCCTTTGTGCGAGCTCCCTTCTCCTCCTCATGCTGTTCCCCTTCTCCTGTAGGTGGCCCGGGCGACTGCGCGATGGGTCCTCCCTTGTTTTGGATTCGGGGGCATCGCCAGGGTGGCGAGCGAACAACCCACACCCATTTCCACAGGAGGGTCGAAAGGAGGAGGAATGGCTGTGGGTCTGGGCGCGAGTTGTCGGACCCTGGGGGAAGCTCTCGTTCGAGCGGGGACCCCCATCCGACAACACGCACCCATGGCCCCTCCGCCCCCCCCTACCCAGAGATCCGATGCCGTGATTTGTTCAATACGGGGTCCCCGGAAGTCTCGACCCATTCCCCAGGCCGGTTTCTCATCCTAAGACGTTTTCTCACCGTCCAGGGGCCCGGCGAGGGCCCTTCGAGGCAGAAGCATACGAAAGACCTCCGCCTTGATGTTTCCAGTGCGTTGGATCTCTGGGTGTGGGTATGGGTGCGTGTTGCTCGATCGTCATAGGGGGGGGGAGGGTAGGCTCGGGGGGGGGGACGCGTCGACGCTCCCCGTCGCCCACGCATCGCCGCTACGTCGGGGCCCGGGTGCTCGCCCCCGCCAAGCTCGGAGGTGGATAGTCCTCCTATCCTGACACGTCGATTAAGGAATTGGCCGTTTTCGCTTCGCGAGAGGGCGTCGCGGCCGTCGTTTTTGCGGGTCCAGGTCCGTCTGTTTCGGTCCCAGGCTTTTTTTCACTGAGGGGAGGTTTGCTAAAGGGAGGCTTGTCCACCGCCGACAAAAGAACCACACGGCTTTTTGCTGTCTCTCCTGGGCCTCTCGCCGACCTCTGGCGGCGACGCCTCGCCGACTCCGGAGATCGCTGGCGACGCTTCCCCCCCCCCCCCCTCGCGACCGCGGAGCCGGCCCCTCCCGGGTGCTCCGCCTCCCCGTCCTCCTCCTCCCCCTCCTCCTCCCCCATCCTCCTCCTCCTGCTCCTCCTTCTTCTCTTCCTCCTCCTCCTCCTCCCTCGTCCTCCTCGTCTTCCTCCTCCTCCTCCTCCTCCTCCTCCTCCTCCTCCTCCTCCTCTCCTCCTCCTCCTCCTCCTCCTCCTCCTCCTCCCCTCCTCCTCCTCCCCCATCCTCCTTCTCTTCCTCCTCCTCCTCCTCCTCCTCCTCCTCATCCGCCTCCTCCTCCTCCGCCTCCTCCTCCTCTTCCTCCTCCTCCTTCTAGATGTGCTCGGTAAGGGCTTTTCGCGTCAGCTATCGAGCGTGGCGTCTCTACTGAGCTGGGTGACTGTGAGCATGGCTTCTGCAAAGGAAGGAGGAAGGAGGGGGCGATGCTCGTGCAGCAGTGTAGTATGTACAGAGTTCGGGCGTGTGGTCTTTCTTGTCTGTTTCAGGGAAACGACATGGCCAACGCCTTCGCCTCATTTTCCTGGGCCTCTCTAGAAGACGCGAACGCTGAGCTTTTGAACCCTAGCGAGAGAGTTCTGTGAACGCAGCGCTATCAGGAAGCGACTGTAAGATTACCGATCGAGGGGGGAAATGTGACGGTGAAGACCAGGGTGGGGGCACTTATGGGCGATACGCTTGCGGTGCACGGCTTCTGCAGAGCCTTTCGTCCCGCCATCGAGGAGCGGCAGGCATTGCAAATGGATTTGACCCGATGGCAGAGGCGTTGGTCACCAAGCACCCTTTGTTGCCTTATGTTCGAGTTGATTTATCTTTGACTGAGTATTCCGACGACATTGAGAAACTATTCATTGAAAGCCCTTGGGTCCGAAACTATGTACTGCATATTCCTTGGATGGGGGACGTATAAGGCGGTCAGAGGTTTGGGAGCTGGGGTGCTTGAGCTATGTCATACTGCGATGCACTCAAGAAGTTTACTAGATCAATGTCTACCGTCTCGTGGATATCAGCAAAACGCATCTGATCAGAGCACCTTATTATCCTCAGTGGGCGTGGGCCCTGGGATAGGTCGCAAATTACTGAGAAAGCCAGGGTTTCCGATTGCGGGGACCATCCACGAGGTTAAAAGAAGTCTTGGGTGGACATACTCATTTCAGAGGTTCGTCGACGGCCGAAATTACCAAGCGTCTTGAAGTTATTCAGCGGGCGTTTCATCAGGCTGGCCGTTTTGGGAGATTGCATGGAATTGCCTGGCGATGGCGTCGATGCATGTTTCTTGCCAGATGTGTCAACGCGGCGCGCTCTAACCTCGAGGCTTTCATTGTCTCTGGCTTTGATTTTCGTTCGCTGCATTCGTCCTTGGTGCGCTGCGCTTGAGTGCTGCTGAGGGGGGAAGTTTCCGAATATGTTGGTGCTCATATCAAGACGATTGTGAACGACGGTGTGTTGAGATATTGGAAGCTTGCCCCCACACGCCTCGATTGCCAGGTCATTCGTACGAAGCGGCTGCAATGTTGGATCAGGAAAAGGCGGAGCCATGTACAGGAAGTTGCCGCGGTCTTTGGGCGTCTCTCGATTGAGCTGCATGGTACTGTAGACAGTGGCACGGGCAGGGTTACGCGCTACGCTAACCCGTGGGTTGTCCAGGCCTAGAGTGACTGTGTGGAACTTTGCAGAGCCCACGAAGGAGATGATCTTATCGAGGATGCGCAGGGGTCGATTGGCTTCTTCTTTCAGGATGAGGATGCTGCCACAGATTGTTGTTCCCTGGGTCCCAGTACTCTTAGCAAGGAGTTCCTGTCTGTCAAGTTAGCTCCCCCAGAAGATTGTTCCCCCCTTGTTCGGGCATTCCTTTTTCTCAGGCTCTCGTTCTCTGGGCCCCGTCGCAGGCCCTGAGGTTCAACGAGTGGGCGAATGTACTTACACATGCTTGATGGCTCGTGGGGATAGTATATTCGGGGAATTATGTTCTACCAGCGGGGGGGCTACTTGAACATGTTCGGCATGGGCATGGCATGGGCGCACCTCTCGTCTACATTGGTTATCTCCAACATGTGCCCCAACTGCCTCGATGTTTTTGAGGGCGAGATTATGGCGGCTAGGCGTTTGTCTGGGTCTCTTGGGCGTGGGAATTGTCTGAAAGGACGTCCTTGTGCCCTTGCTGCCTCTGGGTCTACTACGCTTCGACGTCAGATTTGTGGGTGCGATGGTGGATGCGAGCTTGACTTGTTCCTGCACGTCCGAAGGCGTTTTCCTCATGAGCTCGGCGTCTGGGATATCGGCGCCCACAAGTTCGCCACCCATGCCCGCGACGACTGCAATGTCTGCTTGGATGGGCAAGAGGGCGGCGGCGGCATCGGCGGCGCCTGCTCGCAAGAAGCCGGCCGCGGGATCGGCGGGGGCGACGGGGGGAGGCGCTGCTGGCGGAGACGATCGCCCCCCCCCCCCCCCCCCCCCCCCCCGCGCACCACCACCCCACCTCGCGGTGGCCAGCGGCGCCAGGTCCTCGAAAGCCTGATCGAGGCAGGAGGCGAGCTCGAGCTCGCGAACTCGGCCGATTTGCGAATGCTGCTGGGCGCGTTGCTCAGTTCTTTCCTGGCGCCGCCACATGCCGACGTGATCAAGGAGCTGCTGGGGGCGGGCCGAGGCTACAACGCAGAGTCGCAGAACTGGGCCAACGTGAAGAAGGAGGCGCTCAGCAAAGGAGAGGGCCCCCCCCCCCCCCCCGCCCAATCCCCAAGGGCCTCCTCACCACGCGCTGTTCGGAGTCTCCCTGCACCGCATCATTTCGCACGCGCAGGGGGGGCAGGGGGCGGGGGGGAAGTTGCTGATCCTCAGGGAGTTCTGGGAGAAGCAGATGTCACGGGGGGGGGGGGGGGGGGGGGGGGCGCGAAGGCGGCGGAGCATTTCAAAATCTTGAAGGCGACGGGGGCGAAGAAACTCGAGGGGAAGGAGGAGATGGTCAAGGTCCAGTTCCTCGTGGAGAGCTCGCCAGAGGCTCCAGCTTTCAAGGCGCTGTTCGAGAAGCACTTGATCGAGAAGGGGGGCAAGCAGCTCATGGGCGGGGCGCCGAGGGGCGCCCTGGAGCGCGAGGTTCAGCTGCTCCTCGACCGCCAGCGCCGAGGACCGCAGAGGCGCTAGCGTTCAGCACGAGCTCGAGGTCCAGGGGTCTCTATGGGAGGGGATTGCTCAGTGAGAGGGGTAGTGAGTTGTCCTCCAGATTTTTGTCCAATCCTAGTCAGTCGAATTCGAATATCCCAGGAGCCCCCCCCCCCCCCCCCCCCCCCCCGAGGCCCAGGGCTCGGTGGGAGCTAAAAGGGGGGGGGGGGGGGGCTCCAGCAGAGTAGCAGCTAGAGATGCCAGTGGTGGGCCTTTTGTTCAGCACCGTCGCGAACCTCGGTCGAAGTGTCGGGGGCGCAAGGGTAGAGAGAGGTAGCGCTTTTCGGGCGGCTGCCTCTGGCTGCGTGCCTCCAGGGAGGCATGCTTCTCACCAAGCCCGAGCAGTCTTCGTTGCCTGAGTCTCCGCTCGTGCAGCGTATAAGCTTGTCATGGGCTGCGCAGGGGCGTCTCAGTCAACTCTATCGGTCGGTCAGTGGTGATTGGAGGAATTTCTTGTGTCTGAGTGTGCACAGCTTAACTGTGAGCGGATCATTCGCTCCGAATGGCGCTAAGGCTAAGGCTCTTCCTGCTCCTCCTCCTCCTCCTCTTCCTCCCCGTCGTCTTCGGTTTCAGGGCCAGAGGTCGGGTCCGCGGCGACCGCTCGGGACAGTCGGGGCAGGCCCCCTCGGCGAGGCGCAGCTACTGGAGAGCACCCCGAGGCCAGAAGACCTGAGAACCGACAAAGGCGCCAGCGAAGATCGAACCACGAGCTTCGACGTGATCGTTTTCCTGTTTATTGTTTTGCCGATCGGCGCGGGCCCCCCCCCCGCCTGGAGTAGACCGTGGCTGTTTTTGCGCCCGTTTCGAACAGGTGGAGTCTCCCCCATAATGCATAATGGGCGCGCCATTGCAAACAGTCGCACTAAGCAGAGGTCCGTAGCCAGACCCTTCCCCTCCCCCCCCCCCCCCCCCCCCAGTTCCGCTCAATGTCGGAACGCTGAATCTGAAAACGTTCGCGAGCCCCGATTCAGGCAGCTGTCCCCCCCTTGCCATCCTTCCTCGCAGATCCATTTCACGAGAGCCCGTTCAACGATCTTGGCAAGGCCCATCCTTGACCCAGGATCGGTGCATATGCCTTCCTGGCCAAGGTGGGAGGGCGTATGCACCGATCCTGGGCTCAGGATGAGCCTGGCCAGAATCGGTGTATGCGCATAGCTTTTTGTTCGTCTACCCTCGGCGCCCTGGCAACCACGGCGGCGGGGTGCCCGGGGGCCTTCTCGCGAGTTCCTCGGGCACTTTTGCGGCTACTCGGGTGCGCTCCCCGCGCGGCCTCTCGCGTCTGCAGGTCTCGCCGCCATCGCGGGCGAGTGCCCGTCTTACGGCGCGCTGGTTTCTCTCGGATCGGCTGGGGGAGGAGGAGGAGGAGGGAGAGGAGGAGAAGGAAGAGGAGGGGGAGGAGGAGGAGGAGGAGGAGGAAGAGGAGGATGGGGAGGAGTGGGAGGAGGAGGAGGAGGAGGAGGAGGAGGAGGAGGAGGATCGGCTCGGCTCGGAAACCTTGGGTGCGGCAAGATGGAAGTCTCGAAACAGCCTTGCACTTGGGCGTCGCTTCGCGACAATCGAAATGAGGACTGGTCAACTGTTGTGGCCACCATGGCCAGTCGGGCGCCGCCCGCGCGGCCCCAGGGGGCGGCCCGCCGAATGGCGCGCAGCCTGGCGGGCGCCCCCCTCTCGGGGACCAGCTCGCGGATCCGTCACTCCCGACCCCCCACCCTCCAGCGCCCCACCCGTCCCACCCGCGAGCTGATCCCCGTGAGTGCCTCTATTGCTGGCGAGCGCCGCCCCGACCTCCCTCGAGGAACTAAACTCCCTTGCTGGGGGTCGGTGGGCACTACCCGAGGAACGCCTTAAACATTTGGGTGCAGGGGCGACGGACACAGGCTGGCTCGAAGCTACGTCCCCCCCACCACCCACACCTTCCCCTCTGCGTGCTCGGCGGGTCGGACTCAGCACTTGCACGGCGGACGCGGGCATGAGCGGTGATGCGTACACCGTCGCCACTCTCGTCGAGGACAAAACTGCAGGGCTGACGATGCCCCTCGCTATCAAAGATGCCAGCCTCTCACTGCTGGCCAGTAGAGTTGCTTGAGAGCCTGGAGCAAGCTGCCTGCCTCTCGCTCCAAGGGGCCCCTCGGCGCTGGGCCGTGCGCCGCCTCCGCCTTCTCCACCTTCGCGAGGTAGTCCACCAGGATCGGGTAGAGGGAGTTGGCGGTCGGCACCCTCGAGTTCAGCACGAAAGACAGGACCCCCTTGGCTTCCTCTCCCGTGGTCCTCGCCTTGGGGTACTTGCAGTAAAGGACCATCTCCGCGATCTCCTGGGGCTTCTTGGCGGCGATGACCTGCTGCCAGTTTTCGAGGAAGATCTTGCGCCCGCTTGCGTTCGGAGCCCCCCCCCCCCCCCCAGGCGCCGTGATCTCCATGCTGCGCTTGATGATGGCGCCGAAGAGGTGGACGTGAGGCGGCCCGCGGGCCTTGAAGTCGACCGACTCGCCTCCCGCGACCTTCTCGCGGAGCCTCTTGCCCTCGCCGTCGTAGTCGATGCCGCTCTTGCGGCACACCTGCCCGAGACTGCCCTCGGCCTCGCTGATGAACATCGCGGTGTAGCACGCGCTCTCGAGCTGCGCCGCCTGCGTGGCCGTGGTGAGGGCGAGCTTCGCGATGATGACCAGCAGCTGGTCGGCCTTCTCCTTGCGGTTGCCTGCCTTGCCCCGCTTCGGACGCGGCGCCGATGCAGGGGGGGAGGCCGCCCTCGCCATCCAAGAGGGCATCGCCACGTCCGAGGTCATGGCGGAGACGCTGTCGCGCGAGGAAACACGCCCCCGAAGAAACCGACCAGGGAAGGTGAGCCCGAAGATGGCTACATAGGTCGTCGTAGTCAGCCGACTCGTACGAGCAAATGCGACACCCAAGATCCCTCGGTTCAACTCTGGTCGCAATCGCACTCGGCCCTCTCGTTCCACAGCGCCCCCCTAAATATCGAACCCTCGAGGTGTCGATAGGTCGTTTGCCTACTCCAGAAAATCGCCCTACACACTATACAGTCTTTGGACGGGCATAGCAGAGCAGCTAAATTATAAACGCCGTGCTTGTGCCTCAAGTGCTCAGTGAGTCCCCGCTTCGCGCAGAAAGAATCGCCACATTGCGCCCCCTCCCCTTTCGTCCAGGAACACACGTACGGGGCAACAGGGTCGGGGGGGGAGTCGAGCCTACCAGGGGCCCCAGGTTCCGAGACGCCTCGAAGTGGGCCAGGGGGCGCAATCGTGGCCGTGAAATGGTGACTACGCAGACGTCTGAAATCCAGGCGAACGAAATCCTCAGATATTTCTTTATCCTCCATAAGGAGCCAGGGGCGGTCCGCGACACGCAAAAGCGCATCCCTGTCACCGGGCATGACTTCGATCGCGGCGCGAACGTCGTCCTGGATGCGTTCGGCCCAGGGATTCGCAAACTGACTCAGGCCATCCTCTGTGCACGGCAGCTTTTCCGCAGGTTCAAAATCAAGGGCCCCAAGGAGCATTGCTAGAACATGCGCGTGCACCCGAGTCCGAGAGACCCAAGATTGATACCAGCCTAGCCTACGGATTCGGAGCTCCATTTCGCACGGCACAAATTCCCAGGAGGCCAATATCTCAAGAGAACTCATGCGGGCAGTGACCTCCCCCTGTTCGTTGCGTTCGCACGCGGATCCGTGCGTAGCAATCTTACAGAGGGAGGCGAGACAGTGGTCCAGGAGCGAGAGTTGACGGGGGCTGAGTAAAACAACTTCCAGTGCCGACAGGAGGGTGTTTTGCACTGAACCAATCAGTACCGTGCGCCGCCAGCGTTGCGGCGTGCTGGCAGACCAAAAGCTTGCCATGGCATAGAAGGCGGCACGGGCAGCCGCCATCCTACGCTCCACCTCGATGGCCGCTGAGGCGTCCTGCGTGACGATCGGCCCCAGGTGCCTTGTCGCCTCCTCAACTCGTCCGTCGACTCGGCCCCGTGCGATGGCATGCTGGAGCCACCGCTTGCACTGCTGCGAGCCCGTCCCCTGGAGCATGAAGCACGCCACCTGCTTGTCGCGGCTCTGCGCCATCCCATCTTGCATGAGGCACTCGTCCAGGATGTCGTCACTGCTCTGCATCCTCCTGAGGGCCTCGTCCATGTCGCAACCGACCTCCAAGGGTATGACGCGGCACAGGTCATCGGCGTACTTGGACAGCGAGACGTCGATGGTGAAGTCCTCGAAGCCCCCGTGCAGCGGTCCCGTGATCCCCTCCTGCGTCAGTCGCTGGGGCCACTTGTCGACGGGGGCGACAAAGGCCGCCGCGAACGCCTGCACCGCGAACGGGTCCCCCATGAGGCCACCCTCGCCCGTCTTCAAGACGAGGGCCCGTCGCTCGTGTCCACCTCCACGACTGACGGGCGGCACCTGTCGCGGCAGAGCGTCTGGTTCTGCGGCTCCACCAAGCCCTCATCTAGGATGATCTCGTCGAACCTGTCCCAGGACACGTTGCCGAAGGCGTTCGCCATGTCCTTGAGCGTCGCCACCCACGACCAGCCCAACTGCCTCAGGCGCCACGCCAACACCTGAGTCGCCAGCAGAGCTCCCTCCCTGCGCCGGCGAGGGGCGAATCCGTGATCTTGTGGGGCCAGCTGCGTTGTGAGCTTGTACGCGAAGTAGCCCTTCCCCACAGCGGGGGGAGAGTGAATAACTCTCCTTCCCTTCGTGCCAGGCTTGTCGTTCTTGGCGAGTCCGATGCCCATGCTGCGGTGCTAGTACAGGGGAGTCTTCTCCGTGCGCCTGGTCAGCGTCAGCGCGCGCAGGAGGGTCTCATCAAACAGCTGCATCCCCTGCACCGCCCTCTCAAAGTCCACGCCGTGGGGTAGCTGGCCCATGGCCCTGTCGGGCCAGAGGCAGAGGTCCCAGAGCTCGAGCGCCGCCGTGCCAGTTGGAACTGTGCGCCTCTTCTTGGCGCGACGGACGTAGCGCCTCAGCTCCTTGCAGTCATCCTGTGCGTAACCGATGTCCATGGCATCGGCAGGTGGTGCTGGGGGCGTGCCTGTTCTGCTTGCACGCCGCTCGCCCCGATCAACTTCGTGCGCCCTCATGCCCCCCTGGGCGCCAGGCCTCCCCCAAGCCTCGACCCAATCCGACCGTGGCAGCGGGGGGGGGGGCAAGGCGGCGCCCGTCTCGTCGCTTCGCGCCCAGTCGACAATGTCCGAGTAGTCGTGAAAGACGCATCGCCTCGGCGGTGTCCCTCTTCTCCCAGGCCTCACGCACCTCCTCCTGGAGCTGGTTCCTCTCTGCGATCTTGCGGGCGCGGTGCTCCGACTTCAGCTCGGCCGAGAGCGTCTTGAGCTCAGTCTCCAGCTCCCGAAGCCGGTTCTCATCTGCATCCAATCGTCCTCGTCGAAGTCGGGAGCGTTCCTGGAGGAGTTCACGTCGTCTAGCACATCGTTGGCTACGCGCCTCTCCCCCAGGTGGCCCCCCGAAGTGCGTGGCGCCCGCCGCCATGAGGATGCTCTCCAACTCCTCCCAGGCAGCGTCGGGCGCACCCTCCATCATACATGCGTCAATCTATTCACTTCTCTCCCGAATCCGCCTCAGCACATCCTCCAATAACTCCTTCTTCCCCCTGCCGTGGCGGACCGCCTGCGTCGACCTCGTGCAATCGAGGCGCGGCGGGGGCATTGGCAGCAGGGCCCAGGCATCTTTCTAGCACGCAAGCTCGAGCAAGAGGGGGAGGTGGTCCCTCGGCGGCGCTCCTGGTAGCACTTGCCACTGCGCTCCAGGCCGTGCAGAACGTGGCAGCACAGCACACGGGGGAGCCAGTCCTGCGGTATGAAGAAGTGATCGATGACCGAGCCCGCGGATGGCGTCTTGGTCGTATAGAAGGTGTACTCAACTTTGTCTGCGAAGGTGGACGGGGCGGCCATATGCTGGGTATCCAACATGCCCCTCACCACCTCACCCGCTCCTCCTCGTCGCTGCTCTCGACTTCGAAGATGCCCCAGGGCCTGGGACGGCGGTGTGGTCCATCCCCCCACCTGCTTCTGGATCCCCAAACCGTCGTTCAGGTAGGCGTGAAAAAATGGCAGCGTCCTCATGGGCGCTTCCTGGTGTATCTGCTGCCACCAGTCTCGCAGCAGCTTAGCCGCGCGGAGGTAGCGGCTGACCTGAATGCGCTCCCTCGGCTGCGACGGGAAGTAGATCACCCCGACCAGGATGTCAAGACAACCCTTGCGACTTCGAGCCGCTAGGGCCCGTCCTCCCGCTCCTGGTGGCGATCCCCATGTGCGGACAACGTGGGAGTCGCGGAGCCGTTTCCCCAGGGCGATGGCGCAGCCCGCGCTGTGGTTCGTGTACGCCCCCTCAGTGTACGGCGCCTCCAGCACAAGTCGACCTTCGCACCGACGACGGAGGACTCCCTCTCCTCCAGAGTGGCAGTGTACCTTGGTGCCCGCGAGGAGGAGGGCGTCCGCAGCGCGGCAGCCGATCAGCAGTTCCGAGAGCCTGGCCCCAACAGCGTGGAGCGGGTTGAACGCCAGGAGGCGGAGAGTCGATCTCAACGCTGGCGCCATGGCGGCTCGCGCATGTCCTGTGGGAGGACGACCTGCATCAACTCTGCCTCGGTGTGAGTTGCCCCCCGTCCTTCCAAACAGGCCAGAACCAGAGGGGCTGGAGGAGGAGGAGGAGGAGGAGGAGGAGGAGGAAGGGGAGGAGGGGGGGAAAGGAGAGGAACTGTAGTAGTAGTAGTTGTAGTAAGTAGTAGTCGTAGTAGTAGTAGTAGTAGTAGTAGTAGTAGTAGTAGTAGTAGTAGTAGTAGTAGTAGTAGTAGTAGTAGTAGTAGTAGTAGTAGTAGTAGTAGTAGTACAAGCAGTAGTAGTAGTCGTAGTAGTAGTAGTAGTAGTAGTAGTAGTAGTAGTAGTAGTAGTAGTAGTAGTAGTAGTAGTAGTAATAGTAGTAGTAGTAGTAGTAGTAGTAGTAGTAGTAGTAGTAGTAGTAGGAGGAGGAGGAGGAGGAGGAGGAGGACGACGACGACGACCAGCAAGGCTGGGGCCTTCTCCTCCTTCTTCTTCTCCTTGCCCTTGCCCTTGCCCTTGGCGGGAGCAGGGACGGCTGCCGCTTCCTGGCCGACGGCGCGGGGCTGCTGCTGCGGCTCCTCCTCCTCGTCCTCGCTTGCTGCTGCTGCTCCCTGCCCTTCTCACCCGCACGCCCCCTTCCGCTCCCTCCCTCGCCCCTCCACCCCGACCTCTGATTCCCCCTCGCCCCTCCACCTCGCTGCTTTCTCCCTCGCCCCTCCACCCCGACCTCTCATTCCCCCTCCGTCGCGTCTTCCACCCCTCCCTGCGCCTCTTCGCTCTCCCCTCCTGCCTCCATCTCCTCACGCTTGTGCTCATGCCGTGCTCCTCCTCCCCACACAGGAGGACTATTCGCGAACTGCCAGGCCGGCAGCCAGGACGGCGGGGATGATGGGGGTCTCCCTGCCCGTCGGTATTCCTTCCTGCTGGCCTCACACAGTGCTGGGGCTTCCTGCAGGCTGACAGTGGGCCTTCATCCGATCCGACAAGAGGCCTCATAATCGAATCGACAAGTCTGATCGGCGATCGACATGGGTCGGATCGGCGGAAATCGGCAGCCGAGTCGGGAAAAGTCGAATCGACAGAAATCGTGAGGCCAATATGCCTCCAGTGAGAGATCGGAGCCCAGATCGGAATCCCGAATCGAATCGAATCGGAATCGGAAGCCATCGAAGTCATATCAGCCAGCGTTGACTCCAAATAGATAGGAGGACAGGAGGAGGACGAGAGGAAAATGGGAGGAGGACGAAAGGAGGACGGGAGGAGCAACATCAAACAAGCGCAAGCAAGCAAGCGGAAGCAAGCAAGCGCAAGCGAGCAACACCAAGCAAGCACGAGCCAGCGATCAAGTGCAAGCGAGCAAGGGCAAGCAAGAGCAAGCAAGCGATAGTAAGCACGCAAGTGCAAGCAAGCAAGAGCACGCAAGAGCAAGCAAGGGCAAGCGACTCATAGGAATCCATAGGCATCCATAGGACTCGCCATTGGAAATAGCTGGGGAGTGCCATTGGAAATAAGGGGGGATGCCATTGGCAAAAGGGGGGGGGAGCGCTCAGAGGTGGTGCATCGGCATAGGCATAGGCGTAGGCATAGGAGTTAGGGGGGAGGCATAGGCATAAGCATAGACATAGCCGTCGGAATTAGGGGGCATGGGAAGTAGCGAGGGGGAGGACAACGGACCAATTAGTTGGGTTTGACTTAGAACTCCTATAAGGCATGCCTATTTTGAGAAAATCGAGTCGAATCCAGGGAAACGAAAAATGGCATACACATGAAATATCGGAGGTCCGCGCGGATTTCTTGCATCCGCGCTGGACCGCCCCCTCCCTGGCGAGCGGAGCGCGCCATCGGCGGCGCCGGAGGCGCCGCCAAGGGGGTCCAGCGCGGATCCGACAAATCCGCGCAGACCTCAGAATTGTTTTATGTTAATGCTACTATTCTCGGGGAGACGTAAGACTCGGGTAATTACGGGGGACTCGGGCTGGCCCGACGGGGCCATCATAAAAATCACGAGGCCCAATCTGAAATATGACGCGAGCTCCCGCTGCAAACATCCCACGAAAAACTGGACCGTCAACATCCACGACGCGCTCGTCCAAAGAGGTCGGCAAGCCCGAGTTCCGACCTACTCGAGTCCTACGTTTCCCCGATGTTCGTTCCCCCAGATTCGGGGGAATCGAAACGAGCTCTAGATTTAGGTGGGGCATGTCCCCCTACTGGCGGATTCTGGACGAAACATACCCCAAACATACTCCAAACTGGCCAAAAGGAATACTCGACACGTCGCCCCCAAACTGCTTTCGTATCTCCCTCCTGCCGAGGGCCGCGCCCGACTTTCAACCCTAGAAGTCCGGCGGAACCGAAGCGAGCCCCGACACCGATCACGCCCTCCGCCGGCGGAGAGGAATCCTTAGGAATTCCTAGGGATCGTTCGAAATTCCTAGGAAACCTTCGGAATTCCTGGGGAATCCTTAGGAATTCCTCGGAAACCTTCGGAATTCCTAGGAATCCTTAGGAACTCCTAGGAATCCTTAGGAATTCCCAGGAATCCTTAGGAATTCCTCGGAATCCTCTGGAATTCCTCGGAATCCTCAGGAACTCCGGGGGATCCTTAGGAATTCCTGGGAGGCCGCGGTGCCGCGAGCCGCGAGAGGGGGCGCGCGCCTGCTCCTCGGCGTAGCCGTCCTCCTCGGCCGCCGCGGGGGCCCGGCTCCTGGGGCCGCGGCGCGCGCCACGGGCGCGGGGGCGGGCGGGCGGCTCGTCCCGGCCCGCGCCCGCGCTGTCCTGGCCCTCCCCGTCCCCGTCGTCGGCCTCGCCCGTCCGTCCTCCCATCTCCTCGTCTCTCTCTCTCTCTCTCTCTCTTTTTCACTCCTCGTCAATGTCCTCGTGCTCCTCCGTGACTCGTCCTCGTGCCCGTCGTCGTCGGCCTCGTCCGTAGGGGAACGAGCAATGACGGAAACAGAAAAACTCGGAGCTCCGCGCGGATTTCTCGGATCCGCGCTGGACCCCGCTGGCGGCGCCTCCGGCGCCGCCCCTGGCGCGCTCCGCGCGCCAGGGAATGGGATCCAGCGCCGATCCGTGAAATCCGCGCGGATCTCCGAGTTTTTATGTTTACTCCATTCTTCGTTCCCCTAGTCCGTCCGTCCTCCTGTCTCCTCCTCTCTCCCTCTCTCTCTCTCTCTCTCTCTCCCTCGTCCTCGTCCTTGTGCTCCTCCGTGCCTCGTCCTTGTCCTCACGGCTCCCATTAGCTTGCCAGCGCTCTTTCCAGCGCAACTCCTGCAACATGTGGGGGGGGTCCTCCGACAAGCTCAGACTTCCAGACCCAGCACCAATGACTCTGGCTCTGCAGGGCGCAACATATTTCGGCTGGCAGACGTTGAGCACCAGTCATTCGATCCAATCTGGTCCTCGTCGTCGTCCTCCTCCTCCCTCGCGCGCAGGGAGGAGGACGAGGATGATGAGCAGGAGAGGAAGGCGTAAGTTCAGAACAGGCCACACTAAAGCAAACCAGACCTGGCAATCCGAAGGGCGGGGCGGGGCTTCATGATCGGGAACGACACGCTCCCAGGCGAGTGGAGGAAAGAGAAAAACGTGGACGGCGACAAGGACCGAAACGCAGCGGGGAGGGAGGGCAACTCGGGGTTGGAAAACTCGCCATCGCTCGGACGTCCATTCCCTGTGTTTTTTTCGGTTTCGTGCGTGGTTTTTTCGTCAAATGATCAAGGATGCTCCTCGATGGCCCTCGCCGAAAGAAAAATGCACACGTCCGAGCGATGCCAAGAAAATGGGGGCGGAAGGGAGAAGGAGTGTGGGCGCTGACGCGCGGATCCGCTGCCGGAGGACTAACTAGGTGCGGAGACGCCCCGAGCTGGCTGGCCACTGGCTCGGCGGGGGGGCCTCCTCCTCGTGCCTCCTGGCTCGCTCGCTCCTCCTTCCTAGTGGCTCTTTCATTCATCTCCTGCTCGCTTCCCAATCCTTCATCCTGTAGCACGGACCCTGCTTTGTCAGGGACGGCTATCGCGAGCCAAAAACAAATCCGGACCACAATCGGTGTTGGTGAGTTGGCGTCCCCAAGAATGTTTTGGCCGTCTAGGGTCTAGGGCTCTCTCGCGTCATCTTGGGTCGGTCTGCCTTGTTGTTTGCGCCATCCTTGGCTTCCGTATGTCCGACCCGCAACCGTGGCGGGGTTGTGGGTGAGAGGCCTCTGGGATGCCTGTTTCGATCACTTGGGGAGCCTCTGGACGGCCTCTTAGACGAAGTTGTGGGGCCTCTTGGGGGCCTTTTGGGGTCTCTTCGAGGCCTCTTGAAGATTTTTGTGCCCCCAGTGGATGCTTCGCGGACTATCCAGGATTGAGCTCTCTTGGCCCATTCGATGCCTTTGGAAACCGTCTCGGGGGGCTCTCTTGGCCGTCTTCGGGTCTCTCTTGGAGGTTTCTCGGGCCGTCCGGGTAGGCTCTTGAGCGCTGATGGGGCCGTCTTGGGTCGCTCCGGGGCTCCATTTGGTAATTTTTGGGCTACCCTGAGGCTTCAAAGGCTCGTCGGAATCGACAGCGCGAGATCTGAACAGAACTGTCTTCTCAGGTCATTGAACACTCGCTGGCCCTTTGGGGCCTCCTTCGAGGCCTCTTGAAAGCCTGTTGTATACTCTCGGGTCCATTTTCGGGCAATCTTGGGCCGCATTGGCATTCTCGAGGGCTCCTTTTACCCATCTTAAGCCGACTTGCGGCTGGACTGATAGGTATTAAGGTCGTCTCGCTGCCCTCTGGTGCTCCTGTCGGGGCTCTCTACTGGGCCATCTGGGGACTATCCAGAGGCCCCAGAGGACCATCGGAAGCGACACAACTACATCCATAATTCAGAGCAAGTTATCGGCAGATGTTGGCCTCCTGGGGCCTTTTGGAAGCTCCTTGAAGGCCTTTTGGGGCCTCTCTTGGGGCCCTTGGCGGCCTCCTGCAAGCCTCTTGGGGGATCCCGGGGCCGCTTTGGAGCATAGCTGAGAGGATGTGCGGGGTCTCTTCGGATGTCTCTGGAGAGCCTCTTGGAGGCGGGATTGACGCCTCTCTGGGCCTCTTGAGGGCCTCGTGGTACCCCTGTCGGGCCTCGGGGGGGCGTCTGGGGGCCCGTTGGGGGTCTCCTCGGGGCCTGCTGGCGGTCTCGGGGCCCTCCTGCGGAGAGGGCGCGACGTCTCGATTGTAATCCCCGCTCTTTTTTGTTCCCCAATCGGTGCCTGCACTGAAAGGGGCCCCAGCGGATATTGAAAGATTTGGCGAGAGGGTCCCGCCGATTTTGGTAGCCGGCTGGGTTCCCGGGTTTCTGGTTCCGGGTTAGTGGTTCTGGGCTGATTTCAGTGGGTTCTGGGTTCCCAGGTTCCCGGTCGATCTCCTTTCTCTTCATCGATCCCACCATTCGTCACCATGATCGATCTCATCAAACCGCATCAAACCGTCCACTGATTGGGGTTTTCTCTGGTGCAAAATTGTACGCGTGGCCGAACTTGCGGGAGGGCATGCGGGTCAGCGCGATGCCAACCTTGTCCAGGCGCTCCCTCTCTCTGAAGCGGGGCGCGCCGGGGGCGCCGTGGTCGGTGTGCGCGCGGGCCGCGGAGGAGCAGAGGCGGGGAGGGAGGTGCACGGTTTCCCCTCGGGGCCGTAGGCGCCCCGAGGAGGAGGAGGAGGAGGAGGCCGCAGGGGGTGTGGTTTTTCGTGGGCGGAGCTGCGGGGACCTGCGGCCCAACAGGCGCCGCACGGCTCCTGGGATTGCGGGCGCGGTCGGGCCCAGACTGGTCACACGATGTGCTCGGGCAGAGAGGCCACACCCGCCTCGCAAATCCAATACACGCTGGACGAGCAACCACAAGTGGAAGCACATGCACTACGACAGAAAGATCATGCTCCAAACGCAAGGCTGCATGTGGGGGGTGCTCTTCGGGTAGACGCACACTGAAGCGCGAGAGTCGTAATGGGGCAGAGGTCCATGGCCTTCGCGGGCAACACCAAGTGGGGATGAACATTGGCGTTTCACCAGCCCAGGACCTGGAAGATGACATGCCCACTTGGAAGATGGCATGCCCACTCTAATTGGAACATTCGGCCAGCAACCTCGGCTTCAGGCAAAGAGGATGAAAACAGGGTCAGGCAAAAACAGACGGCGAAGCGGTCGAAGCGAGCCGACGCTGCCGCGTCCTTCCAGCGTACTTCGGGCCCTGGTTTGTCAGGGCTGACCAGCCGCCCGCCTCAGGGAGGGGATAGAAGAGGCAGGGAGGGGATGAGAAAGGTCGGTGGTAGGGAGGAAGAGGCGGAGACGACAGGGGAGGGGACGGGGCGGGAGGGGAGTGAATGAAATGGAAGGCGCGCCCACATGGGAGCCGAACAGCGAAGACGGCGCCCCCGCCAGGGCCACTGTGCGCCCGCCTCCCGCGCAGCCGCCCCTGCTGCCAGCAGCACTGACCCTGGCCGGAGCCCTCGGGAGCGTCGGGCAGCCCTTGCCAGGGGGGGGGGGCAGCCACGTGAGCGACGAGCAAGAGCGGGTCTCACGCGAGGTGGCACGGACACCTTACGCCGCAGCTTGCGCGGGCCGCCAGCGCGGCACGCTACATGGGAGACGAGAGCGCTTACGCCCGACCTTGCGCGGGCAGCTCACGCACCAGTGTCGGCGCAGACGACTCCGTTTTAATTTTTCTGTGTGTTGCTCATATTGTACCTGCAGCGGTCCTGGACAGACCCGTTCTTGGCCCTGGATTGGTGTATCCGCCACCGTGCCTCGATCGCCCCAGGATGCTCAAGATGGACCCCAGATGGCCAAAGAGGCCTCCAAGACGCCCAAAGAGGCCCCCAAGAGGCACCTCAAGAGGGTCCCAAGAGGGCCCAAGGCGGCCCCAAGACGGCCCCCAAAGGGGCCCCAAAGAGGAAACACTGACCGAAAATCCGAGCCTTCCGCCCCAAGAGGCCCCCAGGAGGTCCCGATAGGCGCCCAGGAGGCCCCAAGAGGCCCCGAAGATGCCCCCAAGAGGCCAGGCCCCGACGATGCCCCCAAGAGGCCCAAAAGAGAGGATGGGCCGAAGGCCGTTAGACACGCCCTTCAGGATTGGCCAGGCAGGCGTATCTGTAGACCGCCCCCTGGCCCAGGATTTTTCTGGCCAGGATCGGTGTGGGTGCACAAATGGTATCCCCCGACATGCGCCCGCTCCCGACATCTGTAGGCGTGTCAGATCCCTTCCTGGATGCAGTGGGACAGCCTCCGGATCCCAGCTAGAGGTGGATTCGTTACGAGGAGGGTGAGAAACACGTAAACAATTCGTCACTCCCCACCCCCCCGTGACTAAACAACTGAGCTGAACCCCGCCAGAAGGCCCTCGGGTAGAGTCCCGACCAAGAACTCCCGTCGCCTTCTTTTTCTTCTTCTTCTCCTCTTGCGCAGCGCCGCCATCGTTGTCGGCTGTGGTCTCCTGTCGGGCTCCCTCTCTTTCTCTCTCTGTCTCTCTCTTCGCAGCGCTGCGCATGTTCGGCTTGAGAGGGACGAGGGGGAGATGAGAGGGAAGGAGTGCGGGCAGACACGTGACTCACTGCACTGCACTGCGAGATCCCGTCCGCACCAGCGATGGCGCACGCCTACTTTTTTGTAGTTTCTTGATTCATATATGTATATATAGATATATTCATCCATACATACATACATACATACATACATACATACATACATACATATTTAATTAACACAAAAATGGCGCACACCTACTATGGACATCCCCCGCGCTGCCATGTCTGGGCCCTGCACCGCTGCTCTCGTGCCGCCTCCTGGCTCTGCAGGCTCTGCTGCAAGATGGTAGGACGTGGCTGGGTAATTTTGAAGGGGCCCTAGGGCACGCACACACACACACACACACACACACACACACACACACACACACACACAACACACACACCACACACACACCACACACACACACACACACACAACACACACACACACACACACACACACAACACACACACACACACACACACACACACACCACACACACACACACACACACACACACACACACACACACACACCCATTCACACACACACACACACACGCACACGCACGCACGCACCACCACGCACACACACACACAACCGCAACACACACATCACACACACATCACACACACCACACACACAGACGCACACACACAGACACACACACACAGACACACACACAGAGACACACAGAGACACACACAAACACAAAACACAAACACAAACACAAACACAAACAAAACACAAACACTGACACAGACCAGACACAGACACACCACACACACACACACACACACACACACACACACACACACACACGCACGCACGCACGCACGCACGCACGCACGCACGCACGCACGCACGCACACACACACACACACACACAAACACACACACAAATACACACATAAAAAGGATTCCCCATGTTTCTCCATATTTTCTGGGTTTCTGTGTTCCCCCCCACTGCCCATATTTTCCGATATTTTTCAGGGAATCGACGATTAATTGTGTCTTTGCGTTTTTTTCCTCCTCCTGAAATTTGCACCAAGCGGCTACATGCGGACGAAGATGGGACGCACAGGGACATACTAATACTATATGTCCTCCTTGGAGGCGCACGTCCGACCCGAACATGCAGTATACCCATCTTGTAGTACATCGTTTCCCGAGCGGTGTGGCCAGAAAGCGCCCGCCACGACGCATATACTATAGAATTTCTCGGTGCGCGCGTCGCCCCCGGGGGGGGCGACGCACATATATATATATATATATATTATTATATATATATATCGCTCGTACATGAAGCGATATCTATGTGCGTCGCCCCCCCCCCGGGACGCACATACATACACATATATATATATATATACATATATATATATATATAAGTATGTCGGGGTGGCGCCGAGAACAGACAGATAACTGCCTGTGGTTTTTGCGCGATGGGCACACATCGAGCCAACGGCTCCCTTGTCAGAAGCGGCGGAGACGGCATTCTGACGACCACCCACAGTCTGGACGCTTTTTCACGATCCAGCTGCTGACAAGCGCCATCGGGGCTGGTTCAGTAGTCGTCCCGCCGCCGCACAAATGCTCTCCCACATCTGTCCGCTGTAGGCCACCACGATCGTTTGTGACCGTGTGGCTTGTGACCGCATGAGAACCAGAGGGACGGAGATACATAATGATGGAGGGAGAAACGGAGACAGAAAGAGAAGGGGGGGCCACGGGTGGATCAAAAAGCTTTAACAAGAATGCTGAGAATGCTGAACAAGCCCTTGCCTGCCCAGAGGCCTGGCCAAGGTGGCAACGGTCATTATGGATCGATCGCGTCGTAGGGAGGGGCGGCCTAACATGGGGCGATGCATACAGCAGGGGGCATCGAAACACGAGAAAGAGCGTGTTCTACCGCTGCTGGCGGAAAACCGGGGGGGGCCACTGAGGGTTCCCAATCCGCCCCCCCCCCCCTCGAAAACCCGGGGGGGGTCACTACCGGTTCGAACCCCTCCCACCCCCAGTCCATCATGAAAAGGGGGGGGATCACTACTGATTCGAACCCCCCCCCTCGAAAACCGGGGGGGGGTCACTACCGGTTCTAACCCCCCCCCATCGCCGCCAGCAAACGATTCCCGCTCCTCGGGACAGTTGGACAATGGTGGGGATACTGGGACAGTGGTGGGAACGGTGGTGGTTGGGACAGTGGTGTGGGAACAGTGGGACAGTCGTGCGGACAGTGGTGGGGACGGTGGTGGTGGGGACAGTGGTGAGGGGACAGCGGGACAGTGGTGGGGACAGTGGGACAGTGGTGGGGACTGTGGGACGATGGTGGGGACGGTGGTGGTGGGGACAGTGGTGTGGGGACAGTGGGAATGTGGTGGGGACAGTGGGACAGCGGTGAGGACAGTGGTGGTGGGCACAGTGGTGAGGTGGCGAGGACGGCGGTGGGACAATGGGACAGAGGTACAGTGGGGACAGTGGTGGGGACAGTGGTGGGAACAATGGGACAGCTCAGTGGGACAGCGGCGGGGACAGTGGGACAGTGGGGACAGTGGGACAGTGGTTGGGGCCGTGGGGAAAGTGGGGAGAGTGGGACCGTGGTGGGAACAGTGGTGGGGACAGTGGGGACAATGCGAAAATGGTGGGGGCACTGGTGGGGACAGTGGGGACAGTGGTGGGAACAGTGGGGACCGTGGTGGTGAGGACAGTGGTGCTGGGGACAGCAATGGGGGATGTGGTGCGGACGGTGGTAGGGACCCGGGTGTCGTTTGCCGGCGGTGAGCGTGGGGGGGGGAGGGGTTCGAACCGGTAGTGACCCCCCCGGTTTTCTGGAGGGGGGGAGGGGTTCGAACCGGTAGTGACCCCTCCTGGTTTTCTGGGTGGGGGGAGGGGTTCGAACATGTAGTGACTCCCCCGGTTTTCCGGAGGGGGGGGGGGGGTTCGAACCGGTATTGACCCTCCCCCCGGTTTTCCGGAAGTGGGGGGGGTTACGGGGGGGGGTGTTTTGCCGTGGGGAAGGGGGGGGGGTTCCAGCAAGGGGAGCGATTTTCGGAGGGGGGGGAACCCTGGGTTCCGGAGGAAGGGGGGAATTTTCCACAGTAAAGCGGCGGTGGATCACGCTCTCTCAAACATGAACATGATAAACCTGTCGACCAACTATCTCGGGCCCCTCGGCCAAAACTGCTGCCCAGAGATTCTCAACCCTACTCTGAAGATGCCGACAAACCCACGGGTGACACTACCACCCAGGCAGCCCTCGGCTAAACCTGATACCCAAACATCCCTCCCTGCGACGACTAACATACCCATCACCCGCTGATAAGAACTATTGCACCACCGGAGCAACCTCACGCCCAGGATACATCTGCACCGCTCCCCTGAGAAACTGAGATCCGAAAGCTGCGGCGAGCAGGTCGGTTGGTAAAATCAACCTCGCAGGAAACAAACCACGGGCAGCGCGCCCGTGCACAGACCCCTTTGCCCGCGAGGTGTGGGTGACCCCCGCGAGAGAATGCCTACTCGGGGGCGCGCACACATGGATTCGCGATCCATGGATTTGGCGCGCTGTCGCCAAATCCATGGATCGCGGGAGGTGCCCTCGCCAAAATGCCGCGGGCGCCGCCTCGTCCGGCGGCGGAAACCCGCGATTTTGTTGTCCAATGGAAACGGGGCCCGTCGCCAATCCACGCCCCCTTGATCCATGTTGGCGATCGCCTGACACACGCAGAATCGGTGGACTAGTCGGCCCCAAGGTGAGGAGTCGGCCCCGAGGAGCGGCCACCGTCCCCGGCAGAGCTGGGGCGAGGGTGCCGCTGATGAAAGGGCGGTGCCGCGCCCCAGCCCGCGGCCCCCGGCTCCTCCCGCGGGGCAGCCGGGGCGGCGTAGAAGGAGCTGCCGCCGTCGGTGGGCATCACCAGCTCCCCCATCAGCTTTTCCCCGTCCTGGCCGAGTGAGGGAGCGACGAGATCGACGACGCGGGTGACGGCGACGAGCGCTGATGTCCGCAGCCGGACGCGGGAGCGCGTGGGAGCGTGCACGGAAGCGGGTCCGGGGCTCGTCAAATGATGCTCTTCAACATCATGCTCACTTCAACTGTCTGAGGACTCACCCGTCTGGCGACCCGAAATCATCGCGATGATGTGAGTTCGCAGCTTTCGGCATCCGGGTGTCGCTGCCGTGCCCCAGGACCATCAAGCACTTGCTGGGGATGAAAAGCTGGTCCTGGGGAAGGGACTGAGGGCTCCTGGGGCGAGCGACTCGGAAAATATGAAGTCGTCGGGTCTGGGGAGGAGGGAGGGGACGGGGTGGGCGCAGAAAGAACATAACAGTGATGAGATAGAACGGAGGAGGGGCGCTGGGCAGATTACAGTGCATACAGCAGACGAGGCACATCTGCCTCTCAACTATCAGCGCGTCTCGCTCTACACACCGACCGCCAGCCCACATCAGGGCTGATGAAGGGAATCGTCCTCTCCTGGTGGCCAGGACGTGCATTCGCGTTGCGAGGATACGTTTGGTGACGGTACCAGCTTCACACCTTCAACGAAGGCCAGACTCATCCTGGGGAAAAGGTCGGTGTAGACACCCTCCTGGCTTTTCCAGGGAAGGCATCTGCACCGACCCTGGGCCCGGGATCGGCCTGCCTCTGGGGCAGGAGGAGGCGTATGGTCGACGCCGCCCTCCGACGGTGCGAGGATACGATGTGGCGAGCTCACGTTTCCCTCGAGCGTCATGACGCCCGGGTACCCGACGGCACCCGCGGCCGCGGTGCTATTCGCCGCGGGGCGCCGCGGGGCCGCCGCCAGCGGGGCCAGCGTCTTGCTGTGCCCCTGCGCCCCCCGATGCGCGGCCCGCCGCGCCGAGAGGGGCCCGCGCGCGGAGCCCAGGGCGCGCGGCAGGGGCCCCTCGGCCCTCGCCGGCGCCCTGGCGCCCCGGGCGCTGAGGGGCCGCGGCTCGCGGCGTGCGGCAGGGCCGGCGATGGGCGGCAGCGGGGCGGAGGAGCCCGGCCTGGCGGCGGCCGCGCGGCCCGCCGCCGCGCGGCGGGCGCCCGCGCGGGGCCGGCGCGGCCGCGAAGGGCTCGGCTGCGAGGCGGGCGGCGGCCGCCTCGGCCTCTTCGCCCGGCGCGCGCCGGGCGCCCTCGCGGGGCGTGGGCTCGCGGCCGGCGAGGGCGTGCCAGGGCTCGCGGCCGCAGAAGGGCGCGGCGTGGAGCAGCTCGTGATCCCGCACGTACCTCTTGCGCACCTCGAACGCCGCGGCGCGATCGCCGCTGGGCCACGCCAGGCCGTAGGCGTCCCAGAGGCGCACCACGGCCTCACAGAGGCGCGTGCTCTGTAGCTCGCTGCGTGGCACCAGCGGCACGGCGGCCCGGAGCGGCGCGCTGAAGGTGCAGAACCACAGCATCAAGGCCTGCCTGCGGGCGTGCTCCCTCGACCGGAACTTGAGCTCCACGAAGCGCAGCGTGCCGCCGCCGCCGGCCAGCACCCCCAGGGCGCCGTGGGCGCCCGCGCCGCCCGCCCTCGCGGCGAGCTGCATGGACGGCATGGTCGCGGTCACGATGTAGCTCTCCGTGGGCTCCGCCTGTAGGGGACCATATGCGAACCCTACCCCTACCCCCACGATTTCTGAAGGGGAGGCTGGGGTTCACTTCGTTCGGGAGCTCACGAGCGAAGTGAACTCCACCCTCCCCCTTAAAAATCGTGGGGGTCAGGGGTAGGGTTCGCATGTGGCCCCCGAGCCTGGCGCAGGCAGCCGGGCATGCCCCGCGTCAGCAGGTCGTGCACGCCCCGCACGCCCTCCAGCGACGCGTCGTCCGGGCCCAGCACCTCGGGGTCGCCCGCGGCGCCCCAGAGCCACGCGGGCAGGCCGCCCTCGCGCCGCCGCGCGCGGGCGCG
Organism: Prorocentrum cordatum; assembly: GCA_963575745.1. NCBI lineage: Eukaryota > Dinophyceae > Prorocentrales > Prorocentraceae > Prorocentrum > Prorocentrum cordatum. Next base: position 86,090 of record CAUYUJ010015273.1, read on the forward strand.
GTGCTCCTGCCGGGCCGCGGGCGTGGGGGCGGGCCTGCCCAGGCCGCGGAGGTCCTCGCGCACCAGGGCCGGGCCGTCCGTGCCCTGGGAGGGATGCTGTTCCCCTCGCAGAGGAGGAGGAGGAGGAGGAGGAGGAGGAGGAGGAGGAGGAGGAGGGGAGGAGGAGGAGGAGGAGGAGGAGGAGGGGGGAGGGAGGAGGAGGCGGAGGAGGAGGAGGAGGAGGAGGAGGAGGAGGGAGGAGGGAGGAGGAGGAGGAGGAGGAGGAGGAGTCAGGGCCACGTCCCAGAAAGAATCTCGAGCACCCAGGAAAAACGCATCGAGAAGCAGTGCCGGACGAGTGTCGCCTCCCGGGGCCCAGTGCGTGAAGAGTGTGCGGTTTCGGTGCTTTCCTGGTGCTCGAGGCTCTTCCTGGTGATCAAGGCTAAAAAGTAGGTTGGAACATCATGACCTTGGAGTAGCCCCAGGCGAGGGACCGCTCGCGGACCATCGGAGAGTAGCGGTTCACGGAGTTGATCAGGTTCAGGGCTAGGAAGATGCGCTCCTCCATGTAGAGCACGGCACTCTTCACCGCGCCGACGTAGCGCAGCGCGCCCTCCAGCAGGTGGAAGCGGCGCCGCAGGAGGCTCCACCGCCAGGCTTGCTGGATGCAGACCGCGGCCCTGCGCAGAGCCTCAGCCGCAGAGGACAGAGGATCACAAAAGCCACTAGGGTCACACGCCTCACAAGCCTGAGGGTCACGAGGGCAGGAGGAGATCAGATGGAGAGCAAATCAGTACGACATGAAGTGGAGAGAAGCGAGCCTCCCCATCCTCCTCTTCCTCCGTCTCCTTCACCCTCCTCATCCTCATCCTCATCCTTATCCTCATCCTGACCTTCATCCTCGTCCTCCCTCCCTCATCATACTCCCTTTTCATTCACACCCCTCTCTTCCCTGTTCTTTCCTCCCCCTCCTCATCATCCCTCCCTCCTCCCTCCTCCCTCCTCCTCCCTCCCCTTCTCCCCCTCCTCCCCCTTCTTTCCCCCCCCTTCCACTCTCCCCCCACTTCCCCCTCTTCCCCCTCCTCCTCCTCCTCCCTCCTCTTTCCTCCTCACTCCTCCCCTCTCCACCCTCCTCCTCCTCCTCTACTCCTTCCTCCTCCTCCTCTTCCTCCTCCCTCCTCTCCTCCCTCCTCCTCCTCCCCCCTCATTCCTCCCCCTCCCCATCCTCCGCCTCCGCCTCATCCTACTACTCTCGTTCTCGTCCTCGTCCTCCTCCTCCTCCTCCTCATCCTTCCTCCTCCTCCTCCTCCTCCCTCATCCCCCCCCCCCTCCTCCTCATCCTCCTCCTCCTCCTCCTCCTCCTCCTCCTCCTCCTCCTCCTCCTCCTCCTCCTCCTCCTCCTCCTCCTCCTCCCAAGCGTTGGCTCTGCAGGGCTGACCACACTCTCCTACGCCACCGTACAATAATTTAGCCCACACTGCTACCTCTTCGGCGCTCGTTCAGTCGAGGCAGCGTGTCTCTCTTGGTCTTTCACTTGCGTGAGTTGAGGGCCCACAGGGACAAGTGCAGCCTCGACCATCCGCATAATGACTACGGCGCTGGAGAGGGTCAAGCACACATTGAGTATCCTGCAATTCAATCCCATGTACGCCAGTACCTCTGACAGATTGCAGGGCGTCGCCGACTTATCACAGAACGCTGATTTTACTTATCTCAAGTCAACAGGTGTGCAGCGTTACGGACCAGCTGGTGTGGCTACATGGCGTCGAGTGGGCACTAGATGGTGCCTGGATGCTGGCTGGTTCAGATCTCCACATAACAGTAAGTCTTGTGGCTGTTCTATGCTCCTCGGGCCGCACATCAAGCGCAGCACGGTGGTACAAACATCTGTGTGTCGAATTCCTGGCCGAGGTGTTGCTCTGCGTGCACGCTGTAAGCATTCTGATGTGGCTGTGGTTTCAATTTACTTTCCCCCAGTTCCTGCGAAGGCTTGTCATTTCAAGGCTTATTATCAGACGTGTGATTATCTAATGACATGATTACGGTCATTGCCTTTCTGGAGCGTGCATCGAGTTTTCCCAATCATCTGCGCCGACCTTAACTCGGGCTTTGGGCTCACGCGATTAGAAGGTTCGGAACTTTGGCGACCCATAGAGAGCACAGCGGTTGGACCTCACCACGACAAAGTACGACAGAGATATTCAGCAAAGGTCCTCCTCCCGTTCCTGGGCATGCTCGATATGACGGTGCTCAACACCTACCGTGGATATGGCGCTACATACGTCAACAACAAAGGGCAAGGCAATCAACTGGACTACATCATCGTCCCGAGGTGTTCGTTATCTCAGACTCTCACGGCTGGGCCGCTACGACGTATGGGCAGATCATTACAGGTCATGGCGGCTCACACGCCTCGAGACCACATCCCAATTCACGCTCGACTTGCATATTCGTTTACGGACACACTTGGATTACCGACGGCAGTTTCTGACCATCCGCAGCTGGGCTTTGTGCAGACTGTACACCGCTGGAACAGAGATGCCCTTATGGACGGACTACGCCGAGGTACCCACAGAATGGAATTTCTTCGAAAGGTCGGACAACGGATTTCTGACGAAATGGATGAGTGAAAGCAGTTTCAAAGGGAGGAACCGACATCCAACAGATATTGGTCCTACTTGCTTCAGGTCATCGGCGAGGCAGCGGCTCCGTATGTCACGACTCCACCTTCGCCATCATCGGAGTACAAGCAGCAAGCAGCCCACGTCACCAGTCTCATACAGCAACGGCGTCAACTTCGTGAGGCACTAGGCGCAGCTACTCATATCAACGAGATTGCCATTACTACAGAAGAGCTTCGGGCGCTCAGCAAGGACCTACGACGCCGTCGCCGACGGTACCTCACTCTGTGGCGCCAGGGCATCACCGACGAGCTGGTGGCGGCCCACCAGCAGGACCGCAAGGCCGAGGTTGCTCGCTTGTCTCGCCTGCTGTCGGCCAGGGGCACAGACCCCAAGAAGCGCAAGTATAAACAAGCTGCTGCTGCTGTTCCCTGCTCCGAAGACCTCAAGGCTCGGCTTCAGTTGCTCTCCAGCCAGGGGGGCTTGGAGGCCACCATCATCGACTGGTTTCAGGCGGCCGAGGATTTTGTTTGTACCATCCTGAGCTTGGGCTGGAGACCGAACAGTTCATGTTCCCCTTCACGAAGGACGGCCTCCAGTGGGCCACGGAGAAACTCCAGTTGATATCCAGATACTTTCGGAAGGCCAGTAAACGAAGAACAGCTCCCCCCGTGGTCGCTCCCTCTTGAGCTCTTCTGGATGCTCCTGCACCCCTACAGAAGGATCTCCAAAAGGTTTCGAGGGCTAGGCTACGAGGCTCCTACGGTCGACCAGAAATGGACCAGGTACTACTTAAATGTATTTCTACCTCGAGTTTATCGGTCAAGGCAAACACCAGTAGTTTGGCACTTATCCCACGGCATCGCCATCAATTTTAAGAGGCTCGTGCACGTGTTGTGCCCGTTCGGCAAGGCCTTTATCGCCACAGGCCTCCGACCCGATCAGCGTGATCGGGAGCCTCTCTTTGCGCACGGCTGCGTGGCTGGACGACGACGAGAGACGGCCATGATGATTCAACAGAGTTTGCGTTGGCGTCTTCGACGCCTAGGCTTGCACCATATTCGTGACCACAAGGACATCACTAATGCCTTCGGCAACACCGACTGGACCCACCTCTCGATCACCAACGAGGCCATTATGAAGCCCCAGGCGATCCGCTTTGGTGAACAACGTTTTAGGAGGTCAGCTGTTGCCTTTCAAAGTCCCGACGGGTTCCTCTTCGCCAAGCCTCATGTGGGAGCTCTCCAGGGGGACCCGTGGGCCGTCAAGATCCTCACCAGAGACATAGATATCGTGTTCGAGCAGACCCAGGACGCGTTTATCGAGGGAGATGATGAGACTTCAGACTGGTGTATTGCTGATTTGCCGCAAGATGAGGAGGATGAGGAACCTATCGAGTCAGACCTGTCGTTTCACACGTATGTAGACGATGCTACCAAGACGCTGATTACTGGATTGAGTGGCACCGCGTATCATACCGAGCTCAGCTCCAAATCGATCTCCTACAACACCCTCCTCTCTGACCAGCTCCTCACTCACAACTACCTCCTCAATCCTACGAAGAATGAGACGGTGCTGGCCCTTTTCGGAGAAGGCTCACAGGCTGGCCGCACGAGATTTAATGCCAACGCGCTTCCGACAGCCAGTGTGCCCAGCGACTTCGCCAAGATGCTGGGGGGGCCTCGTGCGTGCAGATTGTACATTCAACAGCGAGCTTTCGGCCAGGCTTGCAGCAAGTGATGCAAGTTCTCACATCATGGGCCGATATTGGTATCAGCATGGTATTCCACCAATTGAGAAGCGAGCTGTATTTCTTTCTCGGGTTCTAGGGCCAGCAGTTTCTGGAGTAGAAGCTTTTATCCCGACACAAGCGCACCTGGATAAACTACAAGCACGAGTATTGCACTATGCACGGAGGGCGATGAGGGGAGGAACAACATACGAAACGGATGGGCACAAGGTCTCGCTTTCCGACATGCAGGTTTATCGTTTTTGGCAGATGGCTCCAGTAGGACATGAGCTTAGAGCGAGGAGGATACATAAGGTGGTATCAGAGGTGGGTAGGGAATCCTAAACAACACATTGCAGAATGGGGAGCACTACTAGGCAGTATGCGGGTCGAGCTCGCAAACGAGTTGCCGATTGTGGGCGACGATGCTCGACTTAGTCAGACTGCTTGTCCCTGGGCTCGCAGATTTGTGGATGATATATCATCGTTGGCAGAGCTCGGGGATGATGATTTCAGTATGGTGCAACAGCTTGATGGGCAGCCTCTCCGTCTTTTTTCAGACTCCGAGCTGATCGATTGGTTCACGATTTTCGACACAAAAAAGATCAGGGCGGCATACTTATCGGTTCGTATTCCTCCTCCTAACTGGACCCCACCACCTGAGACTCCAGAAGACCCCGAGGCGCAGCAAGATGTTGGGGAGTACGGCTGTCCTGTTCACGGGTGCTCCAGAAGGTTCCAGAGTAAACGCCAGGTCCTGGTCCACTTACATAATCATCACGGCCTCAAATCTATGCTCGGGACCGCTGTGGTTAAAAACCAGTGCTTCGTGTGCAACAGAGTGTTTGAATCAAGAAACTCAACATACAAACATGTGGTGGATTCATTCCAGAGTGGAGTATGTATGGTGAATCTCAGTACGACATTCCGAACACCTACACCTTTATCCTCGGACTGGCCGTTGTGTGAGGCTCAGGATTCCGACCCTTCTCAACTTTCACAACATATACGTTCGCACTTTACTCGGCTTCCGCTACTTTTCGACGGTGACGATCATGGCAAGCATCCCAGCCTGGCAGCTCGGCGGAAAGCGCAGGGCCAGCCAGGCCACAGGCGGCGACGATCGACGGCAGCGACTGGAACAGCAGGTGGTCGGCCAGGCTCGTCAAGAGCTCAAGGGCAAGGAGGGCGGCATCATGGCGGCGCTGCTGAGAGTCTTGTGCAGGCTTTCTCTCACCAATGCACGCGATCTCGCGGAAATCACGGGCGCTACGTTCACCTGTTTCCTCCTGCCAGCCACCGCCGCCCTCATCAAAGTGATGCAGACAACAGGCCAGGATTACGCGACGGACTGCAAGGAGCAGGGGAAGCAGCACGACAACGGGCCTCCATGGCCCCACATATTCATGGCGCTGGTAGCTCATTTCCTGACCTCTCTAGCGGACAACAAGGAGCCAGTGGTGAATCAGGCGCTGGCGGTTCTCAAGCACTATTGGACTCAGACGATCAAAGACGACAAGCCCGAGACTCTTTGGCTTCTAGCCGAGCATGTACGCTACTGCCGCATACGGGCGTGCTGGTTCGACAAGAAAGCTGGCAAGAAGGAGGCGGACACCTACAAACTGCAATTCATGATGAGCCCATACATCCAGAACCAAGTGGTCACGGTCGACGGCACGCCGCTGATGACAGTCCACGCGGCATTGC
>CAUYUJ010015273.1:92225-112225 GCA_963575745.1 Prorocentrum cordatum
GATGATGATGATGATGATGATGATGATGATGATGAGGAGGAGGAGGAGGAGGAGGAGGAGGAGGAGGAGGAGGAGGAGGAGGAGGAGGAGGAGGGAGCAGGAGGAGGGAGCAGGATGAGGAAGATGGGGACGAGGAGGAGGGCAGGGAGAGGGAGTGGCGACAGCTGCACGCTTGGGAGTGCCCAGGGAGGGCGAGGCCTACTTTAGATCCCCATGGGCCACCATTTCGCTGGACCCCCCAGGGGGCGCAGGATCAGCGCGACATCTATGCGCTGTGCAGCTCCCATGCTATGCCAGATCTTGTCGGGCCCCCCTCTCTGCTGGCCCGCTCCGAGGGCGCCGCGTCGTGGCGACAGCTACATGCCTGGGGGTTGCGTCGGGGACACTTCTCGGACCTCCAGAGGCGCCGCGAAGAGGGAACAGGAACAGATGCTAGGTCGCCCTCAGTCACGCGAAGATGAGGGCCACTCCCTTGAGCGCACCAGGGGCGACCAAGGGTGTCCACGCTTCGGCCGGTTCGGCTGCGTCGCAGTTGTTCACACTCGGTCGGTCTTCTGTCGGTTGCCGTGCCGTTGCCTCGTCGCTGTGCCCCTCCAGGCTGCTTGCGGCCTGTCGGTTTTCGAGTAGTCGATCGGCTACATAATTGATTCATGCCGAAGTTGCATGTTTGGCCAGATCTGCAAACAGTAGGTCGAATGCTGTTCGATCTAGGAACATTCTACGTCTTTGTGCTGCACATTCGGCGAACAAATCAACTTTGGGGCAGATGAATTCTGCAGTCGGTCCCCCACTCGAGGTTTCTGTCGGTTTCGGTTCCGCGTTTCGGCCGTTTCGTGTTCGATGGATCTGCCGCCGAAGGTGGCCTTGGCGACGGAGGCGAGGAGCCCGTGCGCCGGAAGGCCGCCCGCGCCCCTCCCCCCCGTCGGCCGCCGAGGCGTGACCAGCGCCGCGGACCTCGGCAGCATCCTGTGGCTCCCGCCGGGGGCTCGGCTGGGCGGTCTCGAGTCCGTCTGCCGCGGTCGCGCGAGGGTTTTCGGTTCTCTGGCCCGTGCCCCCCCGCAGCCTCCCTCCCTGCCGCCGCCCCCCCACTCTTTCCTGCTCCTTCTGCTTCTCCTCCCCTCCACCTTCTCCCCCTCCAGCTCCTCCTGCTCTCGCTCCCCCCCTCATCTTACCCCCCCCTCTGATCTCTCTCTCTCTCTCTTTCTATTATGTCCCCTTTCCCCTGCCCCCCCCCTCTGCCTTCCTGTCCCTTCTCTCCCTCTCCCCCCCCCACATCCTCCACAATTACATAGTATGCGTTCTCCTTTTGCGCGCTCCCCTTTCGCGTTTTACAGGATTAGTGCGATATGTTTTTTTCGTATGCGTTTTTTTTGGTAATCCGAGCGGTGTCGGTCCTACTAAAATAAATGGTACCCCCGCTGCAGTCTGGGCATCATTTCAGGATTGGCGCTTGGCTACCGACGTTCAGATAATGCTCTCGCCCCAGCGCTGCCTCTTTTCCGGATCCGAGTCCATCCTCATCGTTGTCGTTCCCGTCCTTTCCCCTCTTCCGCTTTCACCTGGCCCTCCTGCTCCTCTCGCTCCTTCCAGTCCAGCTCTGTTGCTTTTCGTCCTCGTCGTTCTCCTCCTTCCTCCTCATCCCTTTTACTCCTGCTCCTCCTCCTGCTGATTCTCCTGCTTATCCGCCACTTCCTCCTCAATGAACGCAGCTGGCCTTTCCCATTGCGCATTCCCGGAGTTCCAGGTCTGCCATGACACGAGCCGTCGGATAGAGAACATATCAGCGCAGTGGTAAGGGATGGGTGAGACGGGTAGGATGTCAGATATGGCGCGAGCGCACCTTGCTTGCCTTACCCCCTTCTGCTCTCGCGCCTTCCCTCCGCCCGATCCCCTCCCTTATCTGCACGGTCCTGGAAGCGACGACCCCACCAGCTTTCAGGGGACCGCCTCGAGAGCACAAGTCCAGCGCTTATTGCTCCTCTCTCTCCACGCTGCAGGGGTTCTGCAGCAGGACGCTGTCCAGGATGCTAAGGGCCAACAGCGACGGGCCTTGGTCTTGCAGAAGGCTGCTGTTACAGTGTGACCTTGCACAGCACTGCTCGTTTGGCGTTCTCCGTACCCAGCGATCCGTAGACTCGCACTGTGCATGCGACGAGTCGCGTTCGTGTGGCCGCGGCGAGGGAGACGTGACATGGCCGTCAGCGCTGGACCCAGTCCCTAGCCCCCTCCTGAAGGTGGCTGCAACGCGGCTGCGCCCGCCGCCGTGGCGCCCAACCGCCGAGGCCTGCAGCGCACGTGCGAGCTGCGCTCCGCTGCAGCAGACGGGCTTGACCGAAGAACCGCCCACCCCGAGGAGGCCGTGGCCGAGCGACCTTTCGCACGGCCGTCCCGACCCTGGAGCTGCTCCCCCAGTGGCGCCCTCAGAGCGGCGACGGAGGCCTTGACGACGGACGTGGCCGCCGTCGCTTGGAGCGACGAACTGGGACCACCTCGGCGGACGCTAGGCCCGTGAAGCCTCCTGGGCGCCTCTTGGGCATCTCTTGGGGCCTCTCTGAGGTTGTGGTGGTGGTGGAGGGCTGTGGTGGTAGTGGTGGTGGTTGTGGCGGTGGTGATGGTGGCAGCGGTGGTGGTGGTGGTGGTGGTGGTGGTGGTGGTGTGGTGGTTGGTGGTGGTGGCGGTGGTTGTTGTTGTTGGTGGTGATGGTGGGTTGTGGTGTGGTGGTGGTGTTGGTGGCGGTGGTGGTGGTGCGGTGGTTTCTGGTGGTGGTGGTGATGGTAGTTGTGGTTGTGGTGGGTTAAGGTGGTGGTGGTGGCGGTGATGGTGTGGTGGTTTGCCGTGGTGGTTGTGGTGGTGGTAATGGTTGTGGTGGTGATGGTGGATTGGTGGTGGTGGTGGCGGCGGTGGTGGTGGTGGTGGTGGTTGTGGTGGTGGTTTGTTGTTGTTGTGGTGGTGGTGGTGGTGGTTGTGGTAGTGGGTGGTGCTGGTGGTGGTTTTGGTGGTCGTTGTGGTGGTGGTGGTGGTGTGGTGGTTTGTGGTGGTGGTGGTGGTGGTGGGTGGTGGTGGTGGTGGTGGCGTTTCTGGTTGTGGTGGTGGTGGTGGTTGTGGTGGTGTGGTGGTTTGTAGTGGTGGTAGTGGTTGTTGTGGTGGTGGTGGTTGTTGTTGTTGGTGATGGTGGTGGTTTGGTGGTGGTGGTGGTTTGTGGTGGTGGTGGTGGGTTGTTGTGGCGGTGGTGGTGGTGGCGGTGCTGGTGGTGGTTGTGGTGTGGTGGTTTGTGGTGTTGGTGGCGGTGGTGGTGGTGGCGGTGATTTGTGGAGGTGGTGGTGGTGGCGGTGGTGGTGGCGGTGGTGGTGGTGGTGGTGGTGTGGTGGTTTGTGGTTGTGGTGGTTTGGTAGGCACGCTGGCCCTTCACACCTGTGTCCAGCGCGCGGCCTCCAGATGTTCCACGTGTGGCTCCAGGCACGTTTGCTTCCATCTTCCTGGCAGGTGGAGCGGGCCACTCGCCAGGTCGGTAGAAACCCGCGTGCATCAGGAAGCGTCCCAGGGTGGCGCGGTCGTGTCCTCAGGATTCTACTTCGATCCTGAGCACCGAGGCTTTTTTCCACGTGCGCACCCCACTGCGCGTACCATGTCTCTCCTCCTTTGCTAGGTGCCGTACTGCTGCGGCCAGAGAGCAGAGTCCTCCACCCCAGGTGGCCCCGTCGGGGAGGAACTCGTCAGGCACCATGAGGACACAGACAGGCGCTAGGATTAGAAAACCCCGGGTTCGCTAGGGACTGGTTTCCCCGCGAAACGGCGAAAACCCTTCAAAACCCTCCCGAAGGCATCCGAATAGCCTCCTGGAGCCCTTCCTGGAGGGTTTTCGAAGTGTTTCGCGAGGGTTTCGGCTGTTTTGAAGGAAGCCAGTCCCTAGCGAACCTTGGACTTTTTTACGCTAGGAACTGGTTGCGCTCGAGCCTGCTCCATGCACTGGGGTCCAGGGCCGCTCGGTGATTACTGGGCCCTTCGGGGAGGGGGCTGCGCGGGGGCCCATTTCGCCCCTGCAGTGGCGGCGTCGTGGCCTAGGGAGCGTGGTCGAACAATTCTCTGGGTGGGATGTTTATCAAGGGGGGTGGTTAACCTCCCGACTGAGCTTGCCCAATCTCGCCCCCCTCCGTCCTCCTCCTTCTCCTCCTCCTCCTCCTCCTCCTCATCCTCCTCATCCTCCTCTTCCTCTTCCTTCAGCCCCCCATCCATCCATTCGGACAGCACGTGCCCAACCCCCCAGCGGATCCAAGTGGGGACGATGATTGCCCCAATGACTGTAGCAGGACAGAGAGCTTCGTCAGCTGCGAGTGCATCCAGGCTCCATAGCGCTAGGCGAGGTCCTGGGGCGGCAAGGAGGCGCCTGGGGCAAGCTGCTCGAAGAGCTGGCGTAGCGCTTGGTCATCCGTCGGTGCTGAGCTGGACTCGGTGGTGGCACGCGGCTCTGCCTGGTTGGGTTGCGGTGGGTGCTGCTCGAGCGGGGCTGTGGCACTGGCTTGTGAAATGGGGCGACGGGCTAGCTGGTCGCACCCCTGAGTCATCGCGAATTACAGTAGCCGCTGCCGGTGCACGGATGGTGGGTGCGAGGTGCCAGGTGCGCTGGGCGTAGAGCTCCGTCCAGTCAGGCTCCGCTTCCTCGATCCCGATGAGCCAGCCCACGACGTGGCTCCGGACGTGCTGGTCAGAGTTCCAAGCGCGCCTCGCGGGGGGTGGGACAGCGCCTGTGTGCCCCGCTCTCCCTACGATCGCAGAGAAATCGCGTATGCGGGCCCAGGTCCTGGGCGTCCACCTTGTAGCCGTACTTGGCCTGCAGGTGCTGGTCGCAAAACGCCTAGGAAGACGGCGCGCGCCTTGGCCCCAGCAGGGTCGGGGGTCCGGGGCCTTGTCGCGGACGTCCCGTGGCTTGCCACCCCAGGTGCGGCTGGGTCGCTGCTGGCCTGCCCGCGTTTGGCCGTCGCTCGTTCCGATGCTTCGGCTGCCCGGTACTGTTCGGCGGCGAGCTAGGGGGGGGAACTGAGAAGGAGAGGGTCTTCTCAGCAGGCGGCGGGACTTCTCAGAAGCCCTCGCGCCTTCTGAGAAGTTTTCTGTGTCCTCGGGCAAGGCTTAGAAAACTTCTCAGAAGGCCTGGAGACTTCCGAGCCTCCTGAGAAGGCTTTCTCCGTCTCGTTCCCCCCGGGCTCGCAACCGAGCTGTGCGTCCGCCCCATTGGTGGCCTCTGCGAGCTGCTGGTCCAGAATGAGCAGATGCTGGTTCGGTTGCCGCAGCTTGGCCGTCTTTGCTTCGGGCGTGGCCGCTGCCGCGATCAGGGCTCCTGGGCCTTCAATGCGCCGCATTGGCGTGGCTGGCCAGGAGTCCTCCTTCGGGTGCACGAGCTCCGTCCAGCGGCCCAGGATGTCGTCGCAGTCTGAGGGGGCGGCGCCGTAGGCCCTGATCATGCAGACCGACCCTGAAGCTAGCACTACTCTGTACCTCCGCCGCCTTCCGCCCACCTTCCTTTCTCGAGCGCTGCGCCCACGAGTCCAGAAACGGGGCGTCTCGTAGCGGGCTGGAGAACGATTTCGGAGGTGTGCCCAATGAGGCAACGAACGATTCGGCCGATTGCGGGTGCGTGGCGCAACCTATTGTGCACCCTACAACGCAACCTATGGTGCAAGTGTGCACCGACCGAGACAAGGCACGGTTTGGTCGATTGTAGGCTGCCTGGATTAACCCATGGCGCAGACGATGGCGCAACATGTGTCGCAACAGTGAGCCCACAACGACAATGAATCTTTCATCGATCATGGGATGTTTGGCGTTACCTGCGCGCCCTAGTTTTGGCGTAATGTGTGGCGCAAGCGTACGCCCACTGAGACAACTGACCATTTGGTCGATTGCGGGGTGCATGGCGCAGCCCATGGCGCAACCTGTGGCACAATGTATGGCGCAATGCTTCACCGACCTGAGACAACGGACGACTTGGTCGATAGCGAGGTGCCTGGTGGAGCCTTTGGCGTAACCCATGGCGCAACTTATGGCGCAATGGTGCGCCCACTGAGGCAATGGAAGACTTGGTCGACTGCGGGCTGCCTGGCGCAACCTATGGCGCAAGCGACTGCGCAACGTATGGCGCAATAGCGCACCCATATCGACAACAGCAGATTTAATCGATTGCGGGATGCTTGGTGTAACCTGTGCGCCCCATTATGACGTAATGTGTGGCGCAAGCGTGCGCCCACTGAGAGAACTGATAAACTGGTCGATTGTAGGGTACTTGGCGCAAACTATGGCGCAACGTATGGAGCAACCCATGGCGCAACCTACGGCGAAACCTACGGCGCAACCTACGGCGCAACCTACGGCGCAACCTATGGCGCAACGTATGGCGCAACTTTGTATCGACCTGTGACAGGGGACGTCTTGGTCGATGGCGAGGTTCCTGGCGCAGCCTTTGGCGTAACTCATGGCGCAATTTGTGGCGCAATGGTGCGCAGTTGGTTGCCCGCGGGGTGTCGTCTGGCGAAATTTCTGGCGCAGCATGTGGCAAACGCCCTTCAGGGCTTCTTGGCGGGGTTGGGTTTTTAGCTCCGCACCAGATCCTGGTCCCCAGAGGTCATAAGAGGCCCGCAGATGTTCCTAGAAGTTTGCGGGAGCCTCGAAGGCCCTCAGCCAAGACGGAAAGATATACAGACACAATTAAATCGTCGATCCCCAAGAATTATGGGAACATATGGGAAGTGGAGGGGACGGCGAGCATCCAGAAAATTGAACGTATGGGGAATCCAGAGATTTGTTTGTTTATCCATGTGTCCCTGGATCCCATAGAAAAAAACAACCCTCTCATCTCTATCCCCCAGGGTGGAAGGCAAGCCCCAGCTTGGTGGCGAACACACGGGGGCGCCATGCTTGGGGGGCTTCCGAGACGGCGTGGGGCTTCAAAAGAAAAGGCAGGGAGCTTCTGAGGGGCCCTCCTGGCTTCTAGGACTTCTCTTGGACGCCTCCGGACCCTTCTTAGAACGCCTCTGCCTTCCGAGAGGCCCCCTGCTTAAAAGGCCAGCTTCTTCGCGCCGCCCATTTGTGCGCGCCGCCAATTAGCAGGAGTAAGGAGGGAGGCGGAACCCAGACATCAGACGTCGTGCTTTCTCAGCACCTGGTTCCCCAGAGGTTCGGACCTTTTCCCAGGAACTGTTTTTCACCCCAACCCGTTCTTTTCAATTCTGGGGCCCCGTTATTGCACCCGAGTGCTAAGAATTGCCGAACATCTCTATCGTTTTTTTGTTTTTTCTGTTTTGTCACGCGAGGGTGTCAGGTGCAGGTGGAGGCGGGGAGCGCGACGGCTGCGCCTATCCGAGGTCACGGGGAGGAACGCTGCGGCACGCTGCGCACCTGACCTGTCCCACGTACCTGGGGTGCGCTGGCCCTCCAGCTCTGGAGGAGGAGGGAAGGACGGGGGAGGGGAGAGGAGGAGGGATGAGGGAGGGAGGGAGGGAGGGAGGGACAGTGGGAGGAGGGACTGGGAGGGAGGGTGAGGATGAAGAGGAGGGAGGAGGAGAGAGGATGACGGGATGGAGGGAGGGAAATAGGGAAAGACGGAGGGAGGGAGGGAGGGATCATGGGGAACCGAGGGCGAGGAGAGGAGGAGGCGTAGGAGGGCACGAGGAAAGGGCGCGCGCGGAGAGGGCAATCTTTGTGGGGCGTCACCGCCGCCGTCGCCGCCGCGCCGCCGCCACGGTCGTCGCGGTCGTCGCGGTCGTCGCGGTCGTGGTCGTGCTGGCGCCGCCGTCGCTGCCGCCGCGAGGGGCCCACTGGCTTGTCTTGGGTGACTCTTTGGGCAATCTTCGGGCCGTCTTGGGGATCTCTTAGGTGGTCTTGGGGCCCTCTTGGGACATCTCGGGTTCCTCTGGGCCGTCTTGGTGGCTTCGTAGGCGGCGGACAGCCGCACTGGGCCCATTTGGTCACCGTGATGGGGTTGTGGACGAGAGCTGTTGGGGTCTCTCGGCAGGCCTTTGTCGGAGGCCTCTTAGATCCACTTTGGGGGCCTCTTGGGGCCTTCTGAGGGCCTCTTGGGTGTGTTTGGGGCCTCTGGGGGCCTGTCGGGGGCCTGTTGGGGGCATCCTGGGGGCCTTGGGGAATCATTGGGATGAAAGCTTCAAAGGCCCATTCGCTGTCCTCCTCGCGCGCTCCTTGTGGAGACCGCTTGAAGCTTCTTGGGCCTACTTGAGGGGCCTCATGTGACGTTTTAGGGCCCTATCGAAGACGCCTACGGCGAATCCCCGCCGGCCCCTGCCTTTTTGGAAGCGCCTATGAGGCCGAACGTTGAGGCCAGACCTGCCAAGCTATCGGACCATGTGTTCTCCGAATCGGTTTGGAAAGCCTTCGGGGAACACGTGGGCATCTTGAAGGTCATCTTGGCCGTCTGGAGGCCATTGTGACTCTTTCGGGCCTTCTTGGAGGACGTCTTGGAGGGCTCGTGGGCCGTCTTGGAGCCCATCTTGAGCGTCTTGGAGACCTCTTGGGCCGTCTTGGGGGCCTCTTGGGGCCGTCTTGGGCGCCTCTTGGGCCGTTCTGGGGCCATCTTGGTCTCTTGGGCGATCCTTGGGCGATCTTTGGGAGCTCTTGGGCCGTATCGGGCCGTCGGACGGCCGAAACGAAGCAAATGTCAAAATCCTTCGAACACCTTTTTTTGGAAAATCATTATTTTTGGCCTTTTTCTGGCCTTCCTGGAGGCTCTCTTGGAGGCCTCTTGGGCCGTCTTGGGCCAGCTGCGAGCCACCTTCGGCCATCTTGGTGGGCTCCTGGCCCGTCTGACGCCGTCGGAAGCCGTTTCGGGAGCCTTTCTGGGCCGACTTGGGGCCCTCTTGGGGTGCTCCAGGGCCGTCTTAGAGGCCATCTTGGGCGTTTTGGAGGCCTCTTGGGCCGTCTTGGCGCCCTCTTGGGGCCGTCTTGGGGGCCTCTTGGGCCGTCATGGGGCCATTTTGGAGGCCTCTTGGGCGATCTTGGGGCGACCTTGGCGGCCTCTGGGGCCGTCACGGGCCGTCGGAAAGCCGAAAAGGCGCAACTGCCCAAATCTTTCAAAAGCCTAGGGAAAATCAAGGATTTTGGCCTCGCCGGGCTTCCTGGAGGAACTCTTGGAGGCCTCTTGGGCCGTCTTGGAGGTCTCTTGCGGGCCTTCTGGGGCCGTCTTAGACCATATTGTGGCCGTCTTGGGCCGTCTTGGATGCATCTTGGGGCCATCTTAGCCGTCTTGGAGGCCATCTTGGCTGTCTTGGAGGCATCTTGCAGGCCATCTTGAGCCATCTTCGCGATTTTTTTTGAGGATGTCCCGAGCGAAACGGTCGTTTTTGGCGATGGCAACTGGGTCTTCCGGGTGGCCTGCGGGACGCGCCGGAGCCCCAGGGGGATCTCTTTTGGAAAAAGAACCAGAACCAAAACCGAGAGGGTCTAACACGCCAGGCATCCCTTTGATAAATCAAAAGGGGGCGGCGGATCGAAGACGCATACGGCGAATCACCGCCGCCCCTTGCCTTTTTGGAAGCGCCTATGAGGCCGAACGTTGAGGCCAGACCTGCCAAGCTATCGGACCATGTGTTCCCCGAATCGGTTTGGAAAGCCTTCGGGGAACACGTGGGCATCTTGAAGGTCATCTTGGCCGTCTGGAGGCCATTGTGACTCTTTCGGGCCTTCTTGGAGGACGTCTTGGAGGGCTCTTGGGCTGTCTTGGAGGCCATCTTGAACGTCTTGGAGACCTCTTGGGCCGTCTTGGGAGCCTCTGGGGGCCGTGTCTTGGGTCTCTTGGGCGATCTTTGGGCCTCTTGGGCCGTCTTGGGCCGTCGGAAAGCCGAGAAGAAGCAAATGCCAAAATCCTTCAAAGACCAACGGAAAATCAATGATTTTGGCCTCTTCGGGCTTTCCTGGAGGCCCTCTTGGAGGCCTCTTGGGCTGTCTTGGGCCATCTTAGGGCCATGTTCGGCCGTCTTGGTGGGCTGCTGGTCCGTCTGACGCCGTCGGAAGCCATTTGGGTGGCCTCTATGGGCCGACTTGGGGCCCTCATGGAATGCTCCAGGGCCGTCTTGGAGGCCATCTTGGGCGTCTTGAAGGCCTCCTGTGCCGTCTTGGGGGCCTCTTTGGGGCCATCTTGGAGGCCTTTTGGGCGATCTTTCGGCGATCTTTGGGGGTTCTTGGGCCGTCTCGGTCCGTCGGAAGGCCGAAACGAAGCAAATTTCAACATCCGTCCAAAACCATAGGAAAATCAATGTTTTTGGCCTCTTCTGTCCTTCCCGGAGGCCCTCTTGGGGGCCCCTTGGGCCGTCTTGGGCCAGCTTCGAGCCAACTTTGGCCATCTTGGTGGGTTCCTGGCACGTCTGACGCCGTCGGGAGCCGTCTTGGGGGCCTTTCTGGGCCGACTTGAGGCCCTCTTGGGGCGCTTCGGGGCCGTCTTGGAGGCCATCTTGGGCGTCTTGGAGGCCATCTAGGGCGTGTTGGAGGCCCCTTGGGCCGTCTTGGGGCCCTCTTGGGGCCGTCTTGGAGGCCACTTGGGCCGTCATGGGGCCCTCTTGGGGGCCTCTTGGGCGATCTTGGGGGCCTCTTCGGCCGTCTTGGGTCGTCGGAAGGCCGAGAAGAAGCAAATGCCAAAATCCTTCAAAAACCAATGGAAAATCAAGGATTTTGGCCTCTTCGGGCCCTCCTGGAGGACCTCTTGGAGGCCTCTAGGGCCGTCTTGGAGGCCTCTGGGAGGCCTCTTGGGCCGTCTTGGGCCATCTTCAGGCTATCTTAGGCCGTCTAGGGTACACCTTGGGCCGTCTTGGAGGCATCTTGGAGCCATCTGAGCCGTCTTGGAGGCTATCTTGGCCGTCTTGGAGGCATCTTGGCCGTCTTGGAGGCCATCTTGGGGCCGTCTGGGGCAGGAAAACCGTTTGCAACCGGGTCTTCCGGGTGGCCGGCGGGACGCGCCGGAGCCCCAGGGGGAGTTCTTGTGGAAAAAGAACCAAAACCAAAACCGAGAGGATTTAACACGCCAGGCACCCCTGCGATGAAGGTCATCTTGGCCGTCTGAAGGCTATTTTAACCCTTTCGGGCCTTCTTGCAGGACGTTTTTGAGGGCTCTTGGTCCGTCTTGGAGGCCATCTTGGGCCGTCTTGGGGGCCTCTTGGGGCTGTGTCTTGGGCCTCTTGGGCGATCTTTGGGGGCACTTGGGCCGTCTCGGGCCGTCGGAAGGCAGAACAAAACGCAAATGCCACAATCCTTCAAAAACGCATGGGGAATCGATGCTTTTGGCCGTTTCGGGCCTTCCTGGGTGCCCTCTTGGAGGCCTCTTGGGCCGTCTTGGGCCATCTTGGGGCCATGTTCGGCCGTCTTGGTGGGCTGCTGGTCCGTCTGACGCCGTCGGAAGCCGTTTGGGGAGCCTCTCTGAGCCGACTTGGGGCCCTCTTGGGATGCTCCAGGGCCGTCTTGGAGGCCATCTTGGGCGTCTGAAAAGCCTCATGTGCCGTCTTGGGGGCCTCTTGGGGCCGTCTTGTGGCCCTCTTGGGCCGTTCTGGGGCCATCTTGGAGGCCTCTTGGACGATCTTTCGGAGATCTTTGGGGGCTCTTGGGCCGTCTCGGGCCGTCGGAAGGCTGAAAATAAGGAAATGTCACAATCCGTCAAAAACCTAAGGAAAATCAATGTTTTCGGCCTCTTCTGTCCTTCCCGGGGGCCCTCTTGGGGGCCTCTTGGGCCGTCTTGGGTCAGCTTCGAGCCAACTTCGGCCATCTTGGTGGGTTCCTGGCCCGTCTGACGCCGTCGGGAGCCGTCTTCGGGGCCTTTCTAGGCCAACGTGGGACCCTCTTGGGGCGCTTCGGGGCCGTCTTGGAGGCCATCTTGGGCGTCTTGGAGGCCATATAGGGTGTGTTAGACGGCCCCTTGGGCCGTCTTGGGGCCCTCTTGGGGCCGTCTTGGAGGCCACTTGGGCCGTCATGGGGCCCTCTTGGGGGCCTCTTGGGCGATCTTGGGGGCCTCTTGGGCCGTCTTGGGTCGTCGGAATGCCGAGAAGAAGCAAATTCCAAAATCCTTCAAAATCCTTTGGAAAATCAAGGATTTTGGCCTCTTCGGGCCCTCCTGGAGGACCTCTTGGAGGCCTCTAGGGCCGTCTTGGAGGCCTCTGGGGGGCCTCTTGGGCCGTCTTGGGCCGTCTTGGACTCTCGTGGGTCGTCTTGAAGGCCGTCTTGGATCATCTTGGGCGGACTTGGAGGCCATCTTGGATCATCTTTGTCGGACTGACAGGCCATGTTGGACCATCTTGGAGACCATCTTGAGCCGTCTTGGAGGAACAATTGGGAAATTGAGCGCCTTCCGGGTGGCCGGCGGGAAGGGCCGAAGCCCCAGGGGGAGTTCTTTTGGAAAAAGAGCCAAAACCAAAACCGAGAGGATTCAGCACGCCAGGCACCCCTGTGATGAATCAACAGGGGGCGGCATATCTTGTGGCCTTCGGTCCATCCCGCCACCGTGCCTGGGTTGTGGGTCAGAGTCCTCATGGACGCTTCTTGGGGTTTCTTCGGAGGCCTCTCGGGAGCAATTTTGATGCCTCTTGGGAGCCTCGTGGGGGCCTCTTTGGAGCCTCTTGGGGGCCTGTTGGGCAAGAGGCCCCCAGGAAGCCCAGCAGGCGGAGATCTCGAAATGTTGGATCCGTCTTGGGGCGTACTTGGGGCCCTCTTGAGCCGTCTTGGAGGTCTCTTGGGCCGTCTTGGAGGCCTTTTGGGCCGTTTCGGCACCCTCTTGGGCCGTCTTGGGGCGATCTTTGGAACCTTTTAGGCCGTCTTGCAGCTAGGCCGTCTTGCAGCGTCGGGAACCCGAAAAGGCGGAAACAAGTAAATTCTTCAAAACCGATTGAAGATACCTACATGAATTTTGCCTCTTGGGGCCTCTCGGGCCGTCTGAAGGCCATTTTGGGCGTCTTGGAGCGATCTTTCTGCGAATCGGAGCCTTCTTGGAGACATCGGAGGGTTCGGGTTGTCGCGTCCAGAGGACCAGCAGGAAACACCCCAGAACTCACGGGGTTCACCCCAGGAGTCCCCAGGACGGCACGGAATTCCCGAGTTCTGGGCCTTGCAGAAACTACAAGTCTGGTTGCAGCAGCACAGCTGTGAGTCTTGGGGTTCTCCACTTCGTGCCAGAGGCACTGTGGCGGATTTCTCCTACTTGGGATGCCTCTTGGGCCATCTTGGGGCGATGTTGCGGGCCACTTGGGTCGTTTTGGGCGGTCGGAAGCTAGAAAACGCGAGATTCATGAATCCGTTTGAGAACTTCAGGAATAGCAGGGAATTCTGCCTCGTGTGGCTTTCTTTGGGCCCCTCTTGAGGAGGAGGAGGAGGAGGAGGAGGAGGAGGAGGAGGAGGAGGAGGAGTGAGGAGGAGAGGAGGAGGGAGGAGGAGGAGAGGAGGAGGAGGGAGGAGGAGGAGGAGGAGGAGGAGGTGGAGGAGGAGTAGGAGGAGGAGGAGGAGGAGAGGAGGAGGAGGAGGGAGGAGGAGGAGGAGGAGGAGGAGGAGGAGGAGGAGGAGGAGGAGGAGGAAGGAGGAGGAGGAGGAGGAGGAGGAGGAGGAGGTGAGGAGGAGGAGGAGGAGGATGGAGGAGGAGGAGGAGGAGGAGGAGGAGGCGGAGGAGGAGGTGGAGGAGGGGAGGAGGAGGAGGAGGAGGAGGATGGGAGGAGGAGGAGAGAGGAGGAGGAGGAGGAGGAGGAAGGAGGAAGGAGGAGGAGGAGAGGCAGGAAGAAGCGGGGTGGGGGAGGGAGGAGGGGAGAGGGAGGGTGGGAGTTGCAGAGAGTTGGCTCTCGCGTGCCCAGTCGTCCTGCCGCCTCCCGCCTCCCTTCTTCCTTGCCGCTCCTCCTCTGTTCATCCGTCTGCTCTCCCGCCCCCCGCCCCTCCTCCTCCTCCTCCTCCTCCTCCTCCTCCTCCTCCTCCTCCTCCTCCTCCTCATTGAGACCTCATCCTATACATTCTATATATACCTTATATATGCATTATATATATATATATATATATCCGTCTGTCCTTCGCCCTCCGATCTCGTCTTTTCTCCTCCAGACTTCGCTCTCCTTCCTCTCCTCCTCGCTCCTGCTCCTCCGCAGTTGTTTTCCAGGTTTTGTTCGGCCCCCCTTCTGGATTATTTTTTGACCACTCCGAACAGCGAAGGTAGCATGGGCAGCAAGAGCGCACAAAAGAAGAAGGATGACGTCACGGAGTCTCGCGAGAACGTGCTGTGCATGATCATCAGGTTCTTGTTTGATTCAGTTGTAGGGATGATCAAACTTGTGCTGGTGGCTGGCTCTTGCCTCTGGGCCTACCGAGTCCGACTTGGGGGTGTTCCTGTGTTTGGTTACATGATCCATGGTTTCGACCCTACCTTCAACTTCACAGCAGCGCGCTACTTGGCCAAAAAGGGATGGTATGAGTTTTTCAGGTGGTACGACTACATGAGCTGGTATCCTCTCGGGCGACCTGTTGGTACGACGATCTATCCAGGCATGCAGATCTTCAGCGTCTGGGTTTGGGAGGCGTTCCAGAACATGCCCAAGGGCTCGTACAAGATTCCGAAGGAGATCTTAGCCTACTTGCCCAGTGGTGCGGCTAAGTGGCTACCAGGGCATGGCATGTTGGAATGGGGGCGCGCGGGCAAGTATGCGCCTGAGATGACTCTGAATAATGTCTGCGTCATGACAGGCCCCTGGCTCAGTGCTGTGGCCACTCTATTCTTGGCTATGACGGCGGCAGAATGCTCGGAGAGCACTGGAGTTGGAGTAGTGGCTGCTTTCGTTTTCGCTGGGATACCGGCCCATCTCATGCGCTCCATGGCCGGGGAGTTTGACAACGAGGCTCACGCGATGGCCTGGTTTTGCGCCACGTTCTATTTCTGGTGCCGCTCTGTGCGCACGCACCGCTCGTGGCCATGGGCCGTCTTCGCGGGAGCCTTCTACACGTTCTCCGTTGCCACCTGGGGAGGCTACATTTTCGTCAACAACCTGATCGGCCTCCACGCCGCCGTGATCGTGGCGCTGGGCGGGTACAACTCTGGAGTCTACCGGGCGTACACCCTGTGGTGCTCGGAGGAGGGCCAGTTGAGCCAACGGCGGCTCTCCCGCCCAGGCCAAATCCGCTCAAACTCGGACCCTGGGCCCCTCCTGGGCCGCAGTCGGGTCGCAGAAGAAGGAACCCTCGTCGTTGGGGAGGGGCTCAGTGTTCCTTAATTGCTGTGCGGTTTGTGTTAGGTTTTCCTTAGTTTCCCCGTGGGGCAATCGAGGTTTAACTAATGGACTAAGGGACCTCGTTCCTCATCTAGGGGTCTTTATGACATCGTTTCGACTGTGCATCCTGACCCGCTCTTCGAGGCGGGGATCCAGCCGTGGCGACGGGAAGCGTCTCCTGGAGGCCCGAGAAGTTCGAGGAGCGCAAAGGAGCACCGCCGCTGCTCGAAGCAATGTACACGGGGACCACGTCGAAATATGACGCAGAAAGATTGAGTCTAGGGCTCCAGGCGTGATTTTTTTGCGATGTCGCATTCTTTTCGCCAAGTCGGATCTCAGGGTTGGTCATGTTCCATGTTGGCCGTCGCCCATCAGTGAGAATGGTCCACGAATCGACGCTTGATCGAGGTGGACTGCGACCAAGGTCGACACCGGCGTTCCGCGTTTCATCTTGGTCACTGTCTTCGTCTTTTGCCTCTCCGAGGTACGTGCTATATAGTCTTGTCGTCTTTGTCTTCTATCCTCCGCTTCTTTTTCTCCCAGTGCGAATCTGTGTTGCAGTGTGAGAATTTTTCGGCGGCCTTACACGGTTGTCGTGCCAACGCGTCCTGCTGGATGTACGGCTTGTATGTGTGTGTGTGTGTGTGTGTGTGTCTGTGTGTGTGTGTGAGAGAGGTACGTGCTGGGCACCGCTGGGGCCACCTTCGTGCCGGTGGTGGGCTGGACGCCGCTGAAGTCGCTGGAGCAGGCGCCTGCCGCGCTGGTGTTCGGGGTCTACCAGCTGCTGGAGCTCTGCGACGTGATCCGGCGGCGGCGGAAGAGGTCCGCAGGAGGGGAAAAACCACAGACACAATTAATCGTCGATTCCCAGGAAAATATGGCTAGATATGGACAGTGGGGGGAAGACGGAAACCCAGAAATTATAGGAAAACGTGAGGAATCCTGGGATTTGTGTGTATTTATTTGTGTGTCCCAGGGCTCCTTTAGGTCCGGGGTTTCAAGGGTGGCGCCCGGAGGGATGGGTCCCTGATGATAGTGAGCCCAGATGTCTGATGATGTGTCCTTCTTCTGCGTTTTTCCCAGATGGCGGCCCCTGGGGCCCGTTATCAGGCCCTGGGGCTACCAAAAGTGGATCCAGGATGGAAAGCTACCCCCAACGAAGGGGTCGGGGGCTCTGGAGCCGCGGATTGAAACAATCATATCGAAAGGATGTCTGGGAGTGGCTTCCAACTTAAGCTTGCACTGTCCACGGCCTCGTCGCTCTGGGCTCCACTTTTGGAAGTGCCGAAGAGGGAAATGACCGGCGTTGGCTTCTTCGTCTTCCGCATCTCGGAGAAGAGAGAACGGCACGAGCATGCGCTTTCGGAGGCTCCGCGTGGATTTCTTGGATCGGCGCTGTATCGCCGTGCTCTGCGAGCCATGGAACGGGGTCCAGCCCCGATCCACGAAGTCTACGTGCACCTTCGAACGTTTGTGTACGTACAGTTTTCTCTTCTTCCAGCATCGTGATGTTCGCTGGAGCGGCTGCGGTGGGTGCTGCGGTCTGTTTTGCGCTGTACCAGATGAACTACTTCTCGCCGTTGAGCTCTCGTATTCGAGGGATCTTCCTGAAGCATCAGAAGACGGGGAATCCTTTGGTGGACTCGGTCGCAGAGCACTCTCCGGCGACTGCCCAGGCGTACGAGACCTACCTGGGCAGCTCCAGGTACGTCGCTGCTGTGGGACTGTTCCTGTGCTGGCACCAGGGCACGCCCGCAAAGGTATTCCCTGTGATCTTCGCAGGAGTCGCGTACACCTTCTCGCTGAAGATGAGCCGCCTGATGATCATCTGCGGACCTGCGTGCGGCATGCTGGCCGCGTACCCGATCGGCATCGCGTACGACTGGTGTCTGGAGCAGGTGGTCCGCCTTGTCGCTGGCCCGCGGCCCTCGCCGGCGCGGCAGGCGCTGCCGCCCCGGACTGGGGGCATGGGCTCCATCCTCCGGTGCCTTGCGCCTCTGGCCTGCCCTCCGGAGCTCAGCGACCTGGCGGAAGCGAAGGAGCGGCTTGCATCCCGCTGGCCCCTCCTCGACCGGCCCGTGCGGCTGGCAGTTGCCTTCCTCGTCGTGGGGTCGAGCTTCTCGGTGCTCTTGAACAAGCGGTCCGAGTGGGTGAGGTTCTGCGAAGACCGGTCGTACGGCTTCTCCTCGCCCGGGCTGGTGCAACAGAGCAGGCAGGGGGGGCTCATAGACGACAAATACGTGGGGTACAAGTGGCTCAAGAAGAACACGCCGCCCGACGCCCGCGTCCTCTCTTGGTGGGACTACGGCTACCAGATCACCGGAATCGGGAACCGGACGTCCATAGCGGACGGGAACACGTGGAACCACGAGCACATCGCGACGATCGGGCGTATCTTGTCCGGCCCCGAGAAGAAGTCCCACAACACCATGAAGCATATCGCCGACTATGTTCTTGTGCACGCTGGCCAGCAGGAAACAGACCTCCGCATCTCCACCCACTTTGCACGCATCGGCAACTCGATCTTTCCGGACATCTGCGGTGACGACGATCCCACGTGCTCCAGGTACGGCTTCATGGCTGGAGGCGAGCCGTCCAAGATGATGAGGGAGTCTTTCGTCTATAAGGCGGTGAAGCATGGAAGAGACGGGATCAAGCTCAGCTCGAAGCGGTTCGAGCACGTTCACGACACCAAGTATGGAATGATCAGGATATTCAAAGTTCTGAACGTGTCTCAGGAGTCCAAGGATTGGGTGGCAAACCCTGCAAACAGAAAGTGCGATGCACCTGGGAGCTGGTATTGTGTGGGGCAGTATCCTCCAGCGCTGGCCCCTCTTATCGCGATGCGGAAGGACTTCGCACAGCTTGAGGATTTCAACAAGAAGAACAGAGAGAAGAGCGCCTACACGAAGATGATAGAGGAGAAGCAGAAGAGGGGCGAGATCTGAGCGGGCGGGCAGCTTTTCGGTGCTGCTGCCGTTGCCGCTGCTGCTTCTGCTGTTTTCCTGTCTCCTTTTCCTATCTGCCTCTGCGAGACCACCGGGGCTGCTGGAAATCCTCCTCCTCGCCCCCTCCTCCCTTCTCCCATCCTCTTCTCCTTTGCCTCTTTCTTCTCCCCTGCGTCCCCTCCTGCCCCCCTGCTCGCCTCTTCGCTCGTCCGTCCGCTCCAGTTCGGGAGAGGGGAGGTATCCACCACAAGGCCTTCACAGGTCCCGCGTCAGCGGGCCAGCTGGGTGACGCACCGGTGGCCTTCAGAGCACCCTGCACGAGGCCCCTGGGGCTCCGAAATGGTGCGAAAAACTGGCGACACCCACCTTGTCTCAGGACCACCTCCCAGACCCCCGACGTCATTTTTTTCACACTGTCGACGCCCACAGGCCTCGACGCATTCCCAGGACCAGCTTTTCATCCCTGGTCGTTTCTCGACGGTCCCAGGGCCAGGCGAAAGCCCACAGAGGCCGAAAACAGCAGCGAGTCGTCCGTCGTGTTATTTCACGACGCGAGGAGGTCTGGATCGCAGGACCACTTCTGGCACCCCTCGAGCTGGACAAGACGCGCACAAGCTCAGCGTGTCGCAAGGCACTGCAGCACGAGTCTCCTCCTCCTCCTCCTCCTCCTCTTCCTCCTCCTCCTCCTCCTCCTCCTCCTCTTCCTCCGCCTCCTCCTTTTCCTCCTCCTCCTCCTCCTTTTCCTCCTCCTCCTCCTCGCAGTGAAGCATGCTGTCGGGCGCGGTCTCCACAGGCACAGCCTCGGCCCGTGCCCCTGCGGACCCAGACATCCGCCATCGTGATCCTTTCCCTGAGGCTGGCGCCGTGGCAGCATCGCGGCAGAAGGTTTTTGGCCGTTTTTGGCCTCTGGGGCCCTCGCCGGGCCATGAGATCGTCGAACAACGACTCTGGATATGAAGCCCGTCCCGGGGAAACGGTCGGGACCTCCTGGGACCCCGCCTTCAAAACTCAAGTCATCGCATGTCTGGGAGCGTGGCTTCCCAGAGTCGTTTTTGTTCGTCCCGGGTCGTTTGTTGACGGCCCTGGGGCCTGACAAGGACCTCCGGAGGCCGAAAAATGGCAACATCAAGTTCGCCGTGGTTTTCATGACGAAAGCACGGCCAACAGCGTTGGCCAGCGTAGATCCCGAGCATTGCGCTGTGGAGGTGGCAGCCATGTGATGTAAACTGCGGTGTGAACTATGTGGTGTAATCTATGTGGTGTTATCTCTGTTGTGTACCTTCTGCTGTGTGAGCTCTGCTGTCTAAGCTATGCCGTTTGAGCTGTGTTGTGTGGGCTAAGGATGCACCGTAGGCTAATCGGTGTTAGCTATGTGGTGCAGGCTGTGTCATGCAAGCTGTGTCGTGTGAGCTCTGCGCCGTAACCTATGCAGTTTCGGCCATTCAGTGCAAGCTATGTGGTGCAATCTACGTGGTGCAAGCTGTGTGATGTAAGCCATGTGGTGCGCGCTGTCTCGTGCAGTCTGCGCGGTGCAATCTACGTGGTGCGCCCACGAGGCGGCCACGAGGCGCCCAGGAGGCGCCCGCGGGCGGGCACCAGCCGAGGCGCCGACACGCCACCCAAGCGCGGGTCGCCCACCCGGCGCCCACGAGGCGCCCACCGACTGGGCACCAGCCGAAACCCCGACACGCCCATCCAGTTCTTCAAGCAAAGCACAGTCAGCGCGCACAGTGAGGACGTGCGCCTTTTCTAGGGCACCCTTGTGTCCTTGCCTCTGCGGCCCCACTTCTGCCGTTTCCACTGGCCAGCCTCTCGGGGTACCCTTGGGGTTTGGTCGCCC
>CAUYUJ010015273.1:117818-150318 GCA_963575745.1 Prorocentrum cordatum
GTGTTCGTAGTAGTATCGTAGTAGTTTAGCAGTCGTCGTCTTATACTTTTAGTAGTAGTAGTAGTAGTAGTAGTAGTAGTAGTAGTATTAGTAGTAGTAGTAATAATAGTAGTAGTAGTAGTAGTAGTAAATAGTAGTAGTAGTAGTAGTAGTAGTAGTAGTAGTAGTAGTAGTAGTAGTAGTAGTATTAGTAGTAGTAGTAGTAGTAGTAGTAGTAGTAGTAGTAGTAGTAGTAGTAGTAGTCGTTAGTAGTAGTAGTAGTCGTAGT
Organism: Prorocentrum cordatum; assembly: GCA_963575745.1. Lineage (NCBI taxonomy): Eukaryota > Dinophyceae > Prorocentrales > Prorocentraceae > Prorocentrum > Prorocentrum cordatum. The sequence goes on from CAUYUJ010015273.1 coordinate 118,087, forward strand.
AGTAGTAGTAGTAGTAGTAGTAGTAGTAGTAGTAGTAGTAGTAGTAGTAGTAGTAGTAGTAGTAGTAGTAGTAGTAGTAGTAGTAGTAGTAGTAGTAGTAGTAGTAGTAGTAGTAGTAGTAGTAGTAGTAGTAGTAGTAGTAGTAGTAGTAGTAGTAGTAGTAGTAGTAGTAGTAGTAGTAGTAGTAGTAGTAGTAGTAGTAGTAGTAGTAGTAGTAGTAGTAGTAGTAGTAGTAGTAGTAGTAGTAGTAGTAGTAGTAGTAGTAGTAGTAGTAGTAGTAGTAGTAGTAGTAGTAGTAGTAGTAGTAGTAGTAGTAGTACTCGTCGTAGGAGGCGGAAGGAGTAGGAGCAGGAGCAGGAGCAGGAGGAGGAGCAGGAGGATGATGTGGAGGAGGAGGATGAGGAGGAGGAGGAGGAAGTGGAGGAGAATGTGGAGGAGGTGGAGTAGGAGGAGGGAGGAGCAGGGAGGAGGAGGATGAGGAGGATGAGGAGAATAGAAAGAGCGTGTTCTACCGCTGCTGGCGGAAAACCAGGGAGGGTCACTACCGGTTCGAACCCCTCCCCCCCCCCCTCCGGAAAACCGGGGGGGGTCACTACAGGTTCGAACCCCTCCCCCCCCCCGCCCCCCAGTTCATTATGAAAAGGGGGGGGGGGTCACTACCGGTTCGAACCCCCCCCCCCCTCGAAAACCGGGGGGGGGTCACTTACGGTTCGAACCTCCCCCCCATCGAAAACCGAGGGGGGGTGCGGAAAGTGGCGGGGACGGTGGGACGGTGGTGGTGGGGACAGTGGTGAGGGGACAGCGGGACAGTGGTGGGGACAGTGGGACAGTGGTGGGGACGGTAGTGGTGGGGACAGTGGTGAGGACAATGGTGGGAACAGTGGGGACGGTGGACAGTGGTGGGAACGGTGGTGGTGGGGACAGTGGTGTGGGGACAGTGGGAATGAGGTGGAAACAGTGGGACAGTGGAGGGTACAGTGGTGGTGGGGACAGTGGTGAGGGCGGTGGCGAGGACGGCCGTGGGACAATGGGACAGAGGTACAGTGCGGACAGTGGTGGGGACAGTGGGGACATTGGTGGGAACAGTGGGACAGCTCAGTGGGACAGCGGAGGAGTCAGTGGGACAGTGGGGACACTGGGGATAGTCGGGCAGTAGTTGGGGCCGTGGAGAAAGTGGGGAGAGTGGAACCGTGGTGGGAACAGTGGTGGGGACAGCGGGGACAGTGCGAACAGTGCGACAGTGGTGGGGGCACTGGTGGGGACAGTAGGGACGGTGGTGGAACCAGTGGGGACAGTGGTGGTGAAGACAGTGGTGCTGGGAACAACAGTGGGGGATGTGGTGCGGACGGTGGTAGGGACTGGGAGTCGTTTGCTGGCGGTGAGTGGGGGGGGTGGGGAGGGCTTCGAACCGGTAGTGACCCCCCCTCCGGTTTTGGAGGAGGGGGAGGTGAGTAGGAGGATGGGGAGGAGGAGAAGGAGGAGGAGAAGGAGGAGGAAGAGGAGAGGCAGCATGGAGCAGGAGGAGGCGGAGAAGGATGATGAGAAGGAGGATGAAGGATGGGAATCAGCATACTTCCGGCCGCGCCACTGATGCTGCGGTGTGCTCGCACGCGTGACACGAACCTGAACCGAAATCGATTTCCGTGTTAGTGCCACCTCGTTCTCACCTTCAACCCCCGATGTCTAGAAATCCGTGTGCCGTTTGTGACGATCGTATGAAGATTCGATGGCATGTTGTTTCGCAGAGAGCGCATTGAGCTTGAGAGGAATCTGCCGTCCATCCATATGACCAGTATACTCTTTAAGCCGTATGTGCGACGCCGATCGCGGCGACGCGCACGATTCCCAAATGTATGGAAGTTCCGGGCGAGAGCCAGGTTCTGAAAAGGGCCAATCCTGAGTTTGTGCACCTGTTGGACATGGCCAGCCTCGCAACCAGATGTGGGAACGTCTCAGGCGAGATATCGACTCAGAACAAGAGCCACTCCTCCGCCCGTGCAACTGTTGGAGCCCTTGAGGCCGAGTGTGTGCGGCGGAATGTTAGCCAGCGCTAGATTTTGGACACAGCGGCCTGCAGGGAAGAGGGGCGGGAAACCTCAGTACAGTCACGGGGTTGGGTCGGCGTCGGTCATCGTTCCCCCGTCGCCCCGCGCCCCTCTGCCCTCTCCTCGCCCCTCCCTCCCTCTCCTTCCCCTGGGCTCGGATGCCGCCCTGCCTGCGCCGGAGAATCGGCGTGCGCTGCACCACGAAGACGGCCACGACGACGACCACGATGCCCACGCTCAGCGACCACGGCGAGGCGCGACCACGACGAGGCGCTGCGCACCCCAGGAGATGCGCCGCGACGATGGCCACGGCACTCGACGCGCGGCCACGGCGGCATGCCCTCCGCGGCCCCGACCAGGTGCGAGAGTACGCTGGGCCCCGAGCTCGGGTCCCGCGTCGCCGAGTTCCTGGGCCTCTCGGCCGAGGACGGACCGCGCTCGGCCGCCCTCCCGCGGAGATGGAGGCGGCAGAGGCGGCGGCGGAGGCGACGTCGCTGGCGGCGACGGCGACGTCGACGCGGCTGGCGGCGGCGGCGGCGAGGGGTGTGAGGGAGGGAGGGGCTGGCGAGGAATGGAGAGGGAGGAAGAGGATGGAGGAGGAGGGGGAGGGGGGAAATCTGTGAGGGGGCAGAAGGGGGAGCGGGAGGCTGCTGGTGGGGACGAGGGCAGCCGAGGGAGTCAGAGCGTAGAGGGTACGTTTTGGAGGTAGAGCATGGTGATGATGATGATGCTGATGATGACGATGATGATGATGCTGATGATGATGTTGATCATGATAATGGTGATGGTGATGATGATGATGATGATGATGATGATGATGATGATGATGATGATGATGACGATGATGATGATGATGATGATGATGATTATGATGATGATGATGATGATGATGATGGTGGCGATGCTGATGATTATGGTGCTGGTGGTGATGCTGATGATGGTAATGTTGCTATTCATGATGATGCTAATGATGATGATGATGATGCTGACTGTGATGCTGATGCTGCTGCTCATGATGATGCTGATGATGGAAACGATGCTGATGCTGATGGTGATGATTGTACTGCTGCTGCTGCTGATGATGATGATGCTGATTCTGATAAAGAAGAAGATGCTGATGCTGCTGCTGATGCTGATGCTGATGCTGATGCTGATGCTCATGATGACGATGATGATGCTGATGGTGATGATTGTGCTGCTGCTGCTGATGACGATGTTGATGCTGATGATGCTGATGATGCTGATGATGATTCTGATGTTGATGATGACGATGATTATGCTGGCGATGACGGTAATGATGATGATGATGATGATGATGATGATGATGATGATGATGATGATGATGATGATGATGATGAGGATGATGATGATGATGATGTTGTTGTTGTTGTTGCTGCTGATTCTGATGATGATGATGATGGTGACGATCATGCTGATGTTGATGCAGCTGCTCCTGACGATGCTTATGCTGATGCTGCTGCTGCTGCTGATGATGATGATGATGATGGCGGTGGTGGTGGTGATGGTGATTATGATGGTGATGGTGGTGATGCTGTTGCTGCTGCTCATGATGATGTTGCTGCTGACGAGGACGATGAGGATAACGATGACGACGACGACCGAAGATGACGATGACGATGCTGGTGACGATGATGATGATGTTGATGATGATGATGATGATGATGATGCCTATGATAATGACAATTCTGATGCTGACGAGGGTGATGATGTTGATGACGGTGATGCTGATGATGATGATGGCGATGATGCTGATGATGCTGATGATGATGATTGTGGTGATGATGATTATGGTACTGATAATGATGACGACGATGATGCTGATGGTGATGGTGATGGTGGGTGGTGATGTTGATGTTGATGCTGAAAGTGGTGGTGATGATGATGGTGGTAAACATAATGATGACGATGCCGTTGAAGATGATGATGCTGATGCTGATGCTGATGCTGCTGCTGGTAATGGTGCTGATGATGATGTCGATGATGATGCTGATGATGAGAATTGTACTGCTGCTGCCGCTGATGACGATGCTGATGACGATGCTGATTTTGATGACGACGATGATGACGATGCTGCTGATGATGATGCTGACGGTGATGATTGTACGGCTGCTGCTGATTACGATGGTGATGATGATGATAATGCTGATGATGATGAGGATGCTGATGCTGATGATGATGAGTGGAAGGGGGATGATGATGATGGTTCTGCTCATGATGCTGCTGCTGCTGATGCTGATGATGATTCTGATGATGGTGACGATCATGCTGATAGTGATTCAGCTGCTGATGACAATGCTGATGCCGCTGGTGATGATGATGCTGCTGCTGCTGATGATGATGATGATGAGGGTGGTGATGGTGTTGGTGATGGTTGTGATGCTGATGATGAGGATGATGCTGATGATGATATTGTTGGTGATGATGCTGATGCTGATGCTGATGATGATGATGGTGCTTATGATGCTGCTGCTGATGAAGATGATCATGATGGTGAGGATGAGGATGATGCTGATGATGGCGATGCTGATGCCGCTGATGATGATGCCGCTGATGATGATGATGAGGATGATGATGATGATGGTGGCGGTGGTGGTGGTGATGGTACTGGTGATGGTAGTGATCCTGATGATGGGGATGATGATGATGTTGTTGGTGATGATGGTGTTGCTGCTGGCAATGACGATGACGATAACGATGACGACCGACGATGACGATGATGATGCCGATTCTGATGACGATGATGATGCTGCTGCTGCTGATGATCCTTATGATGCTGACGAGGATCATGCTGTTGATGACGATGTTGATGACGATGGTGATGATGATGATGTTGCTGCTGATGAGGATGATAGCGATGAAGATGAAGATCATGATGATTCTGAGGATGCGGATGATGATGCTGTTGTTGATGCTGCTGATGATGAATGATGATGCTGATGACGCTGACGATGTCGCTGCTGCTGCTTTGGATGATGACGATGGTGATGATGATGATGATGATGATGATGATGATGATGATGGTGGTGGTTATGATGAGGATGAGGGGGATGATGATGATGATGCTGGTTTTGCTGATGATGATGCTGTTGATGCTGATGCTGATGCTGCTGCTGCTGATGGTGGTGCTTATGATGCTGCTGCTGGTGATGATGATGATGATGATCATGATGGTGAGGATGAGGATGAGGATGAGGACGATGATGATGATGACGACGATGACGATGACGATGACGATGATGATGATGCTGATGATGATGATGCTGATGATGATGATGATGATGATGATGATGATGATGATGATGATGATGACGATGACGATGACGAAGCGGAGGAGGAGGAAGAGGCGGATGAGGGAGGAGGGAGGTGGCGGCGGTGGCGGCGTCGGTGGCGGAGGGGGAGGAGGAGGAGAAGGAGGACCACCAACGATGTTGCAAGCAACCTTCTCTCCAGGTTCCCTCGGGAAGTGCTCTGTTGGAAGACAGTCGTCTGATAATCCCCAGTCTTGTCAAAGCACAACCCCTTGGCCTTAATGCCGCGAGTCAACGTGAGTGTTAGGCCCTGACAATCCCAAAGCGTGCCAGAACACCATTCCTGCGACGTCAGCTTTGCGAATCAACCTGATTGTCGCGTCCTGACAATCCAAAACTCCTGTCAGAACACCGTTCGTGGGACTTCATTCGTACGTACCCTTTAGCCAGTTAGTTTCAAACATTTGCGACGAATGTGCGCGGCGTTTGGGCGAGAGCCACATTTTGAAATGGAGCCGCCTTTCATTCTTGAAGCTGCGACAGACCTTTAAGAATCATGTGCGCGGCGCTATGTCGTGAGCCACATTTTGAAACAGGCCTGCCATCAACATTGAAACAGCTGCAGACTTTTAAGACGAGTGTGCGCGGCGCTGAGGGAACCAACTTGTACATTCCCAGCTTCAGGATCATAGATGGTCAAGAAATCTCAAGCGAAACGTCAGGGCCTTTCCACCGACACGTCTGAGGGCGCGACGGAGTTATGTATAAGGAATAAGGATGGAGGAGGAGGAGAAGGAGGAGTAGGAGGAGGAGAAGGAGGAGGAGGAGGAGAATAAGGAAGAGGAATATTAAGTAGGAGTAGGAGTAGGAGTAGGAGTAGGAGTAGGAGTAGGAGTAGGAGGAGTAGGAGGAGGAGGAGGAGGAGGAGGAGGAGGAGGAGGAGGAGGAGGAGGAGTAGGAGGAGGTGCGCCGGTGTGCGTCCTCGCTGCCCCCTGCCCGAGCCCCGCCGCCTGTGCGTGCTAGCGGCACGCCTTCGCGTGCCGGCGGCACCCACCGCTTGCAGCGCCGCTGCTCGTGGGAACCCTTGACCCCCTCCCCCTCCACTGCACGCATTCTTCTCGCCTTCTCCTCGCCCTCCCCCTTGCTTTCCTCCTCCTCCTTCCCCTGCTGCTGCTCCTCCTCCTCCTCTTCCTCCTCCTCCTCCTCTTCCTCCTCCTTCTCCGCCTCCTCGCCCTCCTTCCTCTCTTCCATCTCCTCCTCTCCTTGCTCCTCTTCTTCTTCCTCCTCCTCTTCTTCTTCCTCCTCCTCCTGCTCCTCTGCTTCCTCCTTGCCCCACCCCTCCCGTTGCGAGGCCGAGGCCGCTGCCCTGCCCGCGCTGGCGCCGCTGGAGCCGTGGCCGCCACTGCTTGGCGGTGACGCCCTGCGCTGGGAGGCCTTCCTGGTGGAGGCGCCGCGGAGGGAGGGAGGCGCGCCGCGGAGGGAGGGTGGCGCCGAAGGGGCGCCTCTCCCTCCGCGGAGGGGGGAGGCGGCGCCGCCACGTTCCTGGTGGAGGCGCCGCGAAGGGAGGGAGGCGCCTTCCTGGTGGAGGTGCCGCGGGGGAGGGAAGGGGGCACCGTCAGGAACTTCGGCTCAGCGTTTCGTGCCACCGGTTCTGACGCACCACGCTTCGGCGCGACACGCTGACATCTTCCCAGTCCCCAGGGGTCAACGTCTCGAGCCTTTCCCAGTACCCCGCCCCGCGGAGCGGAGTGACACTCTATCAGGTTGCAGGGGATAGCGTGTCGCTGGGACCGCCGCCGCGACACGCTGTGCAACAGTTCCTGACCGTAGGGGAGGGCGAGGAGGAGGAGGAGGAGGAGGAGGAGGAGGAGGAGGAGGAGGAGGAGGAGGGGGGACAAGTGGAGGAGAAACGAGGGGATGCATGAGCGGAGGGGGGAGTGTTGAAGGGGTGTTGGTGGTGGAGGAGGAGCGAAGGGGGAGGGGGCAAGCTAGGTGCGCTCGCGCCGCATCTGACGTCCTAACACTCCTAGTCATCATTTCCCATTCAGCTTATTTCTCCACGTCGGCCGAGGGAACACCCCAAAGGACACCATCGTGTTACGCATGCGCAAACCGATAAGGGGAGCTGTTTACATGGGGGGTGGAGGTGGCGGATGAGCAGGAGGACGATCAGGTTGTTGTTGGTGATGACGGCGATGCTTATTAGGATGACGGCGGTGACGATGATGATGATGGTGATGATGATGATGATGATGATGATGCTGATGGTGATGAGGATGATGCTGATGCTGCTGAGGATGATGATGATGCTGATGATGATGATGATGATGATGATGATGATGAGGACGATGATGATGACGATGCTGGTGATGGCGATGATGATGCTGATGGCAAAGATGTCGTTGATGATGATGCTGGTGATGATGCCCATGTCGACGACGACGGTGATGCTGCTGCCGATGACGATGCTGATGCGGATGATGATGCTGATCGTAAAGGTGATGGTGACGGTGATGATAATGATGATGATGATGATGATGATGATGATGATGATGATGGTGATGATGATGATGATGATGCAGATGATCAGGATACTGCTGATGATACAAGCTGCTGCTGCTAATGATAGTGCTGATGGTGGCGATGACGATGATGCTGACGATGCAGATGATGATGATGATGATGATGATGATGATGATGAGGATGATGATGCGGATGCTGATGATGATGATGACGATGAGGATGACGACAATGATGATACTGCTGATGCTGCTGCTGATGCTGATTAGGATTTCGATGCTGATGATGCTGATGATGATGCTGATGATGATGCCGATGCCAATTATGATGATGGTGATGCTGATTATGATGATTATAGTGACGCTGATGGGGATGAGGATGTTGCTGATGATGATGATGCTGGTGACGAAGATGCTGATTCTGATGATGCTGTTGCGGCTGATGATGCTGCTGCTTATGATGATGCTGCTGCTGATGATGATGCGGAGGGTTGGATTGTGATGACTATGGCGATAATGCAAATGATGATGGTGATGATGAGGCTGATGCTGCTGATGATGCTGATGCTGATGCTGCTGCTGATGATGATTCTGCTGATTAGTCTGATTACGATGCCGATGGTACTGATCACAACGATGACGATACCGATGACGATGACGATGTTGGTATTGATATAGTTGTGGCTGTTGTTGTCGACGATGGCGATGGTGATGATTGTAATGACAACGGTTATGTGGATGAGAATGAAGACGAATCTGAAAATGATGATGATGCTGATGATGACGCTGATGATGATGCTGATGATGCCGATGATGGTGATGGTGTTGATGATGATGCTGCTGCTGATGATGATGATGATGATGATGACGCTGATGACGCTGATGATGATGATGATGCTGATGATGATGATGATGATGATGATGATGATGATGATGATATTGTGGATGATGATGGTGGTTCTGATGATGCTGATGCTGATTATGGTGCTGCTGATGATGATGATGATGACGATGATGATGATGCTGATGATGATGAGGGAGAGGAGGAGGAGGCGGATTCTTGATATTTCATGCGACGTCCCAGAACCGTGTACCTGGATTGACAGGTTGGACGGGACCACGTTTGACTTGGGTGACTGTGACCCTGCGAGGCTTCTCGATTTTCATCTTATAGGCTCTTTGGAAGGATTGGGTTGGGCCAGGACCACAACATTATCACGGGAAAGGGATCGAGCACAATGCTGATTTTAGTGTTGCGTGCCGACACATGCGTAGATTGGACAGTTTGCACCAGCACGATCGGGCCGCCGTGTTGACAATGGTGTGGACGGGGGGTTTGTGGCCCGCTGCCAGGCGCTTTAGGGAAAAGAGTCTCCACCCGCCTCCCCGTGAGCCCTCCTCGTCCTCTGGACGTCCCGCGCCCGAGGGACATGCTGGACCCTCCCCCCCCGCGCCTACGGAAAGTGGGACGAGTCCCCTCCTTAGGATTGGATGAGGAGGAGGAGGACGCCCACGGTCTGGACGACCTGCTGGAGCAGCAGGCCCGACAGGACATATGCGGCTTGTGCGATCAGGCGGGGCCCGAGCCAGCAGAGGCGGGTCCGAACCTTCATGTCTTGCCCAATTGCCCACGTTTCGGAGCAGTGTCACAGACCCTGTTCCATCAGCTTTGGTCCTGTGCCTTTGACGCCCAGATTGAGGACATTGTTTGAGGGCTTTGCCCCAGGCCCAGGCCGAGTGTGAAGAGTCTCCGTGCTTCTGGTTTCGGTGGCTTCCCCCGCGAAGAGGGACGACGGTGCCCACTGTAGTCGATACCTCGTGCCCACCAACGTTTCCCCCGAAGCCACAGCCAAGGGCCGATATACGGAAGGCGGGGGACGTCGTCGTCGGGACGGATGTGTTGAGTGGGCCGTACTCGTCGGAGGCCAGTTTGAGGAGGGGTGGAGGGGGGTTTGCAATAATCCGGGGGAATCGGCAGCCTAGATGGGTGTATCGGAATCTATCTGGATTTATACAGTCGGTCCCCCTGTCCGAGCTTGAGGCCATCATCCAGACCCTGCGGAGCACTGTTGGAAGCTTTGTGCTGGCAGTGGGCCCGGCTGTCACGATCTCGGGGCTTCACCGAGGCCTTGAATTTCATCCACCAGGTGCGCGTTTGCGCTTGGAGAAGGTTTCGGGAAGCTGCCCAGGACCGTCCCACATGGTTAAGAGCCACACGCACCCAGCCCCAGAGCGTGTCGACGGCCCTCCCTTGCACTTGTGGTTGGCTAGCGGAGCTGCGGGCCAGGTGGCTGAGTGTGGTGCCCAGAGGTGTCACTTGCCTGGCCATGTCATGCAGGAAGTTGCGCGTGTAGATGAGTTGCCCTGGAAGGGCCAAAACCATCTTGTAGCAGTGACCCTTGACATTGCGTCGGGGGCCCTTGAACTGTATGGCCCCAGTTCGCGTGCTGCTCGAGCGGCAGAGGCGAAGCTCCGGTGCAATGGGCGTGCTGTTAGGGTGGAGGAGGCTGAGGTGACGTCGTCCCATCAAATTGGGCACGACACCAAAGGCACCAAGTGCCTCAAGTGTCTCACCCAGCCATCAGCAGAGCTCTGACTGGTTGGCATCCCCGTGCTCTAAGGCCTCCCCACGTGCATCGATCCCTCGCACAGGCTGGACACATGCAGGTTGGGTTTCTGGTGCCAGATGCGTGGGGCCACGGGCACGGGAGGCAAATTCGTGAAACTTGGCAAAGTGTGTCGGCCTGACGGAGCTGGGACCTGGGGGAGGTGGGTGATCAGCGCCCTCGGGGCGGGAACGCGTTCCCCTCTGGGTCCACGACCTGGCCTGAACCAGCGCCACAGTCGCAATTTGCTGTTTTGGCGTGCCCGATGGTCGGATTCCACGCTGCAGTTCTGGACGTGGAAAAGAATGATGCTGCTGATGATGGTGGTGATGATGCCCCTGGCGAGACTGATGACGGTGATGGTGATGCTGGTGATGATGATGCTGATGCTGCTGCTGATGATGATGATGATGATGATGATGCTGATGCTGATGCTGATGCTGATGCTGCTAATGATGCTGCTGATGATTATGATGCTGATGATACTTATGATGGCGATGGTGTTGCTAGTGATGATGGTTGTGATGGTGCTGCGGATGATGATGGGGATGGGTGTTCTGATCATGGTGGTGATGATGATGCTGATGCTGATGCTGGTGATGAGGTGACCATGATGACGATGAAAGTGCTTACAATGAGGACGTTGACGATGATGGTGATGATGGTGATGATGACGATGACGATGACGATGATGATGGTGATGATGATGATGATGATGATGCTGATGATGATGATGATGAGGAGGAGGAGGAGGAGGAGGAGGAGGAGGGGGAGGAGTAGGAGGAAGGAAAAGGAGGAGGATGAGGAATAGGAGCAAGCGGAAGAGGAGGAGGAAGAGGATGAGGAGGAGTAGGAGTAGGAGTAGGAGTCAAGCTAGCCAGCTCGAGCGAGTCAAGCATGGCATGCCCAGTCCCACCCGCCCTCCCACAACATAAGAAGCAAAGCTGGCACAACTGGGGGCCGAAGTCACACCGGCCAGCCGGTTTGGTACAGCTGATGCGGCCGCGATGGCGGTTGCCGACGGGAACTGGCGAGCGCGTGTTGAATGCCGCGCACGCATTGCCAGACGAGTCGAGAATGGCCCGGTACACCGCAGGAAGCCAGAGGTGGCCGGAGGAAGCCCGACGGTCTGACAGGACACCCCAAAGCATTTTTGTGAAAAAGCATTGGGTTTTTGATGTTTTTATGTTGAAATGCTTGCAAACACACGGTGTTCGGTAGGATTCTGACATGAACGCGCGAGTGTGCTCTTTGTGGTATTTTTTGCACAGGATTCGCGGCCTGGGTGCATGACAGAGCATCGCGAGTGCACCGCGCGATGACGTGAAATCGCTGGATTTGACAGAATTCTTAAGATTCCTATGGTTTTCCTATGATTTCAGCAAGAGAGCCCGGGCGGGAAATTTGTACAATTTTTGTGAAAAAAACATTGGGTTTTTGATGTTTTAATGTTGAAATGCTGGCAAACACACGGTGTTCGGTAGGATTCTGACATGAACGCGCGCGTGTGCTCTTTGTGGTATTTTTTGCAATGGATTTTCGCCGTGGACGACAGGACGTCCATGTCGAGAGGAAACATGTTGATTTTGTATTGTTTTTTACAGGTTAGGATGGGACCACCCGGATGCGCCCGCTATCTGCCGGCCTGAGGGGGGAGTAGGAGTATATTCTAATAAGGAATAAGGATGGGAGTAGGAGTGGGAGTAGGAGTAGGAGTAGGAGGAGGATGAGGATGAGGTTGCGGAGGAGGAGGATGAGAAGGAGGAAGAGGAGGAGGAGGAGGAAAAGGAGGAGGAAGACGAGGCGGAGGAGGAGTAGGAGGAGCAGGAGAAGCGGAGGAGGAGGAGGAGGAGGAGGAGGAGGAGAAGGAGGATGAGGAGGATGGGGAGGATGAGGAGGAGGATAAGAAGGAGGACAAGGAGGAGGACAAGGAGGAGGACAAGGAGGAGGAGGAGAAGGAAGGAGGAGGAGGAGGAGGAGGAGGAGGAGGAGGAGGAGGACGAGGAGGGGAGTGGGTGAGGGCAGGTGGGTGTGATGGAGAGGAAGAAGGGGGTGGCGGAGGGGGGGGATGGAAGACGGGTTGAGGATGTGTGAAGGGCCGATGATGTCGATGCTCTTGCTGATGGCGACGACGACGTAGATGGCGATGATGTTTTTGATGCTGATGCTGATGTACCTGTTGATGAGGGCAATGATGCTGGTGATGATGTCGATGATGATGGCAATGGTGATGGTGAGGGTGATGATTGTGCTAGTGATGGTGGTGATCTTGGTGGTGATTACTGGTAGTATGATGGTGAGGATTCTGATGATGGTGTTGGCAATATTCACAATACGATTGTGATCTTCATAATGATGGTGGCGAACGCGGTGATGATAACGATGGTGACGATGATGCTGGTGATGCTGATGTTGGGTATGATGCTGCAGCTGGTGATGATGATCATGAGGATGATGATAAGGATAATGAGTTGGAGGCGGATGCTGATGATGGTGATGATGATGAGGCTGATGATGCTAATGGTGATGATGTTGATCATGATGATGATGGTGATGATTTTGTAGAGGATGAGGCTGATGATGCTTACTATGCTTATCAGCATCTTTAGCATTGCTATCACTGTTGTTTTGAGTAGTCTTAGTTTTCGTACATTTCCCTATGGGTCGGATTATTGTCTCACTGCGGTTACTGTTATCGGTCTTATTATTGTTACTGCTACTGTTGTTGTTCTTATTCTCATTACCATTACCATTATTGCCTTTCTGATCACCATCACCACCATTATTATTTTAGTGCCGTCCTTATTATCATTATCATTATTATTATTATTGTTATTATTATTATTATTATTATCATTATTAGTGTTATTAATATTCTTGTTGTTGTTGTTGTTGTTGTTGTTGTTGTTGTTGTTGTTGTTGTTGTTGTTGTTGTTGTTATAGCTATTGTATTTTCATCGCTTCGCTCATTCCGCCGGCCCATATTGCCTCGCCGCTGTCGTTTGCCGGGGTGTTGTTGTCAATGCGGTGCGGTTGGGCGGCTGCCATTTTTTGGAGGCGGTGGGTGGCGGGTCAGAGGCTTCACGGATGTTGGTTGGGCTCTCGTGGTTGGCCTCTCAGGGGCCTTTGGGAGGCAGTTTTGAGGCCTCTTGGGGACCATGTTGGGGCCTCTTGGGGCTTCTCGGGGTGCCTGTTGGGGCCTCTTGGGGCCTATTGGGGCCTATTGGGGCCTCCTGGGAGCCTCTTGGGGCTGAAGGCTGGACTTTTCGGTTCCTGGTCCCCTTCTTGGGCTCCTCTTGGGACCGTTTTGGGGCTCTCTTGGGCCGTCTTGGGCGCCTCTTGGGCTGTCTTTGGGCCATCTTGAGCCGTCTTGGGACCCTCTTGGAGGCTTTGTGGGCTGTCTTGGGGCGGTCTTGGAAGCCTCTTGGGCCGTCTTGGAGTGCCGTTAAGCCGAAAAGGCGAGAATGCCAAAAACCGTCAGAAGCTGAAGGACAATCACTAACTTCTGCCCCTGTGGGCCCTCTTGGGTGGTCTCTTGGAGGCCTCTTGGGGCGTCTTGAAGGCGCTTTGGGCTGTCTGTATGTAGGCCATCTTTGGCATCTTGGATCGCTCGTGGGCCGTCTCGAGCCATGTTGAGCTCTTTTGGAGGCCACTTGAAGCGCTCCTGGAAGGCTCTTGGGAGCCTGCCGGGACCTGTCCAGGACCCAGCCGGGGGTTGACCGGGACCCGGCCGGGGGTTGGCCAGGACTTGCGGGGGTACTTTTCGTCTGGGGACCCCCAGGGGCGGCCCCGCGCGCGCGAACTAGATTACATTGTTAACTAGTCTCTGGAGATCTTAGCACGCCCTTGGCCCGTTTGGCCGGCCAATTAATATTACTATTGACATCCATGTTTGTTTTTAATCATCAGCGCGTATTGAGACGTTGGTGTTATCCTAGTGGCTTTGGGCTCATCCCGCTACCGTGCCTGGGTTGTAGGCCTGAGATCTCTTGTATATGTGTTAGGGTGTCGTGGGGAGCTTCTCGGGGGCCTCTTGGATGCGGTTTGGGGGCTTCTTGGGGGCCTCTTGGAGCCTCGTGGGGTATCTTTTGGGCCTCTTGGAGGCCTCTTGAACGCGTCTTGGGCGCCTCTTGGGGCCTCTTGGGGCGTCTTGGCGGCCTCTTGGGGCCTCCTGGGGGCTTCTCGGGCTTTTCGGAGTGCTTCTTGGGCCATCGTGGAGCCCTCTTGGGCCGTTTTGGGGCCCTCTTGGAGGCGTCTTGGGCTGTCTTGGAGCGGTCTTGGGAGCTTCTTGAGCCGTCTTGGAGCGCCGGAAAGCCGAAAATGCGAGAAGACCAAAATCCTTCAACAACCTTCGTACAATCGACGATTTTGGCCTTTTGGGGCTCTCTCGGGCGCTCTTGGGGCCTCTTGGGGCTTCTTGGGGCCCTCCTGGGCCGTCTTGAAACCATCTTTCGGCGCCTTGGAGCACTCTTGGCCTCGGCAGTGCGAATACAGCTTAATTTGCAAGGGTTTGTAGCCTCGGGGACGCGAACATCGGGTAATGAACGAGCGTTTGTTGCCTCGGGGACGCAACAATCGCGTAGTTTGCAGAAAGGTTTGTGGCTTCGGGGATCAGGGACGCGAGCATTTTGTAATTTACATAGTGTAAGTTGCAAGGGTTTGTTGCCTCGGGGACGCAATAATTGTATACTTTCTGAAGGGTTGTTGCCTCGGGGACGCGAAGACTGGTAGTTGACAGCGGATTATTGCCTCGGGGGCGCGAATCTGAAGCATTTTTACGTGTCCCACGCTCCCCCTGGAGTTCAGAGCACGCGGTCCGAGGGTGGTAAATTGTCGGTTTGGGGCTGCCCCCCCTTCGCGCGGACTTCAACAATCTACAGTAGGAAGCAGAAAGCAGGACTGTAGCATTGGATACTTGAAACTGAAACTGGTGCAGGGTGCAGCAACCTCACCCTACAGCCTGGTGGCCCCACAAGGGGACCGGCTGATTATTGTTAGGATGAGTCATGTGATGATTTTGGTTGTGTTGGTGATGAGTATGGTCATGATGACGACGATGACGAGGAAGAGGAGGAAGGTCGAGGAGGAGGAGGAGGAGTCAAGGATGCCCCCACAAGCTTCGTCGCGGTCTGCGTCCCGCGCCGCTGCGCCGCCCGAGGCTCTGGGGGTCCGCGCTCTGAGCCCGGCGAGCCTTCCCGCGGCGGCGTCGCTGGAGCTCCGACTGCGCGTGGGGCGCCGGCTGCAGGACCCCCGGGTGCGCCCGAGGCGGCTCTTACAGTCAAGGCGCTGAGTTCGGGACCGCCTTGGGCTCAGAAGGAGTTCCAGTTTCCGGGCCGTTCCTTAAGTCCAGGTGGGGATCCTCTTCGAGGTTGAGCCCCGCCGTGGCCAGGAAAGCAAAGTTTTTCTTTATTTGGCGTTCCTTCTGGCAGTGCTATGACTGTACGCCGCGTGGTCACGGATGCTGCACGAGCTTGCCTATCTCCGGCATGCTCGCGTCGCGTCGCGTTTGGCCGCTTTCAGCCTCTGGGGGCCCTCGCCAGGCCGGCCCAGGGACCTTCACAAAACGGCTCGGGACGGAAACGGCTCGTGGGTCGGTCTATTCCTTCCTGGTTCGTTGTCCCATGGAAGAGATCCAGACCTTCGGGGGAGCCACGACGTTGTGAACAAATCACGACGTCGAGGCACGGGATCATCAGGGACACATCTCGTACGCTACACACGCCGATCCTGTGCCTGGACTGGACCTGGCAGGAATCGGCGTCTGCGGGCAATTCTCTGCGCCTGGCTGGACGGGGCCGGAGCAGATGGTGTCGAAGGGGCGTGCCGGTCGCCGACGCTCGTTGTCGGCGCGCACTGTCGAAGGGTGTGGCGCGAGGGGGGCGCCTTCGAAAAAGGCGGGGGCTTCCAAGTAGCCTTCTTTGATGGGCCTGTTTTCCACCACCACCACCATAAGTTGGAGGGGGAAGGAGGAGAAGGAGCAGGAGGAGGAGGAGGAGGAGGAGGAGGAGGAGGAGGATGAGGAGGACCCCCTCCCCCTCCAACTTGTGGTGGTGGTGGTGGAAAACAGGCCCATCATCCTTGGAAACTTCGGTGTCCTTCTAAGAAGGCCTACGTGCGCCAGCCTGGCTTGAGCGACATCCTCGCACAGTAAGATTTCCCGAGGCGTTCCTAACCGCTGCTCCACGCGAGGCGACTCTTTGTAGGAACGCCCCATAAGAAAAGAGCAGGTCGCGAGATATGCACGATCGCAGCCGCGAGGTCTCAGATGATCTGCGCTGGCCTGCACTCCGCCGTGCCTCCCAGGAGCTCGCGAAAATGGCGACGGTTGCGCAGTTCGCAGCCCCCAGGGGAGTCGCGAGGTCTCAAATCGTCTGCGCTGCCCTGCACTCCGCCGTGCCGCCCAGGAGCCCACGAAGGTGGCGACAGTTGGTCTCAAAGGGATCCCCGTGGCGCCCACCTCCGTCGTGCCTCCCAGCAGCTCACGAAAGTGGCGACGGTTGCGCAGTTCGCAGCCCCCGAGAAAGCCGCGAGGTCTCAAAGGGATCCCCATGTGGCCCTCACCTCCGCCGTGCCGCCCAGGAGCCCACGAAAGTGGCGACGGTTGCCTAGTTCGCAGACCCCGAGAGAGCCGCAAGTTCTCAACGGAATCCCCTGTGGTCCTCATCTCCGCCGTGCCGCCCAGGAGCCCCCGAAAGTGGCGGCAGTTGCGCAGTTCGCAGATTCCGAGAGAGAGAGAGAGAGAGAGAGAGAGAGCCGCGAAGGCTCCAAGGGATCCCGCGCGGCCCTGCACAGATGTACCAAGCCAAACGCGGCCCAGACTTCTGTGATCCCTAAGGCGGAGGACGGGGACCTCGGTGAGGCCACGTGCTTTTTGCGTTCTTAGGCTTCGGGGTTCTCCTGTGCTCGCTGGGGCCCGGGGCGGTCCCCCCGCCGCCGCACGGTCGGCGGCGCGCACGAGGGACAGCGCGAGGTGGGCGGCGCTCGGAGCAAGAAGGGGGCCTTCCAAGAAGGCAGGCCTCTAAGAAGGCAGGAGTGGCTTTTTGGAGGACCTCCCAGCTTAGAGCCGTCTGGGGGTTCTGAGGTGGCCCAGCAGGGGCTCCCGGCCAGCAGGGAGGGCAGGCAGGCTCGAGGTCCTGGGTTCGGTAAGGTTTTTTTTGCTCTTCTCGGCCTTTGGGGGCTGTTTGCGGGCGTCGGGACCGTGAGAAACGGATCCCGGGTGGAAGACTGCACCAGATTTAAGTCGGGCCTGCTCCACTACAGGGGGATTTTGGGCGAAACATTGAAAATACCTTAAACATATTCCAAACATGTTCAAAATGATAAAAACAAATCGTCCCAGACTTTTTTTATTACTATTTTTGCGAGCCTCCAGGCTCGCTCAGCGGAGTGTGCAAGGCACTCGTGGGATACGAAGGTGAATGGAAGGATGACTGACTTGTGACTTTTCCTCAGCACTCTTGGCCTCGAGCCAAATATGTTACGGCACCCATCCGTTCCTCTCTCAGTCCCAAGCTCACCAGCCCATGTTAGGCCATCTGCATGTTAGTGTACAGAATTGCGTCTACCAGAAGAGGAAATCGTTCCAGGAGACCCTCCGGGAACATTACTTCAGACGCCCCCGTTATCCCATATAGTGGGGTTGTCGCTCCGTGACCCCCAGACGCTGTAGATGCTAGCATGCCTCCTCGGGGCATCTCTCCACGAACTGGAGAGTGTCGCGTCTTATCTACAGCTGCATGCACGACTGCTGCTCTCGCCGCGCTGGAAGATCACTGTGGCTCCTGGCCCACGGGCGCTGTGTGCAGGATAGCGATCACTCCGAGCAAGCACACTCGGATTCCCTCCGTGATCTGGCCGATGTGCACGTGCATCCTCGGCGCAGCTGAGCTCACCTCCGCCTGCTCCCTTGGCATCGCACAGATACCAAGCGCCTTCTTGTGGTACTCGAGCGTTGCCTTGTCAGCATTCTGGGTCAGGATGTCGACGGGATTCTCCTTCGTCCCTACCTTGATGAGCGTGATGCGCCCACGCCGCACGAGCTCCTGTAATAACAAGTACTTGATCTGCACGTGCTTCATCAGCTTGCCGAAGCCCAGACGGGACATGGATGATATCGCGGTCGCACTGTCTGACTCGATACCGATCTCCACTTCGACCTCCAAGCCCATCTCCGTGAGCATCGACTTAAGACCTAGGCTCTCGACTTAAGCCTTCGCAACTTTTGAATATTCCTCCTGTAGAGGGACAGGCCCGACTTAACACCAGATGGACCCTGGGAAGGCCCGAGGACCGCTTTTGAGCGGATTTGGCCTCACTCCCCCCTACTGGCCGATGTTCGGGGGCCCTAACCAGTTCAGACCCTCCGGCCGCCTCCAGCTCCCGGCTTCCCTCTTAGAAGCTTCCGGGTCCTTCCGATCGGTTGCTTGCGCGTGGGACTGGCCTTCGCCGGAGCGACCTTTGGTGCGCGGCTTTCGAGACGCGCTCCGGGGCCAAGCTCAAACACGCAGGCAGCCACTTCCGCACCGTACGCAGCGGGTGGCAAGCCGCGCACCAAAAAGGTCACTCTGCCAAGGACCGCTCTTAC
This sequence comes from Prorocentrum cordatum, assembly GCA_963575745.1. Taxonomy (NCBI): domain Eukaryota; class Dinophyceae; order Prorocentrales; family Prorocentraceae; genus Prorocentrum; species Prorocentrum cordatum. The sequence continues at coordinate 137,110 of CAUYUJ010015273.1, forward strand.
GTGTAGCCGATCTCGGAAGGCCTACGGCCAGGACCGTTTGCTTAGCGTGTTGCTCCGACGCCTCCTCCTCCTCCTCCGCCGCCGCCGTCGCCGCCGCCTCCTCCTCCTCCTCCTTTTCCTGGCCCCTGGGCACCAACGTCCCGAGTTTTTAGGCCTCCTGCCCCGGGGATGCGGAGCGGCACGCTGTCCGCTTGCAGGGTACCGCGTGCCGCGGGGGCTGCCGCCGCGACGCGCCAAGCAAGTGCCTGAACATGTGCTTTCCCGGGAGCCCCCAGGGGTTCTTCATCCACCTCTTCTTCCTCCTCCTCCTCCTCCTCCTCCTCTTGCTCCTCCTGCTCCTCCTCCTCCTCCTCCTCCTCCTCCCAAGGAGCAAGAGGAGGATGCCATACCATGTTCCAAGTACCAAGAACACAATGGGGCTTCTTGGAAGCCCTCCCGGCGTCTAAGGAACCGTCTCAGAATTCCCCTGTTCCTTTGAACGAGGCCTTTGCAGGAAGATTGTGCATTCCCAGGGAGCCCTAGTCTCCCGACCCAGACGCATACGTTGTGATTTTGTTCGCAACGTGGGCCCCAGAGGTCTGGACCCCTTCCTCGGGACTGTCTTTTCATCCCGAGCCGTTTTCTCACGGTCCCGTGACCCGTCGAGGCCTCCCAGAGGTCGAAAACGTTTCAAGTTCTCCTGTGGTGCTTTTTCCCACGACGCGAGGGGGGGCCACTGCGAAAGACGTGGAGTTGGACATTCACACGCACGCTGTCCAGGCAGCGGGGGTTGAGGAGGCCCTCTCGTATCTCTGGCAACATTCGGCGCATTCCATCGCAGCTTGGCGCGCGATCGTTACGCCGTATTGCGATTCCCTCTGAGGCTGTTTTTCCAAACCATCCTGTGGTGTTGGGTCCTCGTTTTGAAGAGACGGTCCCCGCGTTCTCCTTCTCTCCTCCTCTTCCCCCTCCTCCTCCACCGTCCGCATGCGTCCCGCACACCCAGTACAGCGCGTGGCCTGGCTGGGCATGCGAACATCCAGAGCGAGCGAAGGGAGGAGGAGGAGGAGGACAAGGAGAAGGAGGAGGAGGAGAAGGATTATGCTGCTGCTGCTGACGACGACGATGATGATGCTGATGATGACGATGATGATGATGATGACGACGATGATGATGCTGATGATGATGCCGATGATGGTGCTGATGATGCTGACGATAATTATGATGATGCTGCTGATGATGGTATGTTGCTGCCGATGATGATGACGACGATGCTGCTGATGATGATGATGCTGATGATGATGCGGATGATGATGACGATGATGATGATGCTGATGATGAGGAGGAGCAGGAGGAGAAGGAGGAAGAGGATCATAGCGCCCTCGTCCTCTTCGTCCTCGTCCCAATTCGCTCCTCGCTCCTCCTCGCTCCTCCTCCTCCTCCTCCTCCTCCTCCTCCTCCATCCAATTTCCCGAAACTGAAATCGTGTCGGTAGGGCGTGCCGGGCGTTTTCGCCTGAGACTTCCTCACCATGTATGACCCTTCGGCTTGACATGTGCTCCAGTTTCAAGTGTGGAGGGCGAGTCGTTTTCAAAATGTGGCTCTCGCTTTAGCGCCCTGCACATTCTTAAAGCAAAATGCGACCGTCTAATTGATTCGCATGGCTAATGTCCCAGGAAGGTGTGCTGTCGAGATTTTGGATTACTAGGACGCAGCAGTCACGAATATTCGCGGTGTTGAAGTCCCAGGAAAGGTGGTCTGGTACGTTTTAGATTTGTCAGGGCGCAACAGTCACGTTGATTCGCGGTGCTGACGTCCTGGGGATGGTGTTTTGGCATGATTAAGGATTCTTAGTGCTGTTTTCCAAAGGGCACTTCCTGTGATGAGAGCAGGGACCTATGGCAAGGGAACTTGGAGGGAGACTCGGTTGCAACATCTTTGGTGCGTCTTGGGTTTACGCTGCTCCTCCTCCCTCTTCCTCGCTCTTCCGCCTCCTCCTCGCTCCTCGTCGCTCCTCGGCGGCCTCCTCGCTCCTCCTCGTCTTCGTCCTGAGCACGAGGACGAGGGGAGAGGGCGCTGAGGCGGAGCGAGCCTCAAGCGCGGCGAGGAGCCGGGCCCGCCCGGCGAGGGCGAGGCCGAGGCGGGGCTGCTGTGGCGGCGGCTGCGGGACCTGGCACAGCCGCCGCTGGTGAGGCCGGGGCCGGGAGTCGGCTGCGCTGCGCGTAAGAGTGGCCCTTCGCAGGAGTGACTTGGGTGCTGGCCCACCGGGGCCCTCCGATCGCCGAAATTCGCCGAAATTCGCCGATCGCCGAAATTCGCCTCCCTCCCTTTCCCCTCCCTCCGTCCCTCCCTCCCTTCTCCCTTCTTTATCCCTCACCTCTGCTTTTCTCCTCCCTTGTTCCTCCCCGCTCTCCCTCCCTCCTGGACCCAATGCCAGACGCTGCTGATGCCGCTCTTGCGAGCTGCCATTGTAGGCCATCCTGGGGAGCTCAGCGGCTGGACCTCCCGTGGCCCGTTCCCACTTCGAGCAATCACCCAGCCAACTCATGCTAGCACTAGCCTGCCTGACAGGAGAAATTGCGGTTTCTCTCCCATCTCCCCATCCGCCCTCGTCGTTCCCTTGTCGTTCCATCGTCGCTCCCTCCTGCTCCTCCCTCTTCCCTTCCCCCTTTCCCTCCCCATCTCCCTTGAGACCCGATGTATATATTGTTCCAAAACGTGGTCTTCAGGAGTCTCGACTCTTTCCCCAGGGTGTTTATTCCATCCCAGGCCGTTTTTGGACAGTCCCGGTGCCCAGGCAGAGGCCGAAAGCAGCGTAACGCCTCCGTCGCGCTTTCTTCAAGAACAGTGCTGGCTTCCTCCTTCCTTCCACTTTTCCTGCCCTGCGACAGCAGCTTGCAACACACACCGTTGACTCGGCACATGGCCGCCGAGGGGGGCGCCTTCATGTTGCAGGGCTCCGAGGCGCACGTGCCAAAGCGTTTTGAAGGCTGGAGTCTCTTTCCTTTCGGGTGTGCAGGCGGGTGTGCCACACCCTGATTCGGGTGTTGCTAGAAGTGCCCCTGGCCCAAGGTGCCCCCATCTTTTCACTCCATTTTGGGGCCCCTGGGGCCCTCTGGGCCTCGTGAGGGGTGCTCTGAAGGCCGTCTGGGTCACCCCGAGATTCCTAGGGGCACCTTTGGGCCAGGGGTACTTCTTGCAACACCCGACTGATGGCCACATCCCGCCCCTCCCTCCGTTCCCTTCCCCGCCGCTCCCCCCCCCCCTCCCAGGCACCACGTCGAGCGAGCCCTCGCCGCCTCGCCCGCGGACGCCGCCTGGCTCGCCTCCTGCCCGGTGCGGCACGCCTCCCCAGAGCTGCCAGCGCTGAGGCCGCCTTCGGCGGCTCGAGCAGCGTCGTCGTCGTCGTCGTCGTCGTCGTCGTCGTCGTCGCCGTCGTCGTCGCCGTCGTCGCCGTTGCCGTCGTCGTCGTCGTCGTCGTCGTCGTCGTCGTCGTCGTCGTCGTCGTCGTCGTCGTCGTCGTCGTCGTCGACGGGGCGAACATCATGTGCGAAAGGCGGAAATATCGCTGTCGCCTTTTCGCCGCGCTCAGTTTTGCAGAGGCTTGAACCCTCGCCTGGGCGCGCCGCACATTTTTTACACGCGCTACCGTCGACGCGCGAGCATACGAACACGGAGCTCTCGCTGCGGCGCCGCGCTGATTTGGCCTGGAAGAGTGGGGTTAAGGCCTCGACGTGGCGCATGTTTGTAACTCGCATTTTTTTTGTGGTCTGTCCAAGTGGGCAGCTTGTCCCCGTCGCCCAAGATCTGCGTGCATTTGGCTCGGAAGTGGCGCCCCGGCGGGGGCGCAGCGCATGGTTCGCTCGCCGAAGCGCATGGGCACGACAGCGGCAGCGGAACCGCGCGAGAGCGGGCGAAATGCTGACCTCGCCCAAATGCCTCGCGGGGGCATGTTTTCGTCTTCGCTGCGTCCATCGGAAGTTTTGCCGCTCACAGCCGTGCGCGGCCCGCGTCGTCTTCCCGTCGCCATGTAAAGGGAAGCAGGACCGCGCGCGAGATCTTTCCGTTTGCGAGGTGGAAACGCGCTCCAATCCCAATGTCAAGTTGTCCCAATTTATTCTTACGTTTTGGGAATGAGGGTGGGATTAGGCTGGGCCTTCTGACTCGCTCGACCTGGCTAACTTGATCTGAAGTCCCCCCCCTGGGCCGTAGGGTATGGATTGCTTAGGCTACCTCAGGGCTGAGGGTAGGGCGTAGGTTTGCTTACCCCCCAACGGGGTCTATACCGATGCCGACCAGGACGATGGTGTGCAGACGCTATTCGCATTTTGCGTACGATCGTTGAGAAATCGTTGGGGTGGGGGGAGGACTTTTGGGTTGCCACGCTAGACGGTAATACATGCTTTGCACATCTGTAATCCATCGTTCTTGATTCCTCGAAGCACTTCTTAAAAATGATATCGATGAACGGGTTGTCAGTGCATTTCGCCTTTCATAGTGGGAAGGCCTGACGGCCAGTGCCGCCGACCCTGACAAGGGATGACGACGGCGGCGGCGTTGACGACGACGACGACGCTGACGCTCTGGAACCCTTCGTGGGGCTCTCGTGGGAGCCTCTTGGGCTCTGTTGGGGGGCCTTTTCTGGGACTTCTTGGGGAGCTTCGTGGTACTTGGAGCCGCCTCGGAGCGGGTCTGAGGCCTTTTGGATGCACGAAGGGAAATACGCAGCACCCCGCAACAGCAGGTGAAAGTGAGGAGGTTGTCTCCGGCGGGGGGGGAGGGCGGGAGGAGGATGGGTTGGTGGTGGTCCCCGTGTCCACTGGCGAGGCGGGGGAAGGGGTCCTGAGTTCCCTCTTTCACAGGAAGACCACCTCCTTGTCCCCGTTGACCACAGTGGGGGCCGCCCAGGGGGAGGTCTCGACCCCGGGGCCCCCCCGGTCCCCCCTGGGACAAACCCTGTGAAGTCCCCTGCGAGCCCCCTCTGCAAAGGGAAGGGGGTTCCTTCCGAATCAATTAGGACGTTCTTTGATTTTGATTTCCGTTTGGTTGGACCGCTTGAGGAAGGCCCAGGGAAAGGGCGGGAGCGGCGACGGTGACGACGACGATTCAACCGGGAAAACGTTTCACACACGCCGACAGCGGCGGTGGATTTTGTAGTGAAAGGGTACATTGTTTTGCTTCATGGGGCAAGTGATGAAGAGTTTGTCGTGCAGAGAGGTGTGAAGTAATGGGATCCGCTCTCGCCAGTGTTTTCTGTTTTTAAAAGGGTTTGGACGGAGCCCTCAGAGAAGAAAGCATTGCATGGGAGAGGAGAAGTTTCGGCACGAACGTAGGCCAGGAGATGCGAGGAGAGAGGCTGACTCAAACTGCATATGCGGATTATTAAACGTTAGTGGCACGCTCGTGGCTTTCAATGAAACGACTGCTTGCTAAGCTACGGAGTGTCTTCAGCAGCAGGGGGCTGTCTCTCTGCCCCACAAAATGGCAAGCCCAGACCAACAGAGAATATCCCTAGCATGGACATATTGAGATATAGGATGTCTTTTAGTTTGAAGTCTTACCGCACGGAGCATGTATGGGCCCTTTTGTGACGAATTCGTCACTGCAGCATCCGATTGGTAACAAAGTCGCACACCGACCTCCTACCAGATGGAGTAAGTTTTGGGCATCGACGAGATTGTTGACGAGGAGGAGTTCTTTTTTGAATCGTTAAGCGCTTGAAGCTTGTTAACAGCACTGTATCGGAAACAGTTTTATGGGGGGCGGAGTCATGGATGCCGAGGTTAGGATAATTTCGCAGGTTGCGTTCGACCCGAAATGCCATGCTTAGAAGGATTGTGCTCAGCGGGCGAAAGGGTGGGGAAAATTTGGTGGAGTGGGTGGAGTGCGAGCCGGCACTGGCGACGGCTGGCGCGCAATGCTGGCGTCCAGGATTGGGTCGGAGAGCATTTTGTTGAGATGGGCTGGGCATGTTGCTCGACTGGAAACATCAAAGGGGGCTCTCCTGGCAACTGGATGGAGACACCCATCGTGGCAAGCAGTGGCGAAGGATAAACGGTTGAGGCCAGCCGAGCCGTCTTGGAGGCCATGGGTGAAGTTCGAACACGTTCTGAGACGATTTTGCGACCGCGAGGGCTTTCCAGCCTGGACTTCGCCGTTGCTTTATCCTCCTCCATCTGCCCTCCGTTTCTCTCTCGTCCCCATCACGCCCAGTCTTCCACCACGACTCCTCCGACGCCTCCTTCTCCTCTTTCTCTTCGTCGGCGTCCTCCTCCTCGTCCTGGTTCTATTCCTCCTCCTCGCCCCTCCAACGCGCAGCGCCTCCAACTCCCGCCCCGTAGGCTCGGCGACCTCTTCCTGCGCCCGGTGTTCCGCCCGCTCGCTGGCGCGGCGCTGCGCGGCCGCTACTTCGGGCACGTCGCCGAGGCCCTGCGAGGGGGGGGGGCCTCGCCCCTGCCCCTGCCCTTGGCTTGCCACAGCATCCGCCGCCTCTCTCTCCCCTTCGTCCTCCTGCTCCTCCTCCTGCTCCTCCTCCTCCTCCTTCTCCTCCTCCAGCACCTCCTTCTCCTCCTCGTGCTCCTCCTCCTGCTCCTCCTCCGGCGCCTCCTCCTCCTCCTCCTCCTCTTCTTCCCCCTCCTCCTCCTCCTACTTCCCCTCCTCCTTCCTCCTCTTCCTCCTCCTGCTCTTCCTCCTTATCCTCCTGCTCCCGTTCCTCCTCTCTCCTCATCCTTCTCCTTCTCATCCCCCTCCTCTCCCATATTTTTTCCCCTTTCCTCCTCCTATTTTCCCCCCTCCTTCCTCCTCCAACTTCTCCTTCTCCTCCTCGGTGCCTCTACCCTGTAAGCAACGCTTCCCTGCCCATCCACAAGGCGTGCGGGTAGGCCTGGGTGGGCGTTCTGCTGGAAACTTCGACACGGCTTACCATGAAACTGAGAAGGCTCCAGCAGTTTCAAGGATTCAGTATCGTTTAGCCAATCCCCATCCCCATCCCCATCCCCTTCGTGATCCCCACCAAATTACCACCCCAGTTGGGGATACACCTCTCGAAACTCGAAGGGAACGACCTGTATCCCCATCTAGGAGGGTACATCGGCCAGTGGGGCCCAGGCCACGCCGCTGGGGATGGGGATTGGTTAAACGATGCTCAAGGATGGAGGGCCGGCCGTTTCCCGATTGCGGTCATCGCTTTCGCGCCGCGCCCATTCGTTCTGTACCAGTTCCGAGCATTTTTTCAAAGGTGGAGGGCGGGTGGTTTTCATCGTGCGGCTCTTTCCTTCGCCTCGTGCACATTCGTTTCACGTACTTCCATCAGCTTCAGTGATTGAAGGCAGGTGGTTTTTAAAATGCGGCCCTCGCTGTAATGCCGCGTACGTTTGTGTTAGCCATTTGCAACAACTGCAACGGTGGAAAGGGATCCCTCATCAAACTTGGGATCTTGCCTTAGGGCTGCGTACAATCGTTTTCAATCCTTGACGAGGATGGAAAACAGACAAGGATGGAGGACGGTTCTTTTCCAGATGGGACTTTCGCTTGAGAGTTCCTCGCAACGAGATACCGAAGACGCCTACGGCGAATCACCGCCGCCCCCTGCCTTCTGCAAGCGCCTAATCGGCCGAACGTTGCGGCCATGATTCGGTCAAGCTATCGGACTATGTGTCCCCCCAGCTGTTGTGGAAACCATTCGGGGAACACCTGGGGGAGAAAGAAGAAGAGGAGGCGATAGAGGAACAAGGGGGGGAATGAGGAGGGGGAGGAGGAGAGGAGGAGGAGGAGGGGGAGGAGGAGGAGGAAGAAGAGGAGGAGGAGGAGGAGGAGGAGGGGGAAGAGGAGGATGAGGATGAGGATGAGGATGAGGATGATGATGTTGATGATGTTGACGATGCTGATGATGCTGATGATGATGATGATGACTATGATGATGATGATGATGATGATGATGATGATGATGATGATGATGATGATGATGATGATGATGATGATGATGATGATGAGGTGGAGGAGGAGGAGGAGGAGGACAGGAGGAGGAGAAGGAGGAGGAGGAAGAGGAGGAAGAGGCCTCTTAAGAGCCTCTTTGGGCACTCATTGGGTCTCCCTGGAGATTCTTGGGGGCCTCGTAGAGCTTTCTTGTGCCTTTGGGGGGCCTTCGGAGGCTCCTTCGGAGGCTCTTTTTGGCAAGTCTGAAGGCGCTCCTGGCCGTGTGACGCCGTCGGAGGCCGCCTCGGGGGCTTCTCTGGGCCGACTTGGGGTCCTCTTGGGGCGCTGCAGGGCCGTCTTAGAGGCAATCTTGGGCGTCCAAGGCTTCCAAGAACGAGCGGTGACGCAACAATCTCTTTCTACCAAGGTTCCAAGAGCGAAGGGTGCCATGAGCCATCTCGGGCAGGTTGCTGAAGCGCTCTTTCCGTTCCCGTGTCAGCGTGACGGAAAGAGCGTTCACGCGGTTCCGTTCTTGGTAGGGCGTCAGCCCAAGGGGGGGGGTCCAGGGGGGGGGGAGGTCGGCCGGTCGAAAAGTCTAATAGCTTCTGCGGGGACCTAAGATGGTCCCCGATACCCGGAAGAGTGCCCAAGTGGGCCCCAAGACGGCCCCAGAGCACTCCAAGACGGCCTCAGTTCGCTCCACGACGATCCAAGAAACCCCCGAGACGCCCTAAGATGGCTCAAAGGCGGTCAAAGGCCCCAAAAACGCTCCAAGTAGTCTCAAAGAGGCTTTCCAAGAGAGCCCGAGGAGACACATATACATTTTTTGTGTTTTTACACGTTTTTGGGGTTTTCGTTTTTCTGGCCAAGAACTGCCGAAAGCAGCAACAGAGTCTCCAATTATCGTCCCAAGACGGTCGAAGAGGTCCCCGGAAGGGTCCGAAATTGCCAAAGAGGGCCCCAAGACTGGCCAAGAGGGTCCCTAAACGGTCCGTCAGGGTCCAAAGACGGCCCCAAGAGAGCCCCAAGAGAGAGCCCCAGGAGGCTCCCAAGAGGGCTCCAAGAGGCCGCCAAGAGAGCCCCAAGACGGCCAGTCCTCGAAGAGGCCCCAAGACGTCCCAAAAGGTCCCAAAACGGCTCAAGAGGGCCCCAAGACAGTCCAAAAGAGCCCCTAATGAGCCCCAAGAGGACGGCCCAGAAGACCCAGGAACGCCAAATAAAGAGTGATCGGTAACGCAGAAAGCTCTCCACGCCAAGGCTCCCAACGGCAAAAGCGGGGAGAGACGGATTTATCCCGATACCGGTAAGACGGCCCAAGAGGGCCCTCTCTTGGCAGCCTCTAGGCGCCTCTAGGGGCTCTTGGCGGCCTCTAGGGGCTCTGTTGGGAGGCTCGTGGTGCTCTCTTGGGCCTCTCTTGGTGTCGTCTTGCCCTCTCTGGCAATTTCCGGACCCTTCCAGGGACGTGTTCGGCCGTCTCGGCGCGACCTTTGGAGTCTCGGAGGCTGCTTTCCGCCGTTCGTGGCCAGAAGTAGCGATAACCCACAAAACTTATAAAAACAATTCAATAGTAGTCGAATTTTGTCTCCTCGGGCCCTCTGGGAGGCCTCTTTGAGGCCACTTGGGGCGTCGTGGGGGCTTCTTCGACCGCCTTTGAGCCATCTTAGGCCGTCTTGTGGGTGTCTTCGACCATCGTCGAGCCCAGGAGGCAGGGACAAGCAAAAGGACGTGAAAACGAACCCTCAAGAGGAAGGCGAGACAGTCTCAAAAGAACTTTTGCAACGATTGGTACCGATTTTCGTCGGCGGAGGAGGAGGAAGCAGGGGAGGGGGGTAAGGCAAGCTAGGTGCGCTCGCGTCATATCTGACGTCCTACCCCTCCCTCCCATCCCTTACCATGGCGCTGATTTTCTCTATCCGCGGACGCGTGTCGTAGCGGACCTGTGGCTCCGCGCGCGCGTGCGTAGTGGGTGGTGGTGCGCGTGCGTGCGTGCGTGCGTGTGTGCGTGGTTGTGGTGGTGGTGGTGGTGGTGGTGGTGCTGGTGGTGGTGGTGCTGCTGCTGCTGCTGGTGGTGGTTGTGGTGGAGGTGGTGGTGGTGGTGGTGGTGGTGGTGGTGGTGGTGGTGGTGGTGGTGCGGCGCGGTGATGGCGGGCGGATGGGCGCGCGAGAAAGAGGCCCGCGCTGGGGCGAGAACGCCATCCTGAACGACGGAGGCCGAACACGGGCTCTAATGGCCGGTTTGGGGTTTTCCCTAGGGTTTTTGCATGTTTTTCGGGTTCTCCCCGTTTCCGTCCCAGAAGGGCCCTAGACGGCCCAAGAGGCCCCAAAGATCGGCCCAATAGGCTTCCGAGACGCCCCGAGAGGCGTCCAAGAGGCGCCCCAACAGGCCCCCAAGAGGCCTAAATCATCGATTTCCGATAGGAAAACGTACATTTTTAGCATACGTGGCTTTTCGGCTTTCACGGCGTTGACGACGGCCCAAAAGTTCCCAAGAGGCCCCCCAAACGGCCCAAGAGGGCCCCAAGACGGCCCACGAGGCGCCCAAGACGGCCCAAGAGGGCCCCAAGACGGCCCCAAGAGGGGGACCACGAACCGAAAAGTCTAGCCTTTCGCCTCAAGATGCTCCCAGGAGGCCCCAAGAGCCCCCAAAGAAGCCTCAAGAGGCCCCCAAGAGGCGTCCCAACAGGCCCCCAAGAGGCCTAAAGGATGGATTTCCCAATGGGAAAAGTAGATTTTTAGCATACACGGCTTTTCGGCTTTCACTGCGTTGACGACGCTCCAAGGGCCTCCAAGACCGCCTCAAGACGGCCCAAGAGGCTCCCAAGAGGCCCCCCAAACGGCCCAAGAGGGCCCCAAGACGGCCCAAGAGGCGCCCAAGACGGCCCAAGAGGGCCCCAAGACGGCCCCAAGAGGGGGACCACGAACCGAAAAGTCTAGCCTTTCGCCCCAAGAAGCTCCCAGGAGGCCCCCAGAGCCCCCCAAGAAGCCCCACGATGCCCCTCAGAGGCCCCCAAGAGGCCACCAGGAGGCCAAAAGCATGGATTTCCCATGGGAAAAAGGGTTCCCAAGAGGCCTCCAAAAGGGTTCCAAAAGAGGTTCCAATAGAACTCCCAAGAAGGCCCAGAGACGCCGAATAGAGAGCGATCGGTAACGCAAAAAGCTCTTCACACCAAGGCTCCCACGAGCGAACGGTGACGTAAACAAGCTGATAAGACCGAGGCTCCCAGCAGAGAGCGGTGACGTAACAAGTTCCTGATACCAAGGCCCAGCCAAGGCTCAGGAACGGGCGGCAACGCAACAATCTCTGAAGCCCAAGGCTCCCAAGAGCGAGGGGTGACGTAACAAGCTCTCAACGCCAAGGCTCCCGGTACGAACGGTGGTGTGAATAACTTCGGTTTTTGTTGCTGAAGCGCTCTTTCCGTTTCTGTGCCGGGCCAGGTGACGGAAAGAGCGAGGTACGAGCGAGTGACGTTCTGGTGTGGGCGAAGCCCCGTCAGGGGGGGGTTCCAGGGGGGGTGGGTAGCGCGCACGAATGGGCTCTAATGGCCGTTTTGGGTTTTCCCTATGGTTTTTGCATGTTTTTCGGATTTCTCTTCGTTTCCGTCCCAGAAGAGTCCAAGACCGCCCAAGACAGCCCCAAGACGTTTTGAGAGGCCCCCAAGACGCCCCAAGAGGCGCCCAAGGGGCGTCCTAAGAGGGCCCCAAGAGGCCAACATCATCGATTTTCTAGAGGGCAGCGTACATTTTTTAGCATCTACGGCTTTTCGCCTTTCACGGCGTTGACGACGGTCCAAGAGGCCCCCAAGACCGCCCAAAGACGGGCCAAGACGCTCCCAAGAGGCCCCCCAAACGGCCCAAGAGGGCCCCCAGACGGCCCAAGAGGCGCCCAAGACGGCCCAAGAGGGCCCCAAGACAGGCCCAAGAGGGGGACCACGAACCGAAAAGTTTAGCCTATCGGCCCAAGACGCTCCCGGGAGGCCCCCACAGCCCCCCAAGAAGCCCCAAGAGGCCTCCAAGAGGCGTCCCATGAGGCCAACAGGAGGCCAAACTCATATATTTTCTTTGGGAAACGTGTATTTTTAGCATGCACGGCTTTTCGCTTTTCACGGCGTTAACGACGGTCCAAGAGGCCCCCAAGACCGGCCCAAGACGGCCCAAGAGGCTCCCAAGAGGCCCCCAAAACGGCACAAGGGGGCGCCAAGACGGCCCAAGAGGCGTCCAAGACGGCCCAAGAGGGCCCCAAGACGGCCCAAAGAGGGGGACCACGAACCCGAAAGTCTAGCCTTTCGCCCCAAGACGCTCCCAGGAGGCCCCCACAGACCCCCAAGAAGCCCCAAGAGGCCCCCAAGAGGCCCCCAAGAGGGGGCCCGAAAAGGGCCCCAATTGGACTCCCACGCAGGCCCAGAGACGCCCAGAGCGATCGGTCACGCAAAAAGCTCTTCACACCAAGGCTCCCAAGAGCGAAGGGTGACGTAAACAAGCTGATAAGACCAAGGCTCCCAGCAGAGAGCGGTGACGTAACAAGTTCCTGATACCAAGGCCCAGCCAAGGCTCAGGAACGGGCGGCAACGCAACAATCTCTGAAGCCCAAGGCTCCCAAGAGCGAGGGGTGACGCAACCAGCTCTCAACGCCAAGGCTCCAGGTACGAACGGTGGTGTGCGTAATTTCGGTTTCTGTTGCTGCAGCGCTCTTTCCGTTTCTGTGCCGGGCCAGGTGACGGAAAGAGCGAGGTACGAGCGAGTGACGTTGAGTAGGGGGCGAAGCCCTTCTATGGAGGGGTCCAGGGGAGGGGCGAGGACCGCACGTAAAGTCTAATAGCCCGTTTCCCTCGTATTTTTTCGAGTGAAGCGGCTCCCGGGCGGCTCCCAGGGCCCGTTTCTTCCCCAGACGGGCCCAAGACGGCCCAGAGGCTCCAAATATCGTCCCAAGACCTCCCCGTAGGCGCCCCAAACGGGCCCAAAACGGTCCAAGAGGGCCCCCAGACGGGCCCAAGACAGCCTAAGAGGCCCCAAATATCATCCCAAGACGGCCCCAGAGGCGCCCCAAAGTAGCCCAAAACAGCCAAAGATGGCCCCCAGACGGTACCAATACGGCCAAGAAGGCCCCGAGGGCCCTAAGAGAGCCCAAGAGGGCCCCAATAGGCTCCCCAGCGCGCCCGAAGAGGAGGAGGGGGAGGAGGAGGAGGAGGAGGAGGAGGAGGAGGAGGAGGAGGAGGAGGGAAGGAGGAAGAGGAGGAAGAGGAGGAAGAGGAGGAGGAGGAACGAGGAGGAGGAGGAGGAGGAGGAGGAGGCGGAGGAGGAGGCGGAGGCGGAGGAGGA